>OX328014.1:36582453-36638453 GCA_946811545.1 Netelia fuscicornis | reverse complement strand
ATGGACCGAGCGGGGCTCAGGAGACGGCGCGAGGAGCGATCGGGGCTCAGGAGAAGACGCGTGGAACGATCGGGGCTCAGGAGACGGCGCGCAGACCGACCGGGGCTCAGGAGACTCGCGTGGATCGATCGGGGCTCAGGAGGCGACGCGTGGACCCATCGCGGCTCGGAGACGACGTGTGGATGTATCGGGGCTTAGGAGACGACGCGTGGACTGATCGGGGCTCAGGAGAAGACGCGTGGACCGATCGGGGCTCAGGAAGCGGCGCCTGAACCGGTCGTGGATCGGAGACGGCGCGTAGACTCATCGGGGCTAAGAAGACGACACATGGATCGAGCGGGGCTCAGGAGATGGCGCGAGGAGCGATCGGGGCTCAGGAGACGGCGCGTGGACGGATCGGTCTCAGGAGACGGCGCGTGAACCGATCGGCACTCGGAGACGGGGCGTGGACCGATCGGGGGTTAGGAGACGGCGCGTAGACTCATCGGGGCTAAGAAGACGACACATGGATCGAGCGGGGCTCAGGAGATGGCGCGAGGAGCGATCGGGGCTCAGGAGACGGCGCGTGGACGGATCGGTCTCAGGAGACGGCGCGTGAACCGATCGGCACTCGGAGACGGGGCGTGGACCGATCGGGGGTTAGGAGACGGCGCGTGCACCGATCGGGGCCCGGAGACGTGTCGTGGACAGATTGGGGCTTAGGAGACGGCGCGTGGACCGATCGGGGCTCAGGAGACGGAGCGTAGAACGATCGGGGCTCAGGAGACGGCGCGTGAACCGATCAGGGCTCGGAGACAGCGCTTGGACCGATTGGGGCTCGGATACGGCGCGTGAACCAATCGGGGCTCAGGAGGCCGCTCGTGGACCGATCGCGGCTCGGCGACGGCGCGTGGACCGATCGTGTCTCAGGAGGCCGCGCGTGGACAGATCATGACTCGGCGACGGCGCGTGGACCGATCGGGGCTCGGAGACGGCGCATGAACCGACCGGGGCTCAGGAGACGGCGCGTGGACTGATCGGGGCTCGGAGACGGCGCGTTAACCGATCGGGGCTCAGGAGACGATGCGTGGATCGATCGGGGCTCAGGAGACGGCGCGCAGACCGACCGGGGCTCAGGAGACTCGCGTGGATCGATCGGGGCTCAGGAGGCGACGCGTGGACCCATCGCGGCTCGGAGACGACGTGTGGATGTATCGGGGCTTAGGAGACGACGCGTGGACTGATCGGGGCTCAGGAGAAGACGCGTGGACCGATCGGGGCTCAGGAAGCGGCGCCTGAACCGATCGGGGCTCAGGAGACGCCGCGTGGACCGATCGGGGCTCGGAGACGGCGCGTGGAACGATCGGGGCTCAGGAAACGGCGCGTGAAATGATCGGCGCTCTGAGACGGCGCGTGGACCGATTGTGGCTTACGAGACGGCGCGTGGATCGATCGGGGCTCAGGAAGCGGCGCCTCGACCTATCGTGGCTCGGAGACGGCGCCTGGAGGCATCGGGGCTAAGAACACGACGCATGGACCGAGCGGGGCTCAGAAGACGGCGCGAGGAGCGATCGGGGCTCAGGAGAAGACGCGTCAATTGATCGGGGCTCAGGAGACGACGCGGCGACGGATCGGGGCTTAGGATACGACGCGTGGACCGATTGGGGCTCAGGAGGCCGCGCGTGGACCGATCGCGGCTCGACGCCGCGCGTGGACGGATCAGGGCTCAGGAGACGGCGCGTGGACCGATCGGGGCGGGGAGACGGCGCGTGAACCAACCGGGGCTCAGGAGGCCGCGCGTGGACTGATTGGGGCCCAGGAAACGGCGCGTGGATCGATCGGTGCTCGAAGACGACGCGTGGACCGACCGGGGCTCAGGAGCCGATGCGTGGATCGATCGGGGCTCAGGAGTCGGCGCGTAGACCCATCGGGGCTCGGAGACGGCACGTGGACCGATCAGGGCTTAGGAGACGACTCGTGGACCGATCGGGGCTCAGGAGACGGCGCGTGGACCGATCGGGCCTCGGCGACTGCGCGTGGACGTATCGGGGTTCAGGAGACGGCGCGTGGATCGATCGGGGCTCAGGAAGCGGCGCCTCGACCTATCGTGGCTCGGAGACGGCGCGAGGAGGCATCGGGGCTAAGAACACGACGCATGGACCGAGCGGGGCTCAGGAGACGGCGCGAGGAGCGATCGGGGCTCAGGAGAAGACGCGTCAATTGATCGGGGCTCAGGAGACGACGCGGCGACGGATCGGGGCTTAGGATACGACGCGTGGACCGATTGGGGCTCAGGAGGCCGCGCGTGGACCGATCGCGGCTCGACGCCGCGCGTGGACGGATCAGGGCTCAGGAGACGGCGCGCGGACCGATCGGGGCGGGGAGACGGCGCGTGACCCGACCGGGGCTTAGGAGGCCGCGCGTGGACTGATTGGGGCTCGGCGACTGCGCGTGGACGTATCGGGGCTCAGGAGATGGCGCGTGGACCGATCGGGGCGGGGAGACGGCGCGTTAACCGATCGGGGCTTAGGAGACGATGCGTGGACCGATCGCGGCTCGGAGACGGCGCGTGGATCGACCGGGGCTAAGGAGCCTAGCGTGGATCGATCGGGGCCCGGAGACGGCGCGTGGACCGATCGGGGCTTAGGAGACGGCGCGTGGACCGATCGGGGCTTAGGAGACGACGCGTGGACCGATTGGGGCGTAGGACGCGACGCGTGTACCTATCGGGGCTCACGAGACAGCGTGTGGACCGATTGGGGCTCAGGAGACGGCGCCTGGACCGATCGGGGCTCGGAGACGGCGCGTGGAACGATCGGAGCTCAGGAGACGGCGCGTGTACCTATCGGGGCTCACGAGACTGCGTGTGGGCCGATTGGGGCTCAGGAGACGACGCGTCGACCGTTCGGGGCTCAGGAGGCGGCGCGCGGACCGGCCGGGGCTCAGGAGCCTAGCGTGGATCGATCGGGGCTCCGGAGGCGGCGCGTGGACCGATTGGAGAGCAGGAGATGGTGCGCGGACCGATCGGGGCCCGGAGACGGCGCGTGGACCGATCGGGGCTCAGGAGACGGCGCGTGAACCGATCGGCGCTCGGAGACGGCGCGTGGACCGATCGGGGCTTAGGAAACGGCGCGTGGACCGATCATGGCTCGGCGACGGCGCGTGGACCGATCGGGGTTTGGATACGACGCGTGGACCGATCGGGGCTCGGAGACAGCGCGTGGACCAACCGGGGCTCAGGCGGTTGAGCCTGGACCAATTGGGGTTCGGCAACGGCGCGTGGACCGATCCGGGCTCAGGAGACGGCGCGTGGACCGATCGGGGCTCGGAGACGGCGCGTGGAGCGATCGGGGCTCAGGAGACGGCGCGTGAACCGATCGGCGCTCGGAGACGGCGCGTGGACCGATCGGGGCTTAGGAGACGGCGCGTGGACCGATCGGGGCTCGGAGACATCGCGTGGAATGATCGGGGCTCAGGAGACGGCGCGTGAACCGATCGGCGCTCGGAGACGGCGCGTGGACGGATCAGGGCTCAGGAGACGGCGCGTGAACCAATCGGCGCTCGGAGACGGCGCGTGGACCGATCGGGGCTTAGGAGACGGCGAGTGCACCGATCGGGGCCCGGAGACGGGTCGTGGACAGATTGGGGCTTAGGAGACGGCGCGTGGACCGATCGGGGCTTGGAGAAGGCACGTGGACCAATAGGGGCTTAGGAGACGGCGCGTGGACCGATCGGGGCTTAGGAGACGACGCGTGAATCGAGCGGGGCTCGGAGACGGCGCGTGGATGGACCGTGGCTTAGAATGCGCCACGCGGACCGATCGGGGCTCGGAGACGGCGTGTGGACCGATCGGGGCGCAGGAAGCGGCGCCTGGACCCATCGTGGCTCGGAGACGGCGCGTGGAGGCATCAGGGCTAAGAAGACGACGCATGGACCGAGCGGGGTTCAGGAGATGGCGCGAGGAGCGATCGGGGCTCAGGAGAAGACACGTCAATTGATCGGGGCTCCGGAGACGACGCCTCGACGGAGTGGGGCTCAGGAGGCGGCACGAGAAGCGATCAGGGCTCAGGAGAAGACGCGTCAATTGATCGGGGCTCAGGAGACGACGCGTCGACGAATCGGGGCTTAGGAGACGACGCGTGGACCGATCGGGGCTCAGGAGACGGCGCGTCGACCGACCGGAGCTCAGGAGATTCGCGTGGGTCGATCGGGGCTCCGTAGGCGGCGCGTGGACCGACCGGGGCTCAGGAGGCCGCGCGAGAACCGATCGCGGCTCGGCGACGGCGCGTGGACCGATCGGGGCTCAGGAGGCCGCGCGTGGACCGATCATGGCTCGGCGACGGCGCGTAGACCGATCGGGGCTCGGAGACGACGCGTGCACCGATCAGGGCTCGGAGACAGCGCTTGGACCGATTGGGGCTCGGATACGGCGCGTGAACCAATCGGGGCTCAGGAGGGCGCTCGTGGACCGATCGCGGCTCGGCGACGGCGCGTGGACCGATCGGGGCTCGGAGACGACGCGTGGACCGATCGGGGCTCGGAGACGGCGCATGAACCGACCGGGGCTCAGGAGACGGCGCGTGGACTGATCGGGGCTCGGAGAAGGCGCGTTAACCGATCGGGGTTCAGGAGACGATGCGTGGATCGATCGGGGCTCAGGAGGCGGCGCGTAGACCCATCGGGGCTCGGAGACGGCACGTGGACCGATCAGGGCTTAGGAGACGACGCGTGGACCGATCGGGGCTCAGGAGACGGCGCGTGGACTGATCGGGCCTCGGCGACTGCGCGTGGACGTATCGGGCCTCGGCGACTGCGCGTGGACGTATCGGGGTTCAGGAGATGGCGCGTGGACCGATTGGGGCTCGGAGACGGCGCGTTAACCGATCGGGGCTTAGGAGACGACGCATGGACCGATCGGGCCTCAGGAGACGGCGCGTGGACCGATCGGTGCTTGGAGACGGCGCGTGGAACGATCGGGGCTCAGGAGACGGCGCGTGAAATGATTGGCGCTCTGAGACGGCGCGTGGACCGATTGTGGCTTACGAGACGGCGCGTGGATCGATCGGGGCTCAGGAAGCGGCGCCTCGACCTATCGTGGCTCGGAGACGGCGCGTGGAGGCATCGGGGCTAAGAACACGACGCATGGACCGAGCGGGGCTCAGGAGACGGCGCGAGGAGCGATCGGGGCTCAGGAAAAGACGCGTCAATTGATCGGGGCTCAGGAGACGACGCGGCGACGGATCGGGGCTTAGGATACGACGCGTGGACTGATTGGGGCTCAGGAGGCCGCGCGTGGACCGATCGCGGCTCGACGCCGCGCGTGGACGGATCAGGGCTCAGGAGACGGCGCGTGGACCGATCGGGGCGGGGAGACGGCGCGTGACCCGACCGGGGCTTAGGAGGCCGCGCGTGGACTGATTGGGGCTCGGCGACTGCGCGTGGACGCATCGGGGCTCAGGAGATGGCGCGTGGACCGATCGGGGCGGGGAGACGGCGCGTTAACCGATCGGGGCTTACGAGACGATGCGTGGATAGATCGCGACTCGGAGACGGCGCGTGGACCGACCGGGGCTAAGGAGGCCGCGCGTGGACCTGTCGAGGCTTAGGAGCCGACGCGTGGACCGATCGGGGCTCAGGAAACGGCGCGTGGACCGAACGGTGCTCGGAGACGACGCGTGTACGGATCGAGGCTTGGAGACCGCACGTGGACCGATCGGCGCTCGGAGACGGGGCGTGGACCGATCGGGGTTAGGAGACGGCGCGTGGACCGATCGGGGCTCGGAGACATCGCGTGGAATGATCGGGGCTCAGGAGACGACGCGTGAACCGATCGGCGCTCGGAGACGGCGCGTGCACCGATCGGGGCTTAGGAGACGGCGCGTGGACCGATCGGAGATCAGGAGAGGACGCCTGGACTGATAGGGCTTTGGAAGCGGCGGACGGACCGATCATGGCTCACGACATAGCGTGTGGACCGATTGGGGCTCAGGAGACGGCGCGTGGAACGATCGGGGCTCAGGAGACGGCGCCTCAACCGATCGGCGCTCGGAGACGGCGCATGGACCGATCGGGGCTTAGGAGACGGCGCGTGAACCGATCGGAGATCAGGAGATGACGCGTGGGCCGATCGGGGCTCAGGAAACGGCGTGTGGCGCGATCGGAGCTCAGGAGACGACGCGTGGATCGATCAGGGCTCAGGAGACGACGCGTCGACCAATCAGGGCTCAGGAGACGGCGCGCGGACCGACTGGGGCTCAGGAGACTCGCGTGGATCGATCGGGGCTCCGGAGGCGCCGCGTGGACCGATTGGGATCAGGAGACGGTGCGTGAACCGTTCGGGGCTCGGAGACGGCGCGTGGACCGATCGCGGCTCGGAGACGGCGCGTGGAACGATCGGGGCTCAGGAGGCCGCGCGTGGACCGATCGGGGCTCGGAGACATCGCGTGGAATGATCGGGGCTCAGGAGACGGCGCGTGAACCGATCGGCGCTCGGAGACGGCGCGTGCACCGATCGGGGCTTAGGAGACGGCGCGTGGACCGATCGGAGATCAGGAGAGGACGCCTGGACTGATAGGGCTTTGGAAGCGGCGCACGGACCGATCGTGGCTCGGAGACGGCGCGTGGAGGCATCGGGGCTTTGAAGACGACGCGTGGACCGAACGGTGCTCAGAAAACGGCTCGTGGACCGATCGGGGATCGGAGACATCGCGTGGAATGATCGGGGCTCAGGAGACGGCGCGTGAACCGATCGGGGCTTAGGAGACGGCGCGTGGACCGATCGGGGCTCGGAGACATCGCGTGGAATGATCGGGGCTCAGGAGACGGCGCGTGAACCGATCGGCGCTCGGAGACGGCGCGTGGACGGATCAGGGCTCAGGAGACGGCGCGTGAACCAATCGGCGCTCGGAGACGGCGCGTGGACCGATCGGGGCTTAGGAGACGGCGAGTGCACCGATCGGGGCCCGGAGACGGGTCGTGGACAGATTGGGGCTTAGGAGACGGCGCGTGGACCGATCGGGGCTTGGAGAAGGCACGTGGACCAATAGGGGCTTAGGAGACGGCGCGTGGACCGATCGGGGCTTAGGAGACGACGCGTGAATCGAGCGGGGCTCGGAGACGGCGCGTGGATGGACCGTGGCTTAGAATGCGCCACGCGGACCGATCGGGGCTCGGAGACGGCGTGTGGACCGATCGGGGCGCAGGAAGCGGCGCCTGGACCCATCGTGGCTCGGAGACGGCGCGTGGAGGCATCAGGGCTAAGAAGACGACGCATGGACCGAGCGGGGTTCAGGAGATGGCGCGAGGAGCGATCGGGGCTCAGGAGAAGACACGTCAATTGATCGGGGCTCCGGAGACGACGCCTCGACGGAGTGGGGCTCAGGAGGCGGCACGAGAAGCGATCAGGGCTCAGGAGAAGACGCGTCAATTGATCGGGGCTCAGGAGACGACGCGTCGACGAATCGGGGCTTAGGAGACGACGCGTGGACCGATCGGGGCTCAGGAGACGGCGCGTCGACCGACCGGAGCTCAGGAGATTCGCGTGGGTCGATCGGGGCTCCGTAGGCGGCGCGTGGACCGACCGGGGCTCAGGAGGCCGCGCGAGAACCGATCGCGGCTCGGCGACGGCGCGTGGACCGATCGGGGCTCAGGAGGCCGCGCGTGGACCGATCATGGCTCGGCGACGGCGCGTAGACCGATCGGGGCTCGGAGACGACGCGTGCACCGATCAGGGCTCGGAGACAGCGCTTGGACCGATTGGGGCTCGGATACGGCGCGTGAACCAATCGGGGCTCAGGAGGGCGCTCGTGGACCGATCGCGGCTCGGCGACGGCGCGTGGACCGATCGGGGCTCGGAGACGACGCGTGGACCGATCGGGGCTCGGAGACGGCGCATGAACCGACCGGGGCTCAGGAGACGGCGCGTGGACTGATCGGGGCTCGGAGAAGGCGCGTTAACCGATCGGGGTTCAGGAGACGATGCGTGGATCGATCGGGGCTCAGGAGGCGGCGCGTAGACCCATCGGGGCTCGGAGACGGCACGTGGACCGATCAGGGCTTAGGAGACGACGCGTGGACCGATCGGGGCTCAGGAGACGGCGCGTGGACTGATCGGGCCTCGGCGACTGCGCGTGGACGTATCGGGCCTCGGCGACTGCGCGTGGACGTATCGGGGTTCAGGAGATGGCGCGTGGACCGATTGGGGCTCGGAGACGGCGCGTTAACCGATCGGGGCTTAGGAGACGACGCATGGACCGATCGGGCCTCAGGAGACGGCGCGTGGACCGATCGGTGCTTGGAGACGGCGCGTGGAACGATCGGGGCTCAGGAGACGGCGCGTGAAATGATTGGCGCTCTGAGACGGCGCGTGGACCGATTGTGGCTTACGAGACGGCGCGTGGATCGATCGGGGCTCAGGAAGCGGCGCCTCGACCTATCGTGGCTCGGAGACGGCGCGTGGAGGCATCGGGGCTAAGAACACGACGCATGGACCGAGCGGGGCTCAGGAGACGGCGCGAGGAGCGATCGGGGCTCAGGAAAAGACGCGTCAATTGATCGGGGCTCAGGAGACGACGCGGCGACGGATCGGGGCTTAGGATACGACGCGTGGACTGATTGGGGCTCAGGAGGCCGCGCGTGGACCGATCGCGGCTCGACGCCGCGCGTGGACGGATCAGGGCTCAGGAGACGGCGCGTGGACCGATCGGGGCGGGGAGACGGCGCGTGACCCGACCGGGGCTTAGGAGGCCGCGCGTGGACTGATTGGGGCTCGGCGACTGCGCGTGGACGCATCGGGGCTCAGGAGATGGCGCGTGGACCGATCGGGGCGGGGAGACGGCGCGTTAACCGATCGGGGCTTACGAGACGATGCGTGGATAGATCGCGACTCGGAGACGGCGCGTGGACCGACCGGGGCTAAGGAGGCCGCGCGTGGACCTGTCGAGGCTTAGGAGCCGACGCGTGGACCGATCGGGGCTCAGGAAACGGCGCGTGGACCGAACGGTGCTCGGAGACGACGCGTGTACGGATCGAGGCTTGGAGACCGCACGTGGACCGATCGGCGCTCGGAGACGGGGCGTGGACCGATCGGGGTTAGGAGACGGCGCGTGGACCGATCGGGGCTCGGAGACATCGCGTGGAATGATCGGGGCTCAGGAGACGACGCGTGAACCGATCGGCGCTCGGAGACGGCGCGTGCACCGATCGGGGCTTAGGAGACGGCGCGTGGACCGATCGGAGATCAGGAGAGGACGCCTGGACTGATAGGGCTTTGGAAGCGGCGGACGGACCGATCATGGCTCACGACATAGCGTGTGGACCGATTGGGGCTCAGGAGACGGCGCGTGGAACGATCGGGGCTCAGGAGACGGCGCCTCAACCGATCGGCGCTCGGAGACGGCGCATGGACCGATCGGGGCTTAGGAGACGGCGCGTGAACCGATCGGAGATCAGGAGATGACGCGTGGGCCGATCGGGGCTCAGGAAACGGCGTGTGGCGCGATCGGAGCTCAGGAGACGACGCGTGGATCGATCAGGGCTCAGGAGACGACGCGTCGACCAATCAGGGCTCAGGAGACGGCGCGCGGACCGACTGGGGCTCAGGAGACTCGCGTGGATCGATCGGGGCTCCGGAGGCGCCGCGTGGACCGATTGGGATCAGGAGACGGTGCGTGAACCGTTCGGGGCTCGGAGACGGCGCGTGGACCGATCGCGGCTCGGAGACGGCGCGTGGAACGATCGGGGCTCAGGAGGCCGCGCGTGGACCGATCGGGGCTCGGAGACATCGCGTGGAATGATCGGGGCTCAGGAGACGGCGCGTGAACCGATCGGCGCTCGGAGACGGCGCGTGCACCGATCGGGGCTTAGGAGACGGCGCGTGGACCGATCGGAGATCAGGAGAGGACGCCTGGACTGATAGGGCTTTGGAAGCGGCGCACGGACCGATCGTGGCTCGGAGACGGCGCGTGGAGGCATCGGGGCTTTGAAGACGACGCGTGGACCGAACGGTGCTCAGAAAACGGCTCGTGGACCGATCGGGGATCGGAGACATCGCGTGGAATGATCGGGGCTCAGGAGACGGCGCGTGAACCGATCGGCGCTCGGAGACGGCGCGTGCACCGATCGGGGCTTAGGAGACGGTGCGTGGATCGATCGGGGCTCAGGAGACGGCGCGTGGACCGATCGGTGCTCAGAGACGGCGCGTGGACGGACCGTGGCTTAGAATGCGTCACGCGGACCGATCGGGGCTCGGATACGGCGTGTGGACCGATCGGGGCTCGGAGACGGCGCGTGGAATGATCGGAGCTCAGGAGACGGGGCGTGAAATGATCGGCGCTCTGAGACGGCGCGTGGACCGATCGGTGCTCGGAGACGGCGCGTGGAACGATCGCGGCCCGGAGAAGGCGCGTCAACCGATCGGCGCTCGGAGACGGCGCGCGGACCGACTGGGGCTCAGGAGACTCGCGTGGATCGATCGGGGCTCCGGAGGCGCCGCGTGGACCGATTGGGATCAGGAGACGGTGCGTGAACCGTTCGGGGCTCGGAGACGGCGCGTGGACCGATCGCGGCTCGGAGACGGCGCGTGGAACGATCGGGGCTCAGGAGGCCGCGCGTGGACCGATCGGGGCTCGGAGACATCGCGTGGAATGATCGGGGCTCAGGAGACGGCGCGTGAACCGATCGGCGCTCGGAGACGGCGCGTGCACCGATCGGGGCTTAGGAGATGGCGCGTGGACCGATCGGAGATCAGGAGAGGACGCCTGGACTGATAGGGCTTTGGAAGCGGCGCACGGACCGATCGTGGCTCGGAGACGGCGCGTGGAGGCATCGGGGCTTTGAAGACGACGCGTGGACCGAACGGTGCTCAGAAAACGGCTCGTGGACCGATCGGGGATCGGAGACATCGCGTGGAATGATCGGGGCTCAGGAGACGGCGCGTGAACCGATCGGCGCTCGGAGACGGCGCGTGCACCGATCGGGGCTTAGGAGACGGTGCGTGGATCGATCGGGGCTCAGGAGACGACGCGTCGACCGTTCGGGGCTCAGGAGACGGCGCGCGGACCGGCCCGGGCTCAGGAGCCTAGCGTGGATCGATCGGGGCCCGGAGACGGCGCGTGGACCGATCGGGGCTTAGGAGACGACGCGTGGAGGCATCGGGGCTAAGAAGACGACGCATGGACCGAGCGGGGCTCAGGAGACGGCGCGTGGACCGATCGGTGCTCAGAGACGGCGCGTGGACGGACCGTGGCTTAGAATGCGTCACGCGGACCGATCGGGGCTCGGATACGGCGTGTGGACCGATCGGGGCTCGGAGACGGCGCGTGGAACGATCGGAGCTCAGGAGACGGGGCGTGAAATGATCGGCGCTCTGAGACGGCGCGTGGACCGATCGGTGCTCGGAGACGGCGCGTGGAACGATCGCGGCCCGGAGAAGGCGCGTCAACCGATCGGCGCTCGGAGACGGCGCGCGGACCGACTGGGGCTCAGGAGACTCGCGTGGATCGATCGGGGCTCCGGAAGCGCCGCGTGGACCGATTGGGATCAGGAGACGACGCGTGGACCGATCGGGCGTAGGAGACGACGCGTGTACCTATCGGGGCTCACGACACAGCGTGTGGACCGATTGGGGCTCAGGAGACGGCGCGTGGAACGATCGGGGCTCAGGAGACGGCGCGTCAAACGATCGGCGCTCGGAGACGGCGCATGGACCGATCGGGGCTTAGGAGACGGTGCGTGGACCGATCGGAGATCAGGAGATGACGCGTGGACCGATCGGGGTTGTGGAAGCGGCGCACGGACCGATCGTGGCTCGGAGACGGCGCGTGGAGGCATCGGGGCGTTGAAGACGACGCGTGGACCGATCGGGGCTCAGGAAACGGAGTGTGGCGCGATCGGAGCTCAGGAAACGACGAGTGGATCGATCAGGGCTCAGGAGACGACGCGTCGACCAATCAGGGCTCAGGAGACGGCGCGCGGACCGACTGGGGCTCAGAAGACTCGCGTGGATCGATCGGGGCTGCGGAGGCGCCGCGTGGACCGATTTGGATCAGGAGATGGTGCGTGAACCGTTCGGGGCTCGGAGACGGCGCGTGGACCGATCGGGGCTCAGGAGACGGCGCGTGGACCGATCGCGGCTCGGAGACGGCGCGTGGAACGATCGGGGCTCAGGAGACGACGCGTGGACCGATCGGGCGTAGGAGACGACGCGTGTACCTATCGGGGCTCACGACACAGCGTGTGGACCGATTGGGGCTCAGGAGACGCCGCGTGGAACGATCGGGGCTCGGAGACGGCGCGTGGAACGATCGGGGCTCAGGAGACGGCGCGTGGACCGATCGTGGCTTAGGAGAAGGCGCGTGGAATGATCGGGGCTCAGGAGACGGCGCGTGGACCGATCGTGGCTCGGAGACGGCGCGTGGAGGCATCGGGGTTAAGAAGACGACGCATCGACCGAGCGGGGTTCAGGAGACGGCGCGAGGAGCGATCGGGGCTTAGGAGACGACGCGTGGACCGATCGGGACTCGGGAGACGGCGCGTGGACCAATCAGGGCTCAGGAGACGGCGTGCGGACCGACTGGGGCTCAGGAGACTCGCGTGGATCGATCGGGGCTCCGGAGGCGCCGCGTGGACCGATTGGGATCAGGAGACGGTGCGTGAACCGTTCGGTGCTCGGAGACAGCGCGTGGACCGATCGGGGCTCGGAGACGACGCGTAGACCAATCGGTGCTCGGAGACAGCGCGTGGACCGACTGGGGCTGGGAGACGGCGCGTGGACCGATCGTGGCTTAGGAGAAGGCGCGTGGAATGATCGGGGCTCAGGAGACGGCGCGTGGACCGATCGTGGCTCGGAGACGGCGCGTGGAGGCATCGGGGTTAAGAAGACGACGCATCGACCGAGCGGGTTTCAGGAGACGGCGCGAGGAGCGATCGGGGCTTAGGAGACGATGCGTGGACCGATCGGGGCTCAGGAGACGGCGCGTGGACCGGTCGGGGCTTAGGAGACTCGCGTGAACCGATTGGGGCTCAGGCGGTTGCGCGTGGACCAATTGGGGTTCGGCGACGGCGCGTGGACCGATCGGGGCTCGGAGACGGCGCGTCGACCGCTCGGGGTTTGGAGACGGCGCCTGGACCGTCCGGGGTCAGGAGGCGATGCGTGGACCGATCGGGGCTCAGGAGACTGCGCGTGGATGGAACGGAGCTTCGGGAACGACGCGTGGACCGATCGGGGCTTAGGAGACGGCGCGTGAATCGATCGGCGCGCGGAGATGGCACGTGGAACGATCGGGGCTTAGGAGACGGCGCGTGGACTAATAGGAGATCAGGAGAGGACGCGTGGACCGATAAGGCTGTGGAAGCGGCGCACGGACCGATCGTGGCTCGGAGACGGCGCGTGGACCGATCGAGGCTCGGAGACATCGCGTGGAATGATCGGGGCTCAGGAGACGGCGCGTGAACCGATCGGCGCTCGGAGACGGCGCGTGCACCGATCGGGGCTTAGGAGACGGTGCGTGGACCGATCGGAGATCAGGAGATGACGCGTGGACCGATCGGGGTTGTGGAAGCGGCGCACGGACCGATCGTGGCTCGGAGACGGCGCGTGGAGGCATCGGGGCGTTGAAGACGACGCGTTGACCGATCGGGGCTCAGGAAACGGCGTGTGGCGCGATCGGAGCTCAGGAAACGACGCGTGGATCGATCAGGGCTCAGGAGACGACGCGTCGACCAATCAGGGCTCAGGCGACGGCGCGCGGACCGACTGGGGCTCAGGAGACTCGCGTGGATCGATCGGGGCTGCGGAGGCGCCGCGTGGACCAATTGGGATCAGGAGACGGTGCGTGAACCGTTCGGGGCTCGGAGACGGCGCGTGGACCGATCGGGGCTCAGGAGACGGCGCGTGGAGCGATCGGGGCTCAGGAGACGGCGCGTGAACTAATCGGCGCTCGGAGACGGCGCGTGGACCGATCGGGGCTGAGGAGAAGGCGCGTGGTCCGATCGGGGCTTATGAGACGGCGCGTTGACCGATCGGGGCTCGGAGATGGCACGTGGAATGATCGGGGCTTAGGAGATGGCGTGTGGACCGATCGGAGATCAGGAGACGACGCGTGGACCGAGAGGGCTCTGGAAGCGGCGCGTGGAACGATCGGGGCTCAGAAGACGGCGCGTGAACCGATCGGCGCTCGGAGACGGCACGTGAACCGATCGGGGCTCGGAGACGGCCCGTGGACGGATCGGGGCTTAGGAGACGGCGCATGGACTCATTGGGGCCCAGGAGACGACGCGTGGACCGATCGGGGCTCGGAAACGAGGCGTTAACCGAGCAGGGCTTAGGAGACGGCGCGTGCACCGGTCGGGGCTTAGGAGACGACGCGTCGACAGATCGGGGCCCAGGAGAAGGGGTGTGGACAGATCGGGGCTCAGGAGACGGCGCGTGGACCGATCGGGGCTCGGCGATGGCGCGTGGACCGATCAAGGCTCGGAGACGACGCGTGGACCGATCGGAGCTCGGACACGGCCCGTGGACGGATCGGGGCTTAGGAGACGGGGCATGGACTAATTGGGGCTCAGGAGACGACGCGTGGACCGATCGGGGCTCGGAAACGACGCGTTAACCGAGCGGGGCTTAGGAGACTACGCGTGGACTGCTCGGGGCGTAGGAGACGACGCGTGTACCTATCGGGGCTCACGAGACAGCGTGTGGACCGATTTGGGCTCAGGAGACGGCGCGTGGATCGATCGGGGCTCGGAGACGGCGCGTGGAACGATCGGGGCTCAGGAGACGGCGCGTAAAGTTATCGGCGCTCGGAGACGGCGCGTGGACCGATCGGGGCTTAGGAGACGACGCGTGGACCGATCGGGGCTTAGAAGACGACGCGTGGACCGATCGGGGCTCAGGAGACGGCGCGTGGACCGACCGGGGCTCAGGAGGCGACGCGTGGACCCATCGGGGCTCGGAGACGGCGTGTGAACCGATCGGGGCTTAGGAGACGATCCGTGGACCGATCGGGTCTTAGGAGACGACGCGTGGACCGATCGGGGCTCGGAGACGGCCCGTGGACGGATCGGGGCTTAGGAGACGGCGCATGGACTCATTGGGGCTCAGGAGACAACGCGTGGACCGATCGGAGCTCGGAAACGACGCGTTAACCGAGCGGGGCTTAGGAGACTACGCGTGGACCGATCGGGGCTTAGAAGAAGACGCGTGGACCGATCGGGGCTCAGGAGACGGCGCGTGGACCGGCCGGGGCTCAGGAGGCGACGCGTGGACCCATTGGGGCTCGGAGACGGCGCGTGGACCGATCGGGGTTCGGAGACGGCGCGTGTAACAATCGGGGCTCAGGAGACGGCACGTGGACCGATCGGGGCTTAGGAGCCTCGCGTTGATCGATCGGGGCCCCGGAGGCGCCGCGTGGACCCATGGGGATCAGGAGACAGTGCGTGGACCGATCGGGGCTCGGAGACGGCGCGTGGACCGATTGGGGTGTAGGCGACGACGCGTGTACCTATCGGGGCTCAGGAGACAGCGCGTGGACCGATCAGGGCTCGGCGACTGCGCGTGGACGTATGGGGGCTCAGGAGACGGCGCGTGGACCGATCGGGGCTCGGGGATGGCGCGTTAACCGATTGGGGCTTAGGAGAGCATGCGTGGACTGATCGGGGCTCGAAGACGGCGCGTGGACCGATGGGGTCTCAGGAGGCCGCGCGTGGACAGATCATGACTCGGCGACGGCGCGTGGACCGATCGGGGCTCGGAGACGACGCGTGGACCGATCGGGGCTCGGAGACAGCGCGTGGACCGACTGGGGCTCAGGCGGTTTCGCGTGGACCAATTGGGGTTCGGCGACGGCGCGTGGACCGATCGAGGCTCGGGGACGACGCGTGTACGGATCGGGGATTCGGGGACGGCGCTTCGAATGATCGGGGCTCAGGTGACGGGGCGTGAACCGATCGGCGCTCGGAGACGGCGCGTGGACCGATCGGGGCTTAGGAGAAGGCGCTTGGACCGATCGGGGCTTAGGAGACGGCGCGTGGGCCGATCGGAGCTCGGTGACGGCGCGCGGACCGACCGGGGCTCAGGAGACGGCGCGTGAAATGATCGGCGCTCGGAGAGGGCGCGTGGACCGATTGGGGCTTAAGAGACGACGGGTGAACCGATCGGGGCTTAGGAGACGGCACGTGAATCGATCGGGGCACAGGAGACGGCGCGTGCACCGGTCGGGGCTTAGGAGACGACGCGTCGACAGATCGGGGCTCAGGAGAAGGGGTGTGGACCGATCGGGTCTCGGCGATGGCGCGTGGACCGATCAGGGCTCGGAGACGACGCGTGGACCGATCGGAGCTCGGACACGGCCCGTGGACGGATCGGGGCTTAGGAGACGGCGCATGGACTAATTGGGGCTCAGGAGACGACGCGTGGACCGATCGGGGCTCGGAAACGACGCGTTAACCGAGCGGGGCTTAGGAGACTACGCGTGGACCGATCGGGGCTCAGGAGACGGCGCGTAAAGTTATCGGCGCTCGGAGACGGCGCGTGGACCGATCGGGGCTTAGGAGACGACGCGTGGACCTATCTGGGCTTAGAAGACGACGCGTGGACCGATCGGGGCTCACGAGACAGCGTGTGGACCGATTTGGCCTCAGGAGACGGCGCGTGGATCGATCGGGCCTCGGAGACGGCGCGTCGAACGATCGGGGCTCAGGAGACGGCGCGTAAAGTTATCGGCGCTCGGAGACGGCGCGTGGACCGATCGGGGCTTAGGAGACGATACGTGGACCGATCGGGTCTTAGGAGACGACGCGTGGACCCATCGGGGTTCGGAGACGGCGCGTGGACCGATCGGGGCTTAGGAGAAGGCGCTTGGACCGATCGGGGCTTAGGAGACGGCGCGTGGGCCGATCGGAGCTCGGAGACGGCGCGTGGAACGATCGGGGCTCAGGAGACGGCGTGTGAACCGATCGGCGCTCGGAGACGGCGCGTGGACCGATCGGGGCTCGGAGACGGCGCGTGGACAGATCGGGGCTCAGGAGACAGCGCGTGGACCGACTGGGGCTCAGGCGGTTTCGCGTCGACCAATTGGGGTTCGCCGACGGCGCGTGGACCGATCGGGGCTCAGGAGACGGCGCGTGGACCGATCGGGGCTCAGGAGACGACGCGTGGACCGATCGGGGCTCAGGAAGCGGCGCCTGCACCGATCGTGGTGGGGAGACGGCGCAAGGAGGCATCTGGGCTTAGAAGACGACGCGTGGACCGATCGGGGCTCAGAAAACGGCGCGTGGACCGACCGCGGCTCAGGAGGCCACGCCTGGACCGATCGGGGCTCGGCGACGGGGCGTGGACCGATCGAGTCTCGGAGACGATGCGTCGACCGATCGGGGCTCAGATGACGGTGCGCGTACCGACCGGGGCTCAGGAGACTCGCGTGGATCGATCGGGGCTTAGGAGAAGGCGCGTGGAACGATCGGGGCTCAGGAGACGGCGCGTGGAGCGATCGGGGCTCAGGAGACTGCGCGTGAACCAATCGGCGCTCCGAGACGGCGCGTGGACCGATCGGGGATGAGGAGAAGGCGCGTGGACCGATCGGGGCTTAGGAGACGGCGCGTGGACCGATCGGGGCTCGGAGACGGGGCGTGGAACGATCGGGGCTCAGGTGACGGCGCGTGGACCGATCGGGGCTCGGAGACGGCGCGTGGAGCGATCGGGGCTCGGAGACGGCACGTGGAACGATCGGGGCTCAGGAGATCGTGCGTGGAGGCATGGGGGCTTAGAAGACGACGCATGGACCGAGCGGGGCTCAGGAGACGGCCCGAGGAGCGATCGGGGCTCAGGAGAAGTCGCGTCAATTGATCGGGGCTCAGGAGACGACGCGGCGACGGATCGGGGCTTAGGAGACAACGCGTGGCCCGATTGGGGCTTAGGAGACGGCGTGTGGACCGATCGGGGCTTAGGAGACGGCACGTGAATCGATCGGTGCACAGGAGATGGCGGGTGAACCGGTCGGGTCTTAGGAGACGACGCGTTGACCGATCGGGGCTCAGGGGAAGGGGTGTGGACCGATCGGGGCTCAGGAGACGGCGCCTGGACCGACCGGGGCTCGGCGACTGCGCGTGGACGGATCGGGGCTCAGGAGACGGCGCGTAGACCGATCGGGGCTCGTAAATGACGCGTCAACCGATCGGGGCTTAGGAGACGATGCGGGGATCGATCGGGGCTCGGCGACTGCGCGTGGACCGACTGGAGCTCAGGAGGTTGCTCGTGGACCAATTGGGGTTCGGGCGACGGCGCGTCGACCAATTGGGGTTCGGGCGACGGCGCGTGGACCAATCGGTGCTCGGAGACGGCGCGTGGACCGATCGGGGCGTAGGAGACGACGCGTGTACCTATCGGAGCTCACGAGACAGCGTGTGGACCGATTAGGCCTCAGGAGATGGCGCGTGGACCGATCGCGGCTTGGAGACGGCGCGTGGAACGATCGGGGCTCAGGAGACGGCGCGTGAAATGAACGGCGCTCTGAGACGGCGCGTGGACCGATTGGGGCTTACGAGACGGCGCGTGAACCGGTCGGGGCTTAGGAGGCCGCGCGTGGACCGATCGAGGCTCGGCGACGGCGCGTGGACCGATCGGGGCTCGGCGACTGCGTGTGGACGTATCGGGGTTCAGGAGACGGCGCGTGGACCGATCGGGGCTCGGAGACGGCACGTGGACCGATCAGGGCTTTGGAGACGACGCGTGGACCGATCAGGGCTCAGGAGACGGCGCGTGGACCGATCAGTGCTCGGAGACGGCGCGTTGGACGATCGGGGCTCAGGAGACGGCGCGTGGACGGATCGGCGCTCAGGAGTGGGCGCGTGGGCCGATCGGGGCTCAGGAGATGGCGGGCGGACCGACCGGGGCTCAGGAGACTCGCGTGGATCGATCGGAGCTCCGGAGGCGCCGCGTGGACCGATCGGGGCTCAGGAGACGGCGCGTGAACCGATCGGCGCTCCGAGACAGCGCGTGGACCGACTGGGGCTCAGGCGGTTGCGCGTGGACCAATTGGGGTTCGGCGACGGCGCGTGGACCGATCCGGGCTCAGGAGCCAGCGCGTGGACCGATCGGAGATCAGGAGACGACGCGTGGATTGATAGTGCTCTGGAAGCGGCGCACGGACCGATCGTGGCTCGGAGACGGCGCGTGGAGGCATCTGGGCTTTGAAGACGACGCGTGGACCGAACGGTGCTCAGAAAACGGCGCGTGGAGCGATCGGGGCTCAGGAGACGACGCGTGGACCGATCGGGGCTCGGAGACATCGCGTGGAATGATCGGGGCTCAAAAGACGGCGCGTGAACCGATCGGCGCTCGGAGACGGCGCGTGGACCGATCGGGGCTTAGGAGACGGCGCGTGGACCGATCGGAGATCTGGAGAGGACAGCTGGAATGATAGGGCTCTGGAAGCGGCGCACGGACCGATCGTGGCTCGGAGACGGCGCGTGGAGGCATCGGGGCTTTGAAGACGACGCGTGGACCGAACGGTGCTCAGAAAACGGCGAGTGGAGCGATCGGGGCTCAGGAAATTACGCGTCGATGGATCGGGGCTTAGGAGACGATGCGTGGACCGATCGGGGCTCGGCGACTGCGCGTGGACGTATCGGGGCTCAGGAGACGGCGCGTGGAACGATCGGAGCACAGGAGACGGCGCGTGAAGCGATCGGCGCTCGGAGACGGCGCGTAGATCAATCGGGGCTTAGGAGACGGCACGTGGACCGATCGGGGTTCTGGAGTCGGCGCCTGGACCGATCGGGGCTTAGGAGGCGGCGTGTGGAACGATCGGGGCTCAGGAGACGGCGCGTGCACCGATCGGCGCTCGGAGACGGCGCGTGGAGCGATCGGGGCTGAGGAGACGACGCGTGGATCGATCGGGGCTCAGGAGACGACGCGTGGACCGATCGGGGCTTAGGACAAAACGCGTGGACCGATCGGGGCTCAGGAAGCGGCGCCTGCACCGATCGTGGTTGGGAGACGGCGCAAGGAGGCATCTGGGCTTCGAAGACGACGCGTGGACCGATCGGGGCTCAGGAAACGGCGCGTGGACCGACCGCGGCTCAGGAGGCCACGCCTGGACCGATCGGGGCTCGGCGACGGCGCGTGGACCGATCGAGTCTCGGAGACGACGCGTCGACCGATCGGGACTCAGATGACGGCGCGCGGACCGACCGGGGCTCAGGAGACTCGCGTGGATCGATCGGGGCTCCGGAGACGCTGCGTGGAGCGATGGGGATCAGGAGACGGTGCGCGGACCGATCGGGGCTCGGAGACGGCGCGTGGACGGACCGCGGCTCAGAATGCGGTACGCGGACCGATCGGGGATCGGACACGGCGTGTGGACCGATCCAGGCTCGGAGACGACGCGTTTACGGATCGGGGATCCGGAGACGACGCGTGGAACGATCCGGTTTCAGGAGACGAAGCGTGGACCGATCGGGACTCGGAGACGGCGTGTGGAACAATCGGGGCTCAGGTGACGGCGCGTGAACCGATCGGCGCTCGGAGACGGCGCGTGGATCAATCGGGGATCGGGGACGGCGCGTGGAACGATCGCGGCTCGGAGTCGACGCGTTAGCCGATCGGGGCTTAGGAGACGATACGTGGACCGATCGGGGCTCGGAGACGGCGCGTGGACCGACGGGGGTTTAGGAGAAGGCGCTTGGACCGAACGGGGCTTAGGAGACTCGCGTGGATCGATCGGGGCTCCGGAGGCGCCGCGTGGACCGATTGGGATCAGGAGACGGTGCGTGAACCGTTCGGGGCTCGGAGACGGCGCGTGGACCGATCGGGGCTCAGGAGACGGCGCGTGGACCGATCGCGGCTCGGAGACGGCGCGTGGAACGATCGGGGCTCAGGAGACGAAGCGTGGACCGATCGGGCGTAGGAGACGGCGCGTGGAACAATCGGGGCTCAGGAGACGGCGCGTGGACCGATTGGGGCTCGGATACGGCGCGTGAACCGACCGGGGCTCAGGAGGCCGCGCGTGGACCGATCGCGGCTCGGCGACGGCGCGTGGACCGATCGGGGCTCAGGAGGCCGCGCGTGGACTGATCATGGCTCGGTGACGGCGGGTGGACCGATCGGGGCTAGGAGACGACGCGTAGACCGATCGGTGCTCGGAGACCGAGCGTGGACCGACTGGGGCTCGGAGACGGCGAGGGGACCGATCGTGGCTTAGGAGAAGGCGCGTTGAATGATCGGGGCTCAGGAGACGGCGCGTGGACCGATCGTGGCTCGGAGACGCCGCGTGGAGGCATCGGGGTTAAGAAGACGACGCATCGACCGAGCGGGGTTCAGGAGACGGCGCGAGGTGCGATCGGGGTCAGGAGAAGACGCGTCAATTGATAGGGGCTCAGGACACGATGCGGCGACGGATCGGGGCTTGGAGACGGCGCGTGGACCGATCGGGGCTTAGGAGACGACGCGTGGACCGATCGGGGCTCAGGAGACGGCGCGTGGACCGATCGGGACTCAGGAGACGGCGCGTGGATCGATTGGGGCGTGGATACGGCGCGTGACGCGACCGGGGCTCAGGAGGCCGCGCGTGGAGCGATCATGGCTCGGAGACGACGCGTGGACCGATCGGAGCTCGGACACGGCCCGTGGACGGATCGGGGCTTAGGAGACGGCGCATGGACTAATTGGGGCTCAGGAGACGACGCGTGGACCGATCGGGGCTCGGAAACGACGCGTTAACCGAGCGGGGCTTAGGAGACTACGCGTGCACTGCTCGGGGCGTAGGAGACGACGCGTGTACCTATCGGGGCTCACGAGACAGCGTGTGGACCGATTTGGGCTCAGGAGACGGCGCGTGGATCGATCGGGGCTCGGAGACGGCGCGTGGAACGATCGGGGCTCAGGAGACGGCGCGTGAAGTTATCGGCGCTCGGAGACGGCGCGTGGACCGACCGGGGCTCAGGAGACGGCGCGAGGAGCGATCGGGGCTCAGGAGAACACACGTCAATTGATCGGGGCTCAGGAGACGACGCGTCGACGAATCGGGGCTTAGGAGACGACGCGTGGACGGATCGGGGCTGAGGAGACGGCGCGTGGACCGATCGGGGCTCAGGAAGCGGCGCCTGAACCGGTCGTGGATCGGAGACGGCGCGTAGACTCATCGGGGCTAAGAAGACGACACATGGACCGAGCGGGGCTCAGGAGATGGCGCGAGGAGCGATCGGGGCTCAGGAGACGGCGCGTGGACGGATCGGTCTCAGGAGACGGCGCGTGAACCGATCGGCACTCGGAGACGGGGCGTGGACCGATCGGGGGTTAGGAGACGGCGCGTGCACCGATCGGGGCCCGGAGACGTGTCGTGGACAGATTGGGGCTTAGGAGACGGCGCGTGGACCGATCGGGGCTCACGAGACGGCGCGTGGACCGATCGGGGCTCAGGAGACGGAGCGTAGAAGGATCGGGGCTTAGGAGACGACGCGTGAATCGAGCGGGGCTCGGAGACGGCGCGTGGATGGACCGTGGCTTAGAATGCGGCACGCGGACCGATCGGGGCTCGGAGACGGCGTGTGGACCGATCGGGGTGCAGGAAGCGGCGCCTGGACCCATCGTGGCTCGGAGACGGCGCGTGGAGGCATCAGGGCTAAGAAGACGACGCATGGACCGAGCGGGGTTCAGGAGATGGCGCGAGGAGCGATCGGGGCTCAGGAGAAGACACGTCAATTGATCGGGGCTCCGGAGACGACGCCTCGACGGAGTGGGGCTCAGGAGGCGGCACGAGAAGCGATCAGGGCTCAGGAGAAGACGCGTCAATTGATCGGGGCTCAGGAGACGACGCGTCGACGAATCGGGGCTTAGGAGACGACGCGTGGACCGATCGGGGCTCAGGAGACGGCGCGTCGACCGACCGGAGCTCAGGAGATTCGCGTGGATCCATCGGGACTCCGTAGGCGGCGCGTGGACCGACCGGGGCTCAGGAGGCCGCGCGAGAACCGATCGCGGCTCGGCGACGGCGCGTGGACCGATCGGGGCTCAGGAGGCCGCGCGTGGACCGATCATGGCTCGGCGACGGCGCGTAGACCGATCGGGGCTCGGAGACGACGCGTGCACCGATCAGGGCTCGGAGACAGCGCTTGGACCGATTGGGGCTCGGATACGGCGCGTGAACCAATCGGGGCTCAGGAGGCCGCTCGTGGACCGATCGCGGCTCGGCGACGGCGCGTGGACCGATCGTGTCTCAGGAGGCCGCGCGTGGACAGATCATGACTCGGCGACGGCGCGTGGACCGATCGGGGCTCGGAGACGGCGCATGAACCGACCGGGGCTCAGGAGACGGCGCGTGGACTGATCGGGGCTCGGAGACGGCGCGTTAACCGATCGGGGCTCAGGAGACGATGCGTGGATCGATCGGGGCTCAGGAGGCGGCGCGTAGACCCATCGGGGCTCGGAGACGGCACGTGGACCGATCAGGGCTTAGGAGACGACGCGTGGACCGATCGGGGCTCGGAGACGGCGCGTGGACGGACCGTGGCTTAGAATGCGTCACGCGGACCGATCGGGGCTCGGGTACGGCGTGTAGACGTATCGGGGCTTAGGAGACGATGCGTGAACCGATCGGGGCTCAGGAGACGCCGCGTGGACCGATCGGGGCTCGGAGACGGCGCGTGGAACGATCGGGGCTCAGGAAACGGCGCGTGAAATGATCGGCGCTCTGAGACGGCGCGTGGACCGATTGTGGCTTACGAGACGGCGCGTGGATCGATCGGGGCTCAGGAAGCGGCGCCTCGACCTATCGTGGCTCGGAGACGGCGCCTGGAGGCATCGGGGCTAAGAACACGACGCATGGACCGAGCGGGGCTCAGAAGACGGCGCGAGGAGCGATCGGGGCTCAGGAGAAGACGCGTCAATTGATCGGGGCTCAGGAGACGACGCGGCGACGGATCGGGGCTTAGGATACGACGCGTGGACCGATTGGGGCTCAGGAGGCCGCGCGTGGACCGATCGCGGCTCGACGCCGCGCGTGGACGGATCAGGGCTCAGGAGACGGCGCGTGGACCGATCGGGGCGGGGAGACGGCGCGTGAACCAACCGGGGCTCAGGAGGCCGCGCGTGGACTGATTGGGGCCCAGGAAACGGCGCGTGGATCGATCGGTGCTCGAAGACGACGCGTGGACCGACCGGGGCTCAGGAGCCGATGCGTGGATCGATCGGGGCTCAGGAGTCGGCGCGTAGACCCATCGGGGCTCGGAGACGGCACGTGGACCGATCAGGGCTTAGGAGACGACGCGTGGACCGATCGGGGCTCAGGAGACGGCGCGTGGACCGATCGGGCCTCGGCGACTGCGCGTGGACGTATCGGGGTTCAGGAGACGGCGCGTGGACCGATTGGGGCTCGGAGACGGCGCGTTAACCGATCGGGGCTTAGGAGACGACGCGTGGACCGATCGGGCCTCAGGAGACGGCGCGTGGACCGATCGGTGCTCGGAGACGGCGCGTGGAACGATCGAGGCTCAGGAGACGGCGCGTGGACCGATTGTGGCTTACGAGACGGCGCGTGGATCGATCGGGGCTCAGGAAGCGGCGCCTCGACCTATCGTGGCTCGGAGACGGCGCGTGGAGGCATCGGGGCTAAGAACACGACGCATGGACCGAGCGGGGCTCAGGAGACGGCGCGAGGAGCGATCGGGGCTCAGGAGAAGACGCGTCAATTGATCGGGGCTCAGGAGACGACGCGGCGACGGATCGGGGCTTAGGATACGACGCGTGGACCGATTGGGGCTCAGGAGGCCGCGCGTGGACCGATCGCGGCTCGACGCCGCGCGTGGACGGATCAGGGCTCAGGAGACGGCGCGTGGACCGATCGGGGCGGGGAGACGGCGCGTGACCCGACCGGGGCTTAGGAGGCCGCGCGTGGACTGATTGGGGCTCGGCGACTGCGCGTGGACGTATCGGGGCTCAGGAGATGGCGCGTGGACCGATCGGGGCGGGGAGACGGCGCGTTAACCGATCGGGGCTTAGGAGACGATGCGTGGACCGATCGCGGCTCGGAGACGGCGCGTGGATCGACCGGGGCTAAGGAGCCTAGCGTGGATCGATCGGGGCCCGGAGACGGCGCGTGGACCGATCGGGGCTTAGGAGACGGCGCGTGGACCGATCGGGGCTTAGGAGACGACGCGTGGACCGATTGGGGCGTAGGACGCGACGCGTGTACCTATCGGGGCTCACGAGACAGCGTGTGGACCGATTGGGGCTCAGGAGACGGCGCCTGGACCGATCGGGGCTCGGAGACGGCGCGTGGAACGATCGGAGCTCAGGAGACGGCGCGTGTACCTATCGGGGCTCACGAGACTGCGTGTGGGCCGATTGGGGCTCAGGAGACGACGCGTCGACCGTTCGGGGCTCAGGAGGCGGCGCGCGGACCGGCCGGGGCTCAGGAGCCTAGCGTGGATCGATCGGGGCTCCGGAGGCGGCGCGTGGATGGACCGTGGCTTAGAATGCGCCACGCGGACCGATCGGGGCTCGGAGACGGCGTGTGGACCGATCGGGGCGCAGGAAGCGGCGCCTGGACCCATCGTGGCTCGGAGACGGCGCGTGGAGGCATCAGGGCTAAGAAGACGACGCATGGACCGAGCGGGGTTCAGGAGATGGCGCGAGGAGCGATCGGGGCTCAGGAGAAGACACGTCAATTGATCGGGGCTCCGGAGACGTCGCCTCGACGGAGTGGGGCTCAGGAGGCGGCACGAGAAGCGATCAGGGCTCAGGAGAAGACGCGTCAATTGATCGGGGCTCAGGAGACGACGCGTCGACGAATCGGGGCTTAGGAGACGACGCGTGGACCGATCGGGGCTCAGGAGACGGCGCGTCGACCGACCGGAGCTCAGGAGATTCGCGTGGGTCGATCGGGGCTCCGTAGGCGGCGCGTGGACCGACCGGGGCTCAGGAGGCCGCGCGAGAACCGATCGCGGCTCGGCGACGGCGCGTGGACCGATCGGGGCTCAGGAGGCCGCGCGTGGACCGATCATGGCTCGGCGACGGCGCGTAGACCGATCGGGGCTCGGAGACGACGCGTGCACCGATCAGGGCTCGGAGACAGCGCTTGGACCGATTGGGGCTCGGATACGGCGCGTGAACCAATCGGGGCTCAGGAGGGCGCTCGTGGACCGATCGCGGCTCGGCGACGGCGCGTGGACCGATCGGGGCTCGGAGACGACGCGTGGACCGATCGGGGCTCGGAGACGGCGCATGAACCGACCGGGGCTCAGGAGACGGCGCGTGGACTGATCGGGGCTCGGAGAAGGCGCGTTAACCGATCGGGGCTCAGGAGACGATGCGTGGATCGATCGGGGCTCAGGAGGCGTCGCGTAGACCCATCGGGGCTCGGAGACGGCACGTGGACCGATCAGGGCTTAGGAGACGACGCGTGGACCGATCGGGGCTCAGGAGACGGCGCGTGGACCGATCGGGCCTCGGCGACTGCGCGTGGACGTATCGGGCCTCGGCGACTGCGCGTGGACGTATCGGGGTTCAGGAGATGGCGCGTGGACCGATTGGGGCTCGGAGACGGCGCGTTAACCGATCGGGGCTTAGGAGACGACGCATGGACCGATCGGGCCTCAGGAGACGGCGCGTGGACCGATCGGGGCTCAGGAGACGATGCGTGGATCGATCGGGGCTCAGGAGGCGGCGCGTAGACCCATCGGGGCTCGGAGACGGCGCGTTAACCGATCGGGGCTTAGGAGACGACGCATGGACCGATCGGGCCTCAGGAGACGGCGCGTGGACCGATCGGTGCTTGGAGACGGCGCGTGGAACGATCGGGGCTCAGGAGACGGCGCGTGAAATGATTGGCGCTCTGAGACGGCGCGTGGACCGATTGTGGCTTACGAGACGGCGCATGGATCGATCGGGGCTCAGGAAGCGGCGCCTCGACCTATCGTGGCTCGGAGACGGCGCGTGGAGGCATCGGGGCTAAGAACACGGCGCGTGACCCGACCGGGGCTTAGGAGGCCGCGCGTGGACTGATTGGGGCTCGGCGACTGCGCGTGGACGCATCGGGGCTCAGGAGATGGCGCGTGGACCGATCGGGGCGGGGAGACGGCGCGTTAACCGATCGGGGCTTACGAGACGATGCGTGGACCGATCGCGGCTCGGAGACGGCGCGTGGACCGACCGGGGCTAAGGAGGCCGCGCGTGGACCTGTCGAGGCTTAGGAGCCGACGCGTGGACCGATCGGGGCTCAGGAAACGGCGCGTGGACCGAACGGTGCTCGGAGACGACGCGTGTACGGATCGAGGCTTGGAGACCGCGCGTGGACCGATCGGCGCTCGGAGACGGGGCGTGGACCGATCGGGGTTAGGAGACGGCGCGTGGACCGATCGGGGCTCGGAGACATCGCGTGGAATGATCGGGGCTCAGGAGACGACGCGTGAACCGATCGGCGCTCGGAGACGGCGCGTGCACCGATCGGGGCTTAGGAGACGGCGCGTGGACCGATCGGAGATCAGGAGAGGACGCCTGGACTGATAGGGCTTTGGAAGCGGCGGACGGACCGATCATGGCTCGGAGACGGCGCGTGGAGGCATCGGGGCTTTGAAGACGACGCGTGGACCGAACGGTGCTCCGAAAACGGCTCGTGGACCGATCGGGGCTCGGAGACATCGCGTGGAATGATCGGGGCTCAGGAGACGGCGCGTGAACCGATCGGCGCTCGGAGACGGCGCGTGCACCGATCGGGGCTTAGGAGACGGCGCGTGGACCGACCGGGGTTTAGGAGAAGACGCTTGGACCGAACGGGGCTTAGGAGACGGCGCGTGGACCGATCGGGGCTCCGGAGACGGCGCGCGGACCGACTGGGGCTCAGGAGACTCGCGTGGATCGATCGGGGCTCCGGAGGCGCCGCGTGGACCGATTGGGATCAGGAGACGACGCGTGGACCGATCGGGCGTAGGAGACGACGCGTGTACCTATCGGGGCTCACGACATAGCGTGTGGACCGATTGGGGCTCAGGAGACGGCGCGTGGAACGATCGGGGCTCAGGAGACGGCGCCTCAACCGATCGGCGCTCGGAGACGGCGCATGGACCGATCGGGGCTTAGGAGACGGCGCGTGAACCGATCGGAGATCAGGAGATGACGCGTGGGCCGATCGGGGCTCAGGAAACGGCGTGTGGCGCGATCGGAGCTCAGGAGACGACGCGTGGATCGATCAGGGCTCAGGAGACGACGCGTCGACCAATCAGGGCTCAGTAGACGGCGCGCGGACCGACTGGGGCTCAGGAGACTCGCGTGGATCGATCGGGGCTCCGAAGGCGCCGCGTGGACCGATTGGGATCAGGAGACGGTGCGTGAACCGTTCGGGGCTCGGAGACGGCGCGTGGACCGATCGCGGCTCGGAGACGGCGCGTTAACCGATCGGGGCTTAGGAGACGACGCGTGGACCGATCGGGCCTCAGGAGACGGCGCGTGGACCGATCGGTGCTCGGAGACGGCGCGTGGAACGATCGAGGCTCAGGAGACGGCGCGTGAAATGATCGGGGCTCTGAGACGGCGCGTGGACCGATTGTGGCTTACGAGACGGCGCGTGGATCGATCGGGGCTCAGGAAGCGGCGCCTCGACCTATCGTGGCTCGGAGACGGCGCGTGGAGGCATCGGGGCTAAGAACACGACGCATGGACCGAGCGGGGCTCAGGAGACGGCGCGAGGAGCGATCGGGGCTCAGGAGAAGACGCGTCAATTGATCGGGGCTCAGGAGACGACGCGGCGACGGATCGGGGCTTAGGATACGACGCGTGGACCGATTGGGGCTCAGGAGGCCGCGCGTGGACCGATCGCGGCTCGACGCCGCGCGTGGACGGATCAGGGCTCAGGAGACGGCGCGTGGACCGATCGGGGCGGGGAGACGGCGCGTGACCCGACCGGGGCTTAGGAGGCCGCGCGTGGACTGATTGGGGCTCGGCGACTGCGCGTGGACGTATCGGGGCTCAGGAGATGGCGCGTGGACCGATCGGGGCGGGGAGACGGCGCGTTAACCGATCGGGGCTTAGGAGACGATGCGTGGACCGATCGCGGCTCGGAGACGGCGCGTGGATCGACCGGGGCTAAGGAGCCTAGCGTGGATCGATCGGGGCCCGGAGACGGCGCGTGGACCGATCGGGGCTTAGGAGACGGCGCGTGGACCGATCGGGGCTTAGGAGACGACGCGTGGACCGATTGGGGCGTAGGACGCGACGCGTGTACCTATCGGGGCTCACGAGACAGCGTGTGGACCGATTGGGGCTCAGGAGACGGCGCCTGGACCGATCGGGGCTCGGAGACGGCGCGTGGAACGATCGGAGCTCAGGAGACGGCGCGTGTACCTATCGGGGCTCACGAGACTGCGTGTGGGCCGATTGGGGCTCAGGAGACGACGCGTCGACCGTTCGGGGCTCAGGAGGCGGCGCGCGGACCGGCCGGGGCTCAGGAGCCTAGCGTGGATCGATCGGGGCTCCGGAGGCGGCGCGTGGACCGATTGGAGAGCAGGAGATGGTGCGCGGACCGATCGGGGCCCGGAGACGGCGCGTGGACCGATCGGGGCTCAGGAGACGGCGCGTGAACCGATCGGCGCTCGGAGACGGCGCGTGGACCGATCGGGGCTTAGGAAACGGCGCGTGGACCGATCATGGCTCGGCGACGGCGCGTGGACCGATCGGGGTTTGGATACGACGCGTGGACCGTTCGGGGCTCAGGAGGCGGCGCGCGGACCGGCCGGGGCTCAGGAGCCTAGCGTGGATCGATCGGGGCTCCGGAGGCGGCGCGTGGACCGATTGGAGAGCAGGAGATGGTGCGCGGACCGATCGGGGCCCGGAGACGGCGCGTGGACCGATCCGGGCTCAGGAGACGGCGCGTGGACCGATCGGGGCTCGGAGACGGCGCGTGGAGCGATCGGGGCTCAGGAGACGGCGCGTGAACCGATCGGCGCTCGGAGACGGCGCGTGGACCGATCGGGGCTTAGGAGACGGCGCGTGGACCGATCGGGGCTCGGAGACGGCGCGTGGACGGATCAGGGCTCAGGAGACGGCGCGTGAACCAATCGGCGCTCGGAGACGGCGCGTGGACCGATCGGGGCTTAGGAGACGGCGAGTGCACCGATCGGGGCCCGGAGACGGGTCGTGGACAGATTGGGGCTTAGGAGACGGCGCGTGGACCGATCGGGGCTTGGAGAAGGCACGTGGACCAATAGGGGCTTAGGAGACGGCGCGTGGACCGATCGGGGCTTAGGAGACGACGCGTGAATCGAGCGGGGCTCGGAGACGGCGCGTGGATGGACCGTGGCTTAGAATGCGCCACGCGGACCGATCGGGGCTCGGAGACGGCGTGTGGACCGATCGGGGCGCAGGAAGCGGCGCCTGGACCCATCGTGGCTCGGAGACGGCGCGTGGAGGCATCAGGGCTAAGAAGACGACGCATGGACCGAGCGGGGTTCAGGAGATGGCGCGAGGAGCGATCGGGGCTCAGGAGAAGACACGTCAATTGATCGGGGCTCCGGAGACGTCGCCTCGACGGAGTGGGGCTCAGGAGGCGGCACGAGAAGCGATCAGGGCTCAGGAGAAGACGCGTCAATTGATCGGGGCTCAGGAGACGACGCGTCGACGAATCGGGGCTTAGGAGACGACGCGTGGACCGATCGGGGCTCAGGAGACGGCGCGTCGACCGACCGGAGCTCAGGAGATTCGCGTGGGTCGATCGGGGCTCCGTAGGCGGCGCGTGGACCGACCGGGGCTCAGGAGGCCGCGCGAGAACCGATCGCGGCTCGGCGACGGCGCGTGGACCGATCGGGGCTCAGGAGGCCGCGCGTGGACCGATCATGGCTCGGCGATGGCGCGTAGACCGATCGGGGCTCGGAGACGACGCGTGCACCGATCAGGGCTCGGAGACAGCGCTTGGACCGATTGGGGCTCGGATACGGCGCGTGAACCAATCGGGGCTCAGGAGGGCGCTCGTGGACCGATCGCGGCTCGGCGACGGCGCGTGGACCGATCGGGGCTCGGAGACGACGCGTGGACCGATCGGGGCTCGGAGACGGCGCATGAACCGACCGGGGCTCAGGAGACGGCGCGTGGACTGATCGGGGCTCGGAGAAGGCGCGTTAACCGATCGGGGCTCAGGAGACGATGCGTGGATCGATCGGGGCTCAGGAGGCGTCGCGTAGACCCATCGGGGCTCGGAGACGGCACGTGGACCGATCAGGGCTTAGGAGACGACGCGTGGACCGATCGGGGCTCAGGAGACGGCGCGTGGACCGATCGGGCCTCGGCGACTGCGCGTGGACGTATCGGGCCTCGGCGACTGCGCGTGGACGTATCGGGGTTCAGGAGATGGCGCGTGGACCGATTGGGGCTCGGAGACGGCGCGTTAACCGATCGGGGCTTAGGAGACGACGCATGGACCGATCGGGCCTCAGGAGACGGCGCGTGGACCGATCGGGGCTCAGGAGACGATGCGTGGATCGATCGGGGCTCAGGAGGCGGCGCGTAGACCCATCGGGGCTCGGAGACGGCGCGTTAACCGATCGGGGCTTAGGAGACGACGCATGGACCGATCGGGCCTCAGGAGACGGCGCGTGGACCGATCGGTGCTTGGAGACGGCGCGTGGAACGATCGGGGCTCAGGAGACGGCGCGTGAAATGATTGGCGCTCTGAGACGGCGCGTGGACCGATTGTGGCTTACGAGACGGCGCGTGGATCGATCGGGGCTCAGGAAGCGGCGCCTCGACCTATCGTGGCTCGGAGACGGCGCGTGGAGGCATCGGGGCTAAGAACACGACGCATGGACCGAGCGGGGCTCAGGAGACGGCGCGAGGAGCGATCGGGGCTCAGGAAAAGACGCGTCAATTGATCGGGGCTCAGGAGACGACGCGGCGACGGATCGGGGCTTAGGATACGACGCGTGGACTGATTGGGGCTCAGGAGGCCGCGCGTGGACCGATCGCGGCTCGACGCCGCGCGTGGACGGATCAGGGCTCAGGAGACGGCGCGTGGACCGATCGGGGCGGGGAGACGGCGCGTGACCCGACCGGGGCTTAGGAGGCCGCGCGTGGACTGATTGGGGCTCGGCGACTGCGCGTGGACGCATCGGGGCTCAGGAGATGGCGCGTGGACCGATCGGGGCGGGGAGACGGCGCGTTAACCGATCGGGGCTTACGAGACGATGCGTGGACCGATCGCGGCTCGGAGACGGCGCGTGGACCGACCGGGGCTAAGGAGGCCGCGCGTGGACCTGTCGAGGCTTAGGAGCCGACGCGTGGACCGATCGGGGCTCAGGAAACGGCGCGTGGACCGAACGGTGCTCGGAGACGACGCGTGTACGGATCGAGGCTTGGAGACCGCGCGTGGACCGATCGGCGCTCGGAGACGGGGCGTGGACCGATCGGGGTTAGGAGACGGCGCGTGGACCGATCGGGGCTCGGAGACATCGCGTGGAATGATCGGGGCTCAGGAGACGACGCGTGAACCGATCGGCGCTCGGAGACGGCGCGTGCACCGATCGGGGCTTAGGAGACGGCGCGTGGACCGATCGGAGATCAGGAGAGGACGCCTGGACTGATAGGGCTTTGGAAGCGGCGGACGGACCGATCATGGCTCGGAGACGGCGCGTGGAGGCATCGGGGCTTTGAAGACGACGCGTGGACCGAACGGTGCTCCGAAAACGGCTCGTGGACCGATCGGGGCTCGGAGACATCGCGTGGAATGATCGGGGCTCAGGAGACGGCGCGTGAACCGATCGGCGCTCGGAGACGGCGCGTGCACCGATCGGGGCTTAGGAGACGGCGCGTGGACCGACCGGGGTTTAGGAGAAGACGCTTGGACCGAACGGGGCTTAGGAGACGGCGCGTGGACCGATCGGGGCTCCGGAGACGGCGCGCGGACCGACTGGGGCTCAGGAGACTCGCGTGGATCGATCGGGGCTCCGGAGGCGCCGCGTGGACCGATTGGGATCAGGAGACGACGCGTGGACCGATCGGGCGTAGGAGACGACGCGTGTACCTATCGGGGCTCACGACATAGCGTGTGGACCGATTGGGGCTCAGGAGACGGCGCGTGGAACGATCGGGGCTCAGGAGACGGCGCCTCAACCGATCGGCGCTCGGAGACGGCGCATGGACCGATCGGGGCTTAGGAGACGGCGCGTGAACCGATCGGAGATCAGGAGATGACGCGTGGGCCGATCGGGGCTCAGGAAACGGCGTGTGGCGCGATCGGAGCTCAGGAGACGACGCGTGGATCGATCAGGGCTCAGGAGACGACGCGTCGACCAATCAGGGCTCAGGAGACGGCGCGCGGACCGACTGGGGCTCAGGAGACTCGCGTGGATCGATCGGGGCTCCGAAGGCGCCGCGTGGACCGATTGGGATCAGGAGACGGTGCGTGAACCGTTCGGGGCTCGGAGACGGCGCGTGGACCGATCGCGGCTCGGAGACGGCGCGTGGAACGATCGGGGCTCAGGAGGCCGCGCGTGGACCGATCGGGGCTCGGAGACATCGCGTGGAATGATCGGGGCTCAGGAGACGGCGCGTGAACCGATCGGCGCTCGGAGACGGCGCGTGCACCGATCGGGGCTTAGGAGACGGTGCGTGGATCGATCGGGGCTCAGGAGACGACGCGTCGACAGTTCGGGGCTCAGGAGACGGCGCGCGGACCGGCCGGGGCTCAGGAGCCTAGCGTGGATCGATCGGGGCCCGGAGACGGCGCGTGGACCGATCGGGGCTTAGGAGACGACGCGTGGAGGCATCGGGGCTAAGAAGACGACGCATGGACCGAGCGGGGCTCAGGAGACGGCGCGTGGACCGATCGGTGCTCAGAGACGGCGCGTGGACGGACCGTGGCTTAGAATGCGTCACGCGGACCGATCGGGGCTCGGATACGGCGTGTGGACCGATCGGGGCTCGGAGACGGCGCGTGGAACGATCGGAGCTCAGGAGACGGGGCGTGAAATGATCGGCGCTCTGAGACGGCGCGTCAACCGATCGGCGCTCGGAGACGGCGCGCGGACCGACTGGGGCTCAGGAGACTCGCGTGGATCGATCGGGGCTCCGGAAGCGCCGCGTGGACCGATTGGGATCAGGAGACGACGGGTGGACCGATCGGGCGTAGGAGACGACGCGTGTACCTATCGGGGCTCACGACACAGCGTGTGGACCGATTGGGGCTCAGGAGACGGCGCGTGGAACGATCGGGGCTCAGGAGACGGCGCGTCAAACGATCGGCGCTCGGAGACGGCGCATGGACCGATCGGGGCTTAGGAGACGGTGCGTGGACCGATCGGAGATCAGGAGATGACGCGTGGACCGATCGGGGTTGTGGAAGCGGCGCACGGACCGATCGTGGCTCGGAGACGGCGCGTGGAGGCATCGGGGCGTTGAAGACGACGCGTGGACCGATCGGGGCTCAGGAAACGGAGTGTGGCGCGATCGGAGCTCAGGAAACGACGCGTGGATCGATCAGGGCTCAGGAGACGACGCGTCGACCAATCAGGGCTCAGGAGACGGCGCGCGGACCGACTGGGGCTCAGAAGACTCGCGTGGATCGATCGGGGCTGCGGAGGCGCCGCGTGGACCGATTTGGATCAGGAGATGGTACGTGAACCGTTCGGGGCTCGGAGACGGCGCGTGGACCGATCGGGGCTCAGGAGACGGCGCGTGGACCGATCGCGGCTCGGAGACGGCGCGTGGATCGATCGGGGCCCGGAGACGGCGCGTGGACCGATCGGGGCTTAGGAGACGACGCGTGGAGGCATCGGGGCTAAGAAGACGACGCATGGACCGAGCGGGGCTCAGGAGACGGCGCGTGGACCGATCGGTGCTCAGAGACGGCGCGTGGACGGACCGTGGCTTAGAATGCGTCACGCGGACCGATCGGGGCTCGGATACGGCGTGTGGACCGATCGGGGCTCGGAGACGGCGCGTGGAACGATCGGAGCTCAGGAGACGGGGCGTGAAATGATCGGCGCTCTGAGACGGCGCGTGGACCGATCGGTGCTCGGAGACGGCGCGTGGAACGATCGCGGCCCGGAGAAGGCGCGTCAACCGATCGGCGCTCGGAGACGGCGCGCGGACCGACTGGGGCTCAGGAGACTCGCGTGGATCGATCGGGGCTCCGGAAGCGCCGCGTGGACCGATTGGGATCAGGAGACGACGCGTGGACCGATCGGGCGTAGGAGACGACGCGTGTACCTATCGGGGCTCACGACACAGCGTGTGGACCGATTGGGGCTCAGGAGACGGCGCGTGGAACGATCGGGGCTCAGGAGACGGCGCATCAAACGATCGGCGCTCGGAGACGGCGCATGGACCGATCGGGGCTTAGGAGACGGTGCGTGGACCGATCGGAGATCAGGAGATGACGCGTGGACCGATCGGGGTTGTGGAAGCGGCGCACGGACCGATCGTGGCTCGGAGACGGCGCGTGGAGGCATCGGGGCGTTGAAGACGACGCGTGGACCGATCGGGGCTCAGGAGCCGGCGCGCGGACCGGCCGGGGCTCAGGAGCCTAGCGTGGATCGATCGGGGCCCGGAGACGGCGCGTGGACCGATCGGTGCTCATAGACGGCGCGTGGAACGATCGGAGCTCAGGAGACGGGGCGTGAAATGATCGGCGCTCTGAGACGGCGCGTGGACCGATCGGTGCTCGGAGACGGCGCGTGGAACGATCGGGGCTCGGAGTCGACGCGTTAGCCGATAGGGGCGTAGGAGACGATGCGTGGGCCGATCGGGTCTCGGAGACGGCGCGTGGACCGACCGGGGCTCAGGAGAAGGCGCGTCAACCGATCGGCGCTCGGAGACGGCGAGCGGACCGACTGGGGCTCAGGAGACTCGCGTGGATCGATCGGGGCTCCGGAGGCGCCGCGTGGACCGATTGGGATCAGGAGACGACGCGTGGACCGATCGGGCGTAGGAGACGACGCGTGGACCTATCGGGGCTCACGACACAGCGTGTGGACCGATTGGGGCTCAGGAGACGGCGCGTGGAACGATCGGGGCTCAGGAGACGGCGCGTCAACCGATCGGCGCTCGGAGCCGGCGTATGGACCGATCGGGGCTTAGGAGACGGTGCGTGGACCGATCGGAGATCAGGAGATGACGCGTGGACCGATCGGGGTTGTGGAAGCGGCGCACGGACCGATCGTGGCTCGGAGACGGCGCGTGGAGGCATCGGGGCGTTGAAGACGACGCGTTGACCGATCGGGGCTCAGGAAACGGCGTGTGGCGCGATCGGAGCTCAGGAAACGACGCGTGGATCGATCAGGGCTCAGGAGACGACGCGTCGACCAATCAGGGCTCAGGCGACGGCGCGCGGACCGACTGGGGCTCAGGAGACTCGCGTGGATCGATCGGGGCTGCGGAGGCGCCGCGTGGACCGATTGGGATCAGGAGACGGTGCGTGAACCGTTCGGGGCTCGGAGACGGCGCGTGGACCGATCGGGGCTCAGGAGACGGCGCGTGGAGCGATCGGGGCTCAGGAGACGGCGCATGGACTAATTGGGGCTCAGGAGACGATGCGTGGACCGATCGGGGCTCGGAAACGACGCGTTAACCGAGCGGGGCTTAGGAGACTACGCGTGGACTGCTCGGGGCTCAGGAGACGGCGCGTGGACCGACCGGGGCTCAGGACGCGACGCGTGGACCCATCGGGGCTCGGAGACGGCGTGTGGACCGATCGGGGCTTAGGAGACGATCCGTGGACCGATCGGGTCTTAGGAGACGACGCGTGGACCGATCGGGGCTCGGAGACGGCCCGTGGACGGATCGGGGCTTAGGAGACGGCGCATGGACTCATTGGGGCTCAGGAGACAACGCGTGGACCGATCGGAGCTCGGAAACGACGCGTTAACCGAGCGGGGCTTAGGAGACTACGCGTGGACCGATCGGGGCTTAGAAGACGACGCGTGGACCGATCGGGGCTCAGGAGACGGCGCGTGGACCGGCCGGGGCTCAGGAGGCGACGCGTGGACCCATCGGGGCTCGGAGACGGCGCGTGGACCGATCGGGGTTCGGAGACGGCGCGTGTAACGATCGGGGCTCAGGAGACGGCACGTGGACCGATCGGGGCTTAGGAGCCTCGCGTTGATCGATCGGGGCCCCGGAGGCGCCGCGTGGACCCATGGGGATCAGGAGACAGTGCGTGGACCGATCGGGGCTCGGAGACGGCGCGTGGACCGATTGGGGTGTAGGCGACGACGCGTGTACCTATCGGGGCTCAGGAGACAGCGCGTGGACCGATCAGGGCTCGGCGACTGCGCGTGGACGTATGGGGGCTCAGGAGACGGCGCGTGGACCGATCGGGGCTCGGGGACGACGCGTGGACCGATCGGGGCTCGGAGACAGCGCGTGGACCGACTGGGGCTCAGGCGGTTTCGCGTGGACCAATTGGGGTTCGGCGACGGCGCGTGGACCGATCGAGGCTCGGGGACGACGCGTGTACGGATCGGGGATTCGGGGACGGCGCTTCGAATGATCGGGGCTCAGGTGACGGGGCGTGAACCGATCGGCGCTCGGAGACGGCGCGTGGACCGATCGGGGCTTTGGAGAAGGCGCTTGGACCGATCGGGCCTTAGGAGACGGCGCGTGGCCCGATCAGAGCTCGGAGACGGCGCGTGGAACGATCGGGGCTCAGGCGACGGCGCGTGGACCGATCGGGGCTCGGAGACGGCGCGTGGACCGATCGGGGCTTAGGAGAAGGCGCTTGGACCGATCGGGGCTTAGGAGACGGCGCGTGGGCCGATCGGAGCTCGGTGACGGCGCGCGGACCGACCGGGGCTCAGGAGACGGCGCGTGAAATGATCGGCGCTCGGAGAGGGCGCGTGGACCGATTGGGGCTTAAGAGACGACGGGTGAACCGATCGGGGCTTAGGAGACGGCACGTGAATCGATCGGGGCACAGGAGACGGCGCGTGCACCGGTCGGGGCTTAGGAGACGACGCGTCGACAGATCGGGGCTCAGGAGAAGGGGTGTGGACCGATCGGGTCTCGGCGATGGCGCGTGGACCGATCAGGGCTCGGAGACGACGCGTGGACCGATCGGAGCTCGGACACGGCCCGTGGACGGATCGGGGCTTAGGAGACGGCGCATGGACTAATTGGGGCTCAGGAGACGACGCGTGGACCGATCGGGGCTCGGAAACGACGCGTTAACCGAGCGGGGCTTAGGAGACTACGCGTGGACCGATCGGGGCTCAGGAGACGGCGCGTAAAGTTATCGGCGCTCGGAGACGGCGCGTGGACCGATCGGGGCTTAGGAGACGACGCGTGGACCTATCTGGGCTTAGAAGACGACGCGTGGACCGATCGGGGCTCACGAGACAGCGTGTGGACCGATTTGGCCTCAGGAGACGGCGCGTGGATCGATCGGGCCTCGGAGACGGCGCGTCGAACGATCGGGGCTCAGGAGACGGCGCGTAAAGTTATCGGCGCTCGGAGACGGCGCGTGGACCGATCGGGGCTTAGGAGACGACGCGTGGACCGATCGGGGCTTAGAAGACGACGCGTGGACCGATCGGGGCTCAGGAGACGGCGCGAGGACCGACCGGGGCTCAGGAGGCGACGCGTGGACCCATCGGGGCTCGGAGACGGCGTGTGGACCGATCGGGGCTTAGGAGACGATACGTGGACCGATCGGGTCTTAGGAGACGACGCGTGGACCCATCGGGGTTCGGAGACGATGCGTGGAACGATCGGGGCTCAGGAGACGGCGCGTGGACCGATCGGGGCTCGGAGACGGCGCGTGGACCGATCGGGGCTTAGGAGAAGGCGCTTGGACCGATCGGGGCTTAGGAGACGGCGCGTGGGCCGATCGGAGCTCGGAGACGGCGCGTGGAACGATCGGGGCTCAGGAGACGGCGTGTGAACCGATCGGCGCTCGGAGACGGCGCGTGGACCGATCGGGGCTCGGAGACGGCGCGTGGACAGATCGGGGCTCAGGAGACAGCGCGTGGACCGACTGGGGCTCAGGCGGTTTCGCGTCGACCAATTGGGGTTCGCCGACGGCGCGTGGACCGATCGGGGCTCAGGAGACGGCGCGTGGACCGATCGGGGCTCAGGAGACGACGCGTGGACCGATCGGGGCTCAGGAAGCGGCGCCTGCACCGATCGTGGTGGGGAGACGGCGCAAGGAGGCATCTGGGCTTAGAAGACGACGCGTGGACCGATCGGGGCTCAGAAAACGGCGCGTGGAACGATCGGGGCTCAGGAGACGGCGCATCAAACGATCGGCGCTCGGAGACGGCGCATGGACCGATCGGGGCTTAGGAGACGGTGCGTGGACCGATCGGAGATCAGGAGATGACGCGTGGACCGATCGGGGTTGTGGAAGCGGCGCACGGACCGATCGTGGCTCGGAGACGGCGCGTGGAGGCATCGGGGCGTTGAAGACGACGCGTGGACCGATCGGGGCTCAGGAGCCGGCGCGCGGACCGGCCGGGGCTCAGGAGCCTAGCGTGGATCGATCGGGGCCCGGAGACGGCGCGTGGACCGATCGGTGCTCATAGACGGCGCGTGGAACGATCGGAGCTCAGGAGACGGGGCGTGAAATGATCGGCGCTCTGAGACGGCGCGTGGACCGATCGGTGCTCGGAGACGGCGCGTGGAACGATCGGGGCTCGGAGTCGACGCGTTAGCCGATAGGGGCGTAGGAGACGATGCGTGGGCCGATCGGGTCTCGGAGACGGCGCGTGGACCGACCGGGGCTCAGGAGAAGGCGCGTCAACCGATCGGCGCTCGGAGACGGCGAGCGGACCGACTGGGGCTCAGGAGACTCGCGTGGATCGATCGGGGCTCCGGAGGCGCCGCGTGGACCGATTGGGATCAGGAGACGACGCGTGGACCGATCGGGCGTAGGAGACGACGCGTGGACCTATCGGGGCTCACGACACAGCGTGTGGACCGATTGGGGCTCAGGAGACGGCGCGTGGAACGATCGGGGCTCAGGAGACGGCGCGTCAACCGATCGGCGCTCGGAGCCGGCGTATGGACCGATCGGGGCTTAGGAGACGGTGCGTGGACCGATCGGAGATCAGGAGATGACGCGTGGACCGATCGGGGTTGTGGAAGCGGCGCACGGACCGATCGTGGCTCGGAGACGGCGCGTGGAGGCATCGGGGCGTTGAAGACGACGCGTTGACCGATCGGGGCTCAGGAAACGGCGTGTGGCGCGATCGGAGCTCAGGAAACGACGCGTGGATCGATCAGGGCTCAGGAGACGACGCGTCGACCAATCAGGGCTCAGGCGACGGCGCGCGGACCGACTGGGGCTCAGGAGACTCGCGTGGATCGATCGGGGCTGCGGAGGCGCCGCGTGGACCGATTGGGATCAGGAGACGGTGCGTGAACCGTTCGGGGCTCGGAGACGGCGCGTGGACCGATCGGGGCTCAGGAGACGGCGCGTGGAGCGATCGGGGCTCAGGAGACGGCGCATGGACTAATTGGGGCTCAGGAGACGATGCGTGGACCGATCGGGGCTCGGAAACGACGCGTTAACCGAGCGGGGCTTAGGAGACTACGCGTGGACTGCTCGGGGCTCAGGAGACGGCGCGTGGACCGACCGGGGCTCAGGACGCGACGCGTGGACCCATCGGGGCTCGGAGACGGCGTGTGGACCGATCGGGGCTTAGGAGACGATCCGTGGACCGATCGGGTCTTAGGAGACGACGCGTGGACCGATCGGGGCTCGGAGACGGCCCGTGGACGGATCGGGGCTTAGGAGACGGCGCATGGACTCATTGGGGCTCAGGAGACAACGCGTGGACCGATCGGAGCTCGGAAACGACGCGTTAACCGAGCGGGGCTTAGGAGACTACGCGTGGACCGATCGGGGCTTAGAAGACGACGCGTGGACCGATCGGGGCTCAGGAGACGGCGCGTGGACCGGCCGGGGCTCAGGAGGCGACGCGTGGACCCATCGGGGCTCGGAGACGGCGCGTGGACCGATCGGGGTTCGGAGACGGCGCGTGTAACGATCGGGGCTCAGGAGACGGCACGTGGACCGATCGGGGCTTAGGAGCCTCGCGTTGATCGATCGGGGCCCCGGAGGCGCCGCGTGGACCCATGGGGATCAGGAGACAGTGCGTGGACCGATCGGGGCTCGGAGACGGCGCGTGGACCGATTGGGGTGTAGGCGACGACGCGTGTACCTATCGGGGCTCAGGAGACAGCGCGTGGACCGATCAGGGCTCGGCGACTGCGCGTGGACGTATGGGGGCTCAGGAGACGGCGCGTGGACCGATCGGGGCTCGGGGACGACGCGTGGACCGATCGGGGCTCGGAGACAGCGCGTGGACCGACTGGGGCTCAGGCGGTTTCGCGTGGACCAATTGGGGTTCGGCGACGGCGCGTGGACCGATCGAGGCTCGGGGACGACGCGTGTACGGATCGGGGATTCGGGGACGGCGCTTCGAATGATCGGGGCTCAGGTGACGGGGCGTGAACCGATCGGCGCTCGGAGACGGCGCGTGGACCGATCGGGGCTTTGGAGAAGGCGCTTGGACCGATCGGGCCTTAGGAGACGGCGCGTGGCCCGATCAGAGCTCGGAGACGGCGCGTGGAACGATCGGGGCTCAGGCGACGGCGCGTGGACCGATCGGGGCTCGGAGACGGCGCGTGGACCGATCGGGGCTTAGGAGAAGGCGCTTGGACCGATCGGGGCTTAGGAGACGGCGCGTGGGCCGATCGGAGCTCGGTGACGGCGCGCGGACCGACCGGGGCTCAGGAGACGGCGCGTGAAATGATCGGCGCTCGGAGAGGGCGCGTGGACCGATTGGGGCTTAAGAGACGACGGGTGAACCGATCGGGGCTTAGGAGACGGCACGTGAATCGATCGGGGCACAGGAGACGGCGCGTGCACCGGTCGGGGCTTAGGAGACGACGCGTCGACAGATCGGGGCTCAGGAGACGGCGCGTAAAGTTATCGGCGCTCGGAGACGGCGCGTGGACCGATCGGGGCTTAGGAGACGACGCGTGGACCGATCGGGGCTTAGAAGACGACGCGTGGACCGATCGGGGCTCAGGAGACGGCGCGTGGACCGACCGGGGCTCAGGAGGCGACGCGTGGACCCATCGGGGCTCGGAGACGGCGTGTGGACCGATCGGGGCTTAGGAGACGATACGTGGACCGATCGGGTCTTAGGAGACGACGCGTGGACCCATCGGGGTTCGGAGACGATGCGTGGAACGATCGGGGCTCAGGAGACGGCGCGTGGACCGATCGGGGCTCGGAGACGGCGCGTGGACCGATCGGGGCTTAGGAGAAGGCGCTTGGACCGATCGGGGCTTAGGAGACGGCGCGTGCACCGGTCGGGGCTTAGGAGACGACGCGTCGACAGATCGGGGCTCAGGAGACGGCGCGTAAAGTTATCGGCGCTCGGAGACGGCGCGTGGACCGATCGGGGCTTAGGAGACGACGCGTGGACCGATCGGGGCTTAGAAGACGACGCGTGGACCGATCGGGGCTCAGGAGACGGCGCGTGGACCGACCGGGGCTCAGGAGGCGACGCGTGGACCCATCGGGGCTCGGAGACGGCGTGTGGACCGATCGGGGCTTAGGAGACGATACGTGGACCGATCGGGTCTTAGGAGACGACGCGTGGACCCATCGGGGTTCGGAGACGATGCGTGGAACGATCGGGGCTCAGGAGACGGCGCGTGGACCGATCGGGGCTCGGAGACGGCGCGTGGACCGATCGGGGCTTAGGAGAAGGCGCTTGGACCGATCGGGGCTTAGGAGACGGCGCGTGGGCCGATCGGAGCTCGGAGACGGCGCGTGGAACGATCGGGGCTCAGGAGACGGCGTGTGAACCGATCGGCGCTCGGAGACGGCGCGTGGACCGATCGGGGCTCGGAGACGGCGCGTGGACAGATCGGGGCTCAGGAGACAGCGCGTGGACCGACTGGGGCTCAGGCGGTTTCGCGTCGACCAATTGGGGTTCGCCGACGGCGCGTGGACCGATCGGGGCTCAGGAGACGGCGCGTGGACCGATCGGGGCTCAGGAGACGACGCGTGGACCGATCGGGGCTCAGGAAGCGGCGCCTGCACCGATCGTGGTGGGGAGACGGCGCAAGGAGGCATCTGGGCTTAGAAGACGACGCGTGGACCGATCGGGGCTCAGAAAACGGCGCGTGGACCGACCGCGGCTCAGGAGGCCACGCCTGGACCGATCGGGGCTCAGATGACGGTGCGCGTACCGACCGGGGCTCAGGAGACTCGCGTGGATCGATCGGGGCTTAGGAGAAGGCGCGTGGAACGATCGGGGCTCAGGAGACGGCGCGTGGAGCGATCGGGGCTCAGGAGACTGCGCGTGAACCAATCGGCGCTCCGAGACGGCGCGTGGACCGATCGGGGATGAGGAGAAGGCGCGTGGACCGATCGGGGCTTAGGAGACGGCGCGTGGACCGATCGGGGCTCGGAGACGGGGCGTGGAACGATCGGGGCTCAGGTGACGGCGCGTGGACCGATCGGGGCTCGGAGACGGCGCGTGGAGCGATCGGGGCTCGGAGACGGCACGTGGAACGATCGGGGCTCAGGAGATCGTGCGTGGAGGCATGGGGGCTTAGAAGACGACGCATGGACCGAGCGGGGCTCAGGAGACGGCGCGAGGAGCGATCGGGGCTCAGGAGAAGTCGCGTCAATTGATCGGGGCTCAGGAGACGACGCGGCGACGGATCGGGGCTTAGGAGACAACGCGTGGCCCGATTGGGGCTTAGGAGACGGTGTGTGGACCGATCGGGGCTTAGGAGACGGCACGTGAATCGATCGGTGCACAGGAGATGGCGGGTGAACCGGTCGGGTCTTAGGAGACGACGCGTTGACCGATCGGGGCTCAGGGGAAGGGGTGTGGACCGATCGGGGCTCAGGAGACGGCGCCTGGACCGACCGGGGCTCGGCGACTGCGCGTGGACGGATCGGGGCTCAGGAGACGGCGCGTAGACCGATCGGGGCTCGTAAATGACGCGTCAACCGATCGGGGCTTAGGAGACGATGCGGGGATCGATCGGGGCTCGGCAACTGCGCGTGGACCGACTGGAGCTCAGGAGGTTGCTCGTGGACCAATTGGGGTTGGGGCGACGGCGCGTCGACCAATTGGGGTTCGGGCGACGGCGCGTGGACCAATCGGTGCTCGGAGACGGCGCGTGGACCGATCGGGGCGTAGGAGACGACGCGTGTACTTATCGGAGCTCACGAGACAGCGTGTGGCCCGATTAGGCCTCAGGAGATGGCGCGTGGACCGATCGCGGCTTGGAGACGGCGCGTGGAACGATCGGGGCTCAGGAGACGGCGCGTGAAATGAACGGCGCTCTGAGACGGCGCGTGGACCGATTGGGGCTTACGAGACGGCGCGTGAACCGGTCGGGGCTTAGGAGGCCGCGCGTGGACCGATCGAGGCTCGGCGACGGCGCGTGGACCGATCGGGGCTCGGCGACTGCGTGTGGACGTATCGGGGTTCAGGAGACGGCGCGTGGACCGATCGGGGCTCGGAGACGGCACGTGGACCGATCAGGGCTTTGGAGACGACGCGTGGACCGATCAGGGCTCAGGAGACGGCGCGTGGACCGATCAGTGCTCGGAGACGGCGCGTTGGACGATCGGGGCTCAGGAGACGGCGCGTGGACGGATCGGCGCTCAGGAGACGGCGCGTGGGCCGATCGGGGCTCAGGAGATGGCGGGCGGACCGACCGGGGCTCAGGAGACTCGCGTGGATCGATCGGAGCTCCGGAGGCGCCGCGTGGACCGATCGGGGCTCAGGCGGTTGCGCGTGGACCAATTGGGGTTCGGCGACGGCGCGTGGACCGATCCGGGCTCAGGAGCCAGCGCGTGGACCGATCGGAGATCAGGAGACGACGCGTGGATTGATAGTGCTCTGGAAGCGGCGCACGGACCGATCGTGGCTCGGAGACGGCGCGTGGAGGCATCTGGGCTTTGAAGACGACGCGTGGACCGAACGGTGCTCAGAAAACGGCGCGTGGAGCGATCGGGGCTCAGGAGACGACGCGTGGACCGATCGGGGCTCGGAGACATCGCGTGGAATGATCGGGGCTCAAAAGACGGCGCGTGAACCGATCGGCGCTCGGAGACGGCGCGTGGACCGATCGGGGCTTAGGAGACGGCGCGTGGACCGATCGGAGATCTGGAGAGGACAGCTGGAATGATAGGGCTCTGGAAGCGGCGCACGGACCGATCGTGGCTCGGAGACGGCGCGTGGAGGCATCGGGGCTTTGAAGACGACGCGTGGACCGAACGGTGCTCAGAAAACGGCGCGTGGAGCGATCGGGGCTCAGGAAATTACGCGTCGATGGATCGGGGCTTAGGAGACGATGCGTGGACCGATCGGGGCTCGGCGACTGCGCGTGGACGTATCGGGGCTCAGGAGACGGCGCGTGGAACGATCGGAGCACAGGAGACGGCGCGTGAAGCGATCGGCGCTCGGAGACGGCGCGTAGATCAATCGGGGCTTAGGAGACGGCACGTGGACCGATCGGGGTTCTGGAGTCGGCGCCTGGACCGATCGGGGCTTAGGAGGCGGCGTGTGGAACGATCGGGGCTCAGGAGACGGCGCGTGCACCGATCGGCGCTCGGAGACGGCGCGTGGAGCGATCGGGGCTGAGGAGACGACGCGTGGATCGATCGGGGCTCAGGAGACGACGCGTGGACCGATCGGGGCTTAGGACAAAACGCGTGGACCGATCGGGGCTCAGGAAGCGGCGCCTGCACCGATCGTGGTTGGGAGACGGCGCAAGGAGGCATCTGGGCTTCGAAGACGACGCGTGGACCGATCGGGGCTCAGGAAACGGCGCGTGGACCGACCGCGGCACAGGAGGCCACGCCTGGACCGATCGGGGCTCGGCGACGGCGCGTGGACCGATCGAGTCTCGGAGACGACGCGTCGACCGATCGGGACTCAGATGACGGCGCGCGGACCGACCGGGGCTCAGGAGACTCGCGTGGATCGATCGGGGCTCCGGAGACGCTGCGTGGAGCGATGGGGATCAGGAGACGGTGCGCGGACCGATCGGGGCTCGGAGACGGCGCGTGGACGGACCGCGGCTCAGAATGCGGTACGCGGACCGATCGGGGATCGGACACGGCGTGTGGACCGATCCAGGCTCGGAGACGACGCGTTTACGGATCGGGGATCCGGAGACGACGCGTGGAACGATCCGGTTTCAGGAGACGAAGCGTGGACCGATCGGGGCTCGGAGACGGCGTGTGGAACAATCGGGGCTCAGGTGACGGCGCGTGAACCGATCGGCGCTCGGAGACGGCGCGTGGATCAATCGGGGATCGGGGACGGCGCGTGGAACGATCGCGGCTCGGAGTCGACGCGTTAGCCGATCGGGGCTTAGGAGACGATACGTGGACCGATCGGGGCTCGGAGACGGCGCGTGGACCGACGGGGGTTTAGGAGAAGGCGCTTGGACCGAACGGGGCTTAGGAGACTCGCGTGGATCGATCGGGGCTCCGGAGGCGCCGCGTGGACCGATTGGGATCAGGAGACGGTGCGTGAACCGTTCGGGGCTCGGAGACGGCGCGTGGACCGATCGGGGCTCAGGAGACGGCGCGTGGACCGATCGCGGCTCGGAGACGGCGCGTGGAACGATCGGGGCTCAGGAGACGAAGCGTGGACCGATCGGGCGTAGGAGACGGCGCGTGGAACAATCGGGGCTCAGGAGACGGCGCGTGGACCGATTGGGGCTCGGATACGGCGCGTGAACCGACCGGGGCTCAGGAGGCCGCGCGTGGACCGATCGCGGCTCGGCGACGGCGCGTGGACCGATCGGGGCTCAGGAGGCCGCGCGTGGACTGATCATGGCTCGGTGACGGCGCGTGGACCGATCGGGGCTAGGAGACGACGCGTAGACCGATCGGTGCTCGGAGACCGAGCGTGGACCGACTGGGGCTCGGAGACGGCGCGGGGACCGATCGTGGCTTAGGAGAAGGCGCGTTGAATGATCGGGGCTCAGGAGACGGCGCGTGGACCGATCGTGGCTCGGAGACGGCGCGTGGAGGCATCGGGGTTAAGAAGACGACGCATCGACCGAGCGGGGTTCAGGAGACGGCGCGAGGTGCGATCGGGGTCAGGAGAAGACGCGTCAATTGATAGGGGCTCAGGACACGACGCGGCGACGGATCGGGGCTTGGAGACGGCGCGTGGACCGATCGGGGCTTAGGAGACGACGCGTGGACCGATCGGGGCTCAGGAGACGGCGCGTGGACCGATCGGGACTCAGGAGACGGCGCGTGGATCGATTGGGGCGTGGATACGGCGCGTGACGCGACCGGGGCTCAGGAGGCCGCGCGTGGAGCGATCATGGCTCGGAGACGACGCGTGGACCGATCGGAGCTCGGACACGGCCCGTGGACGGATCGGGGCTTAGGAGACGGCGCATGGACTAATTGGGGCTCAGGAGACGACGCGTGGACCGATCGGGGCTCGGAAACGACGCGTTAACCGAGCGGGGCTTAGGAGACTACGCGTGGACTGCTCGGGGCGTAGGAGACGACGCGTGTACCTATCGGGGCTCACGAGACAGCGTGTGGACCGATTTGGGCTCAGGAGACGGCGCGTGGATCGATCGGGGCTCGGAGACGGCGCGTGGAACGATCGGGGCTCAGGAGACGGCGCGTGAAGTTATCGGCGCTCGGAGACGGCGCGTGGACCGACCGGGGCTCGGAGACGGCGCGAGGAGCGATCGGGGCTCAGGAGAACACACGTCAATTGATCGGGGCTCAGGAGACGACGCGTCGACGAATCGGGGCTTAGGAGACGACGCGTGGACGGATCGGGGCTGAGGAGACGGCGCGTCGACCGACCGGAGCTCCGGAGATTCGCGTGGATCGATCGGGGCTCCGGACGCGGCGCGTGGAGGCATCGGGGCTTTGAAGACGACGCGTGGACCAAACGGTGCTCAGAAAACGGTGCGTGGAGCGATCGGGGCTCAGGTGACGGCGCGTGAACCGATCCGCGCTCGGAGACGGCGCCTGGACCGATCGGGGCTTAGGAGAAGGCGCTTGGACCGATCGTGGCTTAGGAGACGGCGCGTGGGCCGATCGGAGCTCGGAGACGGCGCGTGGAACGATCGGCGCTCAGGAGACGGCGCGTGAACCGATCGGCGCTCGGAGACGGCGCGTGGACCGATCGGGGCTCGGAGACGGCGCGTTAACCGATCGGGGCTTAGGAGACGATGCGTGGACCGATCGGGCTCGGAGACGACGCGTGTACGGATCAGGGCTTGGTGACGGCGCGTTTACCGATAGCAGCTCGGAGACGGCCCGTGGACGGATCGCAGCTTAGGAGACGGCGCGTGGAACGATCGGGGCTCAGGAGACGGCACGTGGACCGATCGGGGCTTCGGAGACGGCGCGTGGACCGATCGGGGCTCGGAGATGGCGCGGGGAACGATCGGGGCTCAGGAGACGGCGCGTGAACCGATCGGCGCTCGGCGACGGCGCGTGTACCGATCGGGGCTCGGCGACTGCGTGTGGACGTATCGGGGTTCAGGAGACGGCGTGTGGACCGATCGGGGCTCAGGAGACGGCACGTGCACCGATCGGGGCCCAGAGACGGGTCGTGGACAGATTGGGGCTTAGGAGACGGCGCGTGGACCGACTGGGGCTCAGGAGGTTGCGCGTGGAACGATCGGGGCTCAGGAGACGGCGCTTGAACTTATCGGCGCTCGGAGACGGCGTGTGGACCGATCGGAGCTCGGAGACGACGCGTGGACCGATCGGGGCTCAGGAGACGGCGCGAGGAGCGATCGGGCTCAGGAGAAGACACGTCAATTGATCGTGGCTCAGGAGACGACGCGTGGATCGATCGGGGCTCAGAAGACGACGCGTGGAACGATCGGGGCTCAGGAGACGGCGCTTGAACTTATCGGCGCTCGGAGACGGCGCGTGGGCCGATCGGAGCTCGGAGACGACGCGTGGACCGATCGGGGCTCAGGAGACGGCGCGAGGAGCGATCGGGCTCAGGAGAAGACGCGTCAATTGATCGTGGCTCAGGAGACGACGCGTCGACGGATCGGGGCTTAGGAGACGACGCGTGGACCGATCGGGGCTTAGGAGACGACGCGTGGACCGATCGGTGTTTAGGAGAGGACGCGTCGACCGATCGGGGCACAGGAGACGGCGCGTGGACCGATCGGGGTTTAGGAGACGACGCGTGGACCGATCGGGGCTTAGGATACGGCGCGTGGACCGATCGGGGCTCAGGAAGCGGCGCCTGGACGGATCGGGGCTCGGAAACAACGCGTTAGCCGAGCGGCGCTTAGGAGACGACGCGTGGACCGATCGGGGCGCAGGAGACGGCGCGTGAAGTTATCAACGCTCAGAGACGGCACGGGGACCGATCGGGGCTTAGGATACGGCGCGTGGACCGATCGGGGCTCAGGAAGCGGCGCCTGGACCGATCGTGGCTCGGAGACGACGCGTGGAGGCATCGGGGCTAAGAAGACGACGCATGGACCGATCGGGGCTCAGGAAACGGCGTGTGGACCGATCGGAGCTCGGAGACGACGCGTGTACCTATCGGGGCTCAGGAGACAGCGCGTGGACCGATCGGGGCTCAGGAGGCGGCGCGTGGATCGATCGGGGCTCGGAGACGGCGCGTGGAACGATCGGGTCTCAGCAGACGGCGCGTGAAATGATCGGCGCTCGGAGACGCCGCGTGGACCGATTGGGGCTTAAGAGACGGCGCGTGGACCGATCGGGGCGCAGGAAGCGGCGCCTGGACAGATCGGGGCTGAGGAGACGGCGCGTGCACCGATCGGGGCCCAGAGACGGGTCGTGGACAGATTGGGGCTTAGGACACGGCGCGTGGACCGACTGGGGCTCAGGAGGTTGCGCGTGGAACGATCGGGGCTCAGGAGACGGCGCTTGAACTTATCGGCGCTCGGAGACGGCGTGTGGACCGATCGGAGCTCGGAGACGACGCGTGGACCGATCGGGGCTCAGGAGACGGCGCGAGGAGCGATCGGGCTCAGGAGAAGACACGTCAATTGATCGTGGCTCAGGAGACGACGCGTGGATCGATCGGGGCTCAGAAAACGACGCGTGGAACGATCGGGGCTCAGGAGACGGCGCTTGAACTTATCGGCGCTCGGAGACGGCGCGTGGACCGATCGGGGCTTAGGATACGGCGCATGGACCGATCGGGGCTCAGGAAACGGCGCCTGGACCGATCGTGGCTCGGAGACGGCGCGTGGAGGCATCGGGGCTAAGAAGACGACGCATGGACCGATCGGGGCTCAGGAAACGGCGTGTGGGCCGATCGGAGCTCGGAGACGACACGTGGACCGATCGGGGCTCAGGAGACGGCGCGAGGAGCGATCGGGCTCAGGAGAAGACGCGTCAATTGATCGTGGCTCAGGAGACGACGCGTCGACGGATCGGGGCTTAGGAGACGACGCGTGGACCGATCGGGGCTTAGGAGACGACGCGTGGACCGATCGGGGCTTAGGAGACGGCGCGTGAAGTTATCAGCGCTCAGAGACGGCACGTGGACCGATCGGGGCTTAGGATACGGCGCGTGGACCGATCGGGGCTCAGGAAGCGGCGCCTGGACCGATCGGGGCTCGGAAACGACGCGTTAGCCGAGCGGGGCTTAGGAGACGACGCGTGGACCGATCGGGGCGCAGGAGACGGCGCGTGAAGTTATCAACGCTCAGAGACGGCACGGGGACCGATCGGGGCTTAGGATACGGCGCGCGGACCGATCGGGGCTCAGGAAGCGGCGCCTGGACCGATCGTGGCTCGGAGACGACGCGTGGAGGCATCGGGGCTAAGAAGACGACGCATGGACCGATCGGGGCTCAGGAAACGGCGTGTGGACCGATCGGAGCTCGGAGACGACGCGTGTACCTATCGGGGCTCAGGAGACAGCGCGTGGACCGATCGGGGCTCAGGAGGCGGCGCGTGGATCGATCGGGGCTCGGAGACGGCGCGTGGAACGATCGGGTCTCAGCAGACGGCGCGTGAAATGATCGGCGCTCGGAGACGCCGCGTGGACCGATTGGGGCTTAAGAGACGGCGCGTGGACCGATCGGGGCGCAGGAAGCGGCGCCTGGACCGATCGGGGCTGAGGAGACGGCGCGTCGACCGACCGGAGCTCAGGAGATTCGCGTGGATCGATCGGGGCTCCGGAGGCGGCGCGTGGAGGCATCGGGGCTTTGAAGACGACGCGTGGACCAAACGGTGCTCAGAAAACGGTGAGTGGAGCGATCGGGGCTCAGGAGACGGCGCGTGGACCGATCGGTGCTCAGGAGCCGGCGCGTGGACCGATTGGGGCTCGGATACGGCGCGTGAACCAACCGGGACTCAGAAGCCCGCGCGTGGACCGATCCCGGCTCGGTGACGGCGCGTGGACCGATCGGGGCTTAGGTGACGATGCGTGGACCGATTGGGGCTCAGGAAGCAGCGCCTGGACCGATCGTGGCTCGGAGACGGCGCGAGGAGGCATCTGGGCTTGGAAGACGACGCGTGGATCGATCGGGGCGCGGAGACGGCGCGTGAACCGACCGGGGCTCAGGAGGCCGCGCGTGGACCGATCGAGGCTCAGGAGAAGGCGCGTGGAACGATCGGGGCTCAGGAGACGGCGCGTGGAGCGATCGGGGCTCAGGAGACGGCGCGTGAACCAATCGGCGCTCCAAGACGGCGCGTGGACCGATCGGGGATGAGGAGAAGGCGCGTGGACTGATCGGGGCTTAGGAGACGGCGCGTGGACCGATCGGGGCTCGGAGACGGGGCGTGGAACGATCGGGGCTCAGGTGACGGCGCGTGAACCGATCGGCGCTCGGTGACGGCGCGTGGACCGATCGGGGCTCGGAGACGGTGCGTGGAACGATCGGGGCTCAGGAGACGGCGCGTGAACCGATCGGCGCTCGGAGACGGCGCGTGGAACGATCGGGGCTCAGGAGACAGCGCGTGAAATGATCGGCGCTTTGAGACGGCGCGTGGACCGATCGATGCTCGGAGACGGGGGGTGGACGGACCGCGGCTTAGAATGCGGCACGCGGACCGATCGGGGATCGGACACGGCGTGTGGACCGATCGAGGCTCGGAGACGACGCGTTTACGGATCGGGGATCAGGAGACGACGCGTGGAACGATCCGGGCTCTGGAGACGGAGCGTGGACCGATCGGGGCTCGGAGACGGCGCGTGGAACGATCGGGGCTCACGAGACGGCACGTGAACCGATCGGGGCTCGGAGACGGCGCGTGGACCGAGCGGGGCTTAGGAGACGGCGCGTGGACCGATCGGAGATCAGGAGACGGCGCGTGGACTGATCGGTGCTCGGAGACGGCGCGTGGATGGACAGTGGCTTAGAATGCGTCACGCGGATCGATCGGGGCTCGGAGACGGCGTGTGGACGCATCGGGGGTTAAGAGACGATGCGTGGACCGATCGGGGCTCAGGAGATGGCGCGTGGACCGATCGGGGCTTCGGAGACGGTACGTGGACCGATCGAGGCTCGGAGACGGCGCGTGGACCGACCGGGGCTCAGAAGGCCGCGCGTGGACCGATCGAGGCTCGGCGACGGCGCGTGGACTCATCGGGGCTCGGAGACGACGCGTGTACGGATCGGGGCTTGGTGACGGCTCGTTTACCGATCGCGGCTCGGAGACGGCCCGTGGACAGATCGGGGCTTAGGAGACGGCGCGTGGGCCGAACGGCGCTCAGGAGACGGCACGTGGACGGGTCGGGGCTTAGGAGACGACGCCTGGACAGATCGGGGCTTAGGAGGCGGCGTGTGGAACGATCGGTGCTCAGGAGGCGGCTCGTGCACCAATCGGCGCTCGGAGACGGCGCGTGGAGCGATCGGGGCTCGGAGACGGCACGTAGACCGATCGGGGCTCGTAAATGACGCGTCAACCGATCGGGGCTTAGGAGACGATGCGGGGATCGATCGGGGCTCGGCGACTGCGCGTGGACCGACTGGAGCTCAGGAGGTTGCTCGTGGACCAATTGGGGTTCGGGCGACGGCGCGTGGACCAATTGGGGTTCGGGCGACGGCGCACGGACCAATCGGTGCGCGGAGACGGCGCGTGGACCGATCGGGGCTCGGAGACGACGCGTGTACGGATCAGGGCTTGGTGACGGCGCGTTTACCGATAGCAGCTCGGAGACGGCACGTGGTCCGATCGGGCTCGGAGCCGGCGCGTGAACCGATCGGGGCTCAGGAGGCCGCGCGTGGACCGATCGAGGCCCGGCGACGGCGCGTGGACCGGTCGGGGCTCGGAGACGACGCGTGTGCGGATCGGTGATTCGAGGACGACGGGTGGACCGATCCGGGCTCAGGAGACGGGGCGTGGACCGATCGGGGCTTAGGTGACAACGCGTGGACCGATTGGGGCTCAGGAAGCAGCGCGTGGACCGATCGAGGCTCGGAGACGACGCGTGTACGGATCGGGGATTCGGCGATGACGCGTGGACCGATCCGGCCTCAGGAGACGGCGCGTGGACCGATCGGGGCTCGGAGACGGCGCGTGGAACGATCGGGGCTCAGGAGACGGCGCGTGGAGGCATCGGGGCTAAGAAGACGACGCATGGATCGAGCGGGGCTCAGGAGACGGCGCGAGGAGCGATCGGGGCTCGGAGACGGCGCGTGGAGGCATCGGGGCTTTGAAGACGACGCGTGGACCGAACGGTGCTCGAAGACGATGCGTGGACCGATCGGGGCTCAGGAAACGGCGCTTGGACTTATCGGCGCTCGGAGACGGCGCGTGGAGGCATCGGGGCTAAGAAGACGACGCATGGACCGATTGGGGCTCAGGAAACGGCGTTTGGACCGATCGGAGCTCGGAGACGACGCGTGGACGTATCGGGGCTCAGGAGATGGCGCGTGGACCGGTCGGGGCTTAGGAGACGACGCCTGGACAGATCGAGGCTTAGGAGGCGGCATGTGGAACGATCGGTGCTCAGGAGACGGCTCGTGCACCAATCGGCGCTCGGAGACGGCGCGTGGAGCGATCGGGGCTCGTAAATGACGCGTCAACCGATCGGGGCTTAGGAGACGATGCGGGGATCGATCGGGGCTCGGCGACTGCGCGTGGACCGACTGGAGCTCAGGAGGTTGCTCGTGGACCAATTGGGGTTCGGGCGACGGCGCGTGGACCAATTGGGGTTCGGGAGACGGCGCGTGGACCAATCGGTGCTCGGAGACGGCGCGTGGACCGATCGGGGCTCGGAGACGACGCGTGTACGGATCAGGGCTTGGTGACGGCGCGTTTACCGATAGCAGCTCGGAGACGGCACGTGGTCCGATCGGGCTCGGAGCCGGCGCGTGAACCGATCGGGGCTCAGGAGGCCGCGCGTGGACCGATCGAGGCCCGGCGACGGCGCGTGGACCGGTCGGGGCTCGGAGACGACGCGTGTGCGGATCGGTGATTCGAGGACGACGGGTGGACCGATCCGGGCTCAGGAGACGGGGCGTGGACCGATCGGGGCTTAGGTGACAACGCGTGGACCGATTGGGGCTCAGGAAGCAGCGCGTGGACCGATCGAGGCTCGGAGACGACGCGTGTACGGATCGGGGATTCGGCGATGACGCGTGGACCGATCCGGCCTCAGGAGACGGCGCGTGGACCGATCGGGGCTCGGAGACGGCGCGTGGAACGATCGGGGCTCAGGAGACGGCGCGTGGAGGCATCGGGGCTAAGAAGACGACGCATGGATCGAGCGGGGCTCAGGAGACGGCGCGAGGAGCGATCGGGGCTCGGAGACGGCGCGTGGAGGCATCGGGGCTTTGAAGACGACGCGTGGACCGAACGGTGCTCGAAGACGATGCGTGGACCGATCGGGGCTCAGGAAACGGCGCTTGGACTTATCGGCGCTCGGAGACGGCGCGTGGAGGCATCGGGGCTAAGAAGACGACGCATGGACCGATTGGGGCTCAGGAAACGGCGTTTGGACCGATCGGAGCTCGAAGACGACGCGTGGACGTATCGGGGCTCAGGAGATGGCGCGTGGACCGGTCGGGGCTTAGGAGACCTCGCCTGGACAGATCGAGGCTTATTAGGCGGCATGTGGAACGATCGGTGCTCAGGAGACGGCTCGTGCACCAATCGGCGCTCGGAGACGGCGCGTGGAGCGATCGGGGCTCGTAAATGACGCGTCAACCGATCGGGGCTTAGGAGACGATGCGGGGATCGATCGGGGCTCGGCGACTGCGCGTGGACCGACTGGAGCTCAGGAGGTTGCTCGTGGACCAATTGGGGTTCGGGCGACGGCGCGTGGACCAATTGGGGTTCGGGAGACGGCGCGTGGACCAATCGGTGCTCGGAGACGGCGCGTGGACCGATCGGGGCTCGGAGACGAAGCGTGTACGGATCAGGCCTTGGTGACGGCGCGTTTACCGATAGCAGCTCGGAGACGGCCCGTGGACGGATCGCGGCTTAGGAGACGGCGCGTGGAATGATCGGGGCTCAGGAGACGGCGCGTGGACCGGTCGAGGCTCGGAGACGACGCGTGTGCGGATCGGGGATTCGAGGACGACGGGTGGACCGATCCGGGCTCAGGAGACGGCGCGTGGACCCATCGGGGCTCGGAGACGGCGCGTGAACCGACCGGGGCTCAGGAGACGGCACGTGGTCCGATCGGGCTCGGATCCGGCGCGTGAACCGATCGAGGCTCAGGAGGCCGCGCGTGGACCGATCCAGGCTCGGCGACGGCGCGTGGACCGGTCGGGGCTCGGAGACGACGCGTGTACGGATCAGGGCTTGGTGACGGCGCGTTTACCGATAGCAGCTCGGAGACGGCGCGTGGAGGCATCGGGGCTAAGAAGACGACGCGTGGATCGATCGCGGCTCAGGAAACGACGCGTCGACCGATCGGGGCTCACGAGACGGCGCGCGGATCGACCGGGGCTCAGGAGGCTCGCGTGGGCCGATCATGGCTCGGCGACGGCGCGTGGACGGATCGGGGCTCGGAGACGACGTGTGGACCGATGGGGGCTCGGATACGGCGCGTGAACCAACCGGGCCTCAGGAGGTCGCGCGTGGACCCATCGCGGCTCGGGGACGGCGCGTGGACCG
>OX328014.1:36223118-36582253 GCA_946811545.1 Netelia fuscicornis | reverse complement strand
GGACGGATCGGGGCTCGGAGACGGCGCGTAGAACGATCGGGGCTCAGGAGACGGCGCGTGAACCGATTGGGGCTTAGGAGACGTTGCGTGGACCGATCGGCGCTCGAAGACGGCGCGTGGACCGATCGGGGCTCAGGAGACTGCGCGTGGATGGATCGGAGCTTAGGGAACGGCGCGTTGACCGATCGGGGCTCGGAGACGGCGCGTGAACCGACCGGGGCTCAGGAGAAGGCGCGTGGACCGATCGGGGCCCGGAGACGGCACGTTAATCGATCGGGGCTTAGGAGACGATGCGTGGACCGATCGGGCTCGGAACCGGCGCGTGAACCGATCGGGGTTCAGGAGACAGCGCGTGGATCGATTGGGGCTTGGATACGGCGCAAGCCGCGACCGGGGCTCAGGAGGCCGCGCGTGGACCGATCATGGCTCGGCGACGGCGCGTGGACCGACCGGGGCTCGGAGACGGCGCGTGGAATGATCGGGGCTCAGGAGACGGCGCGTGAACCGATCGGCGCTGGGAGACGGCACGTGGACCGATCGGGGCTTAGGAGACGGCGCGTAGACCAATAGGAGATCAGGAGAGGACGCGTGGACCGATAGGGCTCTGGAAGCGGCGCACGAACCGATCGTGGCTCGGAGACGGCGCGTGGAGGCATCGGGGCTTTGAAGACGACGCGTGGACCGAACGGTGCTCAGAAAACGGCGCCTGGAGCGATCGGGGCTCCGGAGACGGCGCGCGGACCGACCGGGGCTCAGAAGCCTCGCGTAGATCGATCGGGACTCCGGAGGCGCCGCGTGGACCGATGGGGATCAGGACACGGTGCGTGGACCGATCGGGGCTCGGAGACGGCGCGTGGAACGATCGGGGCTCAGGAGAAGGCGCGTTAACCGATTGGGGCTTAGGAGACGATGCGCGGACCGATCGGGGCTCGAAGACGGCGGGTGGACCGATCGGGGCTCGGAGACGACGCGTGTACGGATCAGGGCTTGGTGACGGCGCGTTTAGCGATAGCAGCTCGGAGACGGCCCGTGGACGGATCGCGGCTTAGGAGACGGCGCGTGGAACGATCGGGGCTCAGGAGACGGCGCGTGGACCGATCGAGGCTCGGAGACGGCACGTGGACCGATCGGGGCTTAGGAGAAGGCGCGTGGACCGATCGGGGCATAGGAGACGGCGCGTGGACCGATCGGGGCTCGGAGATGGCGCGTGGAACGATCGGGGCTCAGGAGACGGCGCGTGAACCGATCGGCGCTCGGAGACGGCGCGTGGACCGATCGGGGCTTAGGAGACGGCGCGTGGACCGATTGGGGCTTAGGAGACGGCGCGTGGACCGATCGGGGCTCAAGAAGCGACGCCTAGACCGATCGTGGCTCGGATACGGCGCGTGGAGGCATCGGGGCTAAGAAGACGACGCAGGGACCGAGCGGGGCTCAGGTGACGGCGCGAGGAGCGATCGGGGCTCAGGAGACGACGCGGCGACGGATCGGGGCTTAGGATACGACGCGTGGACCGATTGGGGCTCAGGAGGCCGCGCGTGGACCGATCGCGGCTGGACGCCGCGCGTGGACGGATCAGGGCTCAGGAGACGGCGCGTGGACCGATCGGGGCGGGCAGACGGCGCGTGAACCGACCGGGGCTCAGGAGGCCGCGCGTGGACTGATTGGGGCTCGGCGACTGCGCGTGGATGTATCGGGGCTCAGGAGATGGCGCGTGGACCGATCGGGGCGGGGAGACGGCGCGTTAACCGATCGGGGCTTAGGAGACGATGCGGGTACCGATCGCGGCTCGGAGACGGCGCGTGGACCGACCGGGGCTAAGGAGGCCGCGCGTGGACCTATCGAGGCTTAGGAGCCGACGCGTGGACCGATCGGGGCTCAGGAAGCGGCGCCTGGACCGATCGTTGCTCGGAGACGGCTCGTGGAGGTATCGGGGCTTAAAAGACGACGGATGGACCGATCGGGGCTCAGGGAACGGCGCGTGGAACGAACGGTGCTCGGAGACGACGCGTGGACCGATCGGGGCTCGGAGACGGCGCGTGTACGGATCGAGGCTTGGAGACCGCGCGTGGACCGATCGGGGCTCGGAGACGGCGCGTGGACCGATCGGGGCTCGGAGACGGCGCGTGGAACGATCGGGGCTCAGGAGAAGGCGCGTTAACCGATTGGGGCTTAGGAGACGATGCGCGGACCGATCGGGGCTCGAAGACGGCGGGTGGACCGACTGGGGCTCAGGCGATTGCGCGTGGACCAATTCGGGTTCGGCGACGGCGCGTGGATCGATCGGGACTTAGGAGACGGCGCGTGCACCGATCGGGGCCCGGAGACGGGTCGTGGACAGATTGGGGCTTTGCAGACGGCGCGTGGACCGATCGTGGCTGGGAGACGGCAGGTCCACCAATCGGGGCTTAGGAGACGACGCGTAGACGGATCGGGGCGCAGGAGACGGTGCGTGGACCGATCGGGGCTCAGGAAACGGCGCGTGGACCGACTGGGGCTCAGGCGGTTGCGCGTGGACCAATTGGGGTTCCGCGACGGCGCGTGGACCGATCGGGGCTCGGAGACGACGCGTGTACGGATCAGGGCTTGGTGACGGCGCGTTTAGCGATAGCAGCTCGGGGACGGCCCGTGGACGGATCGCGGCTTAGGAGACGGCGCGTGGAACGATCGGGGCTCAGGAGACGGCGCGTGGACCGGTCGAGGCTCGGAGACGGCACGTGGACCGATCGGGGCTTAGGAGAAGGCGCGTGGACCGATCGGGGCTTAGGAGACGGCGCGTGGACCGATCGGGGCTCGGAGATGGCGCGTGGAACGATCGGGGCTCAGGAGACGGCGCGTGAACCGATCGGCGCTCGGAGACGGCGCGTGGACCGATCGGGGCTTAGGAGACGGCGCGTGGACCGATTGGGGCTTAGGAGACGGCGCGTGGACCGATCGGGGCTCAGGAAGCGACGCCTAGACCGATCGTGGCTGGGATACGGCGCGTGGAGGCATCGGGGCTAAGAAGACGACGCAGGGACCGAGCGGGGCTCAGGTGACGGCGCGAGGAGCGATCGGGGCTCAGGAGACGACGCGGCGACGGATCGGGGCTTAGGATACGACACGTGGACCGATTGCGGCTCAGGAGGCCGTGCGTGGACCGATCGCGGCTCGACGCCGCGCGTGGACGGATCAGGGCTCAGGAGACGGCGCGTGGACCGATCGGGGCGGGGAGACGGCGCGTGAACCGACCGGGGCTCAGGAGGCCGCGCGTGGACTGATTGGGGCTCGGCGACTGCGCGTGGATGTATCGGGGCTCAGGAGATGGCGCGTGGACCGATCGGGGCGGGGAGACGGCGCGTTAACCGATCGGGGCTTAGGAGACGATGCGGGTACCGATCGCGGCTCGGAGACGGCGCGTGGACCGACCGGGGCTAAGGAGGCCGCGCGTGGACCTATCGAGGCTTAGGAGCCGACGCGTGGACCGATCGGGGCTCAGGAAGCGGCGCCTAGACCGATCGTGGCTGGGATACGGCGCGTGGAGGCATCGGGGCTAAGAAGACGACGCAGGGACCGAGCGGGGCTCAGGTGACGGCGCGAGGAGCGATCGGGGCTCAGGAGACGACGCGGCGACGGATCGGGGCTTAGGATACGACACGTGGACCGATTGCGGCTCAGGAGGCCGCGCGTGGACCGATCGCGGCTCGACGCCGCGCGTGGACGGATCAGGGCTCAGGAGACGGCGCGTGGACCGATCGGGGCGGGGAGACGGCGCGTGAACCGACCGGGGCTCAGGAGGCCGCGCGTGGACTGATTGGGGCTCGGCGACTGCGCGTGGATGTATCGGGGCTCAGGAGATGGCGCGTGGACCGATCGGGGCGGGGAGACGGCGCGTTAACCGATCGGGGCTTAGGAGACGATGCGGGTACCGATCGCGGCTCGGAGACGGCGCGTGGACCGACCGGGGCTAAGGAGGCCGCGCGTGGACCTATCGAGGCTCGGAGACGGCTCGTGGAGGTATCGGGGCTTAAAAGACGACGGATGGACCGATCGGGGCTCAGGAAACGGCGCGTGGAACGAACGGTGCTCGGAGACGACGCGTGGACCGATCGGGGCTCGGAGACGGCGCGTGTACGGATCGAGTCTTGGAGACCGCGCGTGGACCGATCGGGGCTCGGAGACGGCGCGTGGACCGATCGGGGCTTAGGAGACGGCGCGTGGACCGATCGGGGCTCAGGAGACGGCGCGTGAACCGATCGGCGCTCGGAGACGGCGTGTGGACCGATCGGGGCGCAGGAAGCCGCGCCTGGACCCATCGTGGCTCGGAGACGGCGCGTGGAGGCATCAGGGCTAAGAACACGACGCATGGACCGAGCGGGGTTCAGGAGATGGCGCGAGGAGCGATCGGGGCTCAGGAGAAGACACGTCAATTGATCGGGGCTCCGGAGACGACGCCTCGACGGAGTGGGGCTCAGGAGGCGGCACGAGAAGCGATCAGGGCTCAGGAGAAGACGCGTCAATTGATCGGGGCTCAGGAGACGACGCGTCGACGAATCGGGGCTTAGGAGACGACGCGTGGACCGATCGGGGCTCGGAGACATCGCGTGGAATGATCGGGGCTCAGGAGACGGCGCGTGAACCGATCGGCGCTCGGAGACGGCGCGTGCACCGATCGGGGCTTAGGAGACGGCGCGTGGATCGATCGGGGCTCAGGAGACGACGCGTCGACCGTTCGGGGCTCAGGAGACGGCGCGCGAACCGATCGGTGCTCAGAGACGGCGCGTGGACGGACCGTGGCTTAGAATGCGTCACGCGGACCGATCGGGGCTCGGATACGGCGTGTGGACCGATCGGGGCTCGGAGACGGCGCGTGGAACGATCGGAGCTCAGGAGACGGGGCGTGAAATGATCGGCGCTCTGAGACGGCCCGTGGACCGATCGGTGCTCGGAGACGGCGCGTGGAACGATCGGGGCTCGGAGTCGACGCGTTAGCCGATCGGGGCGTAGGAGACGATGCGTGGGCCGATCGGGGCTCGGAGACGGCGCGTGGACCGACCGGGGCTCAGGAGACGGCGCGTGGACCAATTGGGGCTCGGATACGGCGCGTGAACCAATCGGGCCTCAGGAGGCCGCGCGTGGACCGATCGCGGCTCGGCGACGGCGCGTGGACCGATCGGGGCTCGGAGCGGCGCGTAGAACGATCGCGGCTCGGCGACGGCGCGTGGACCGATCGGGGCTCAGGAGGCTGCGCGTGGATCGATTGGGGCTCATGGAGACGGCGCGTGGACCGCTCGGGGCTCGAAGACGGCGCGTGGAACGATCAGGGCTCAGGAGACGTCACGTGGACCGATTGGGGCTCGGATACGGCGCGTGAACCAATCGGGCCTCAGGACGCCGCGCGTTGACCGATCGCGGCTCGGCGACGGCGCGTGGACCGATCGGGGCTCAGGAGGCCGCGCGTGGACCGATCATAGCTCGGCGACGGCGCGTGGACCGATCGGGGCTCGGAGCGGCGCGTAGAACGATCGCGGCTCGGAGACGGCGCGTGGACCGATCGGGGCTCAGGAGAAGGCGCGTGGACCGATCGGGGCTTAGGAGGGGACCCGTCAACCGATCGGGGCTCAGGAGACGACGCGTGGACCGGTCGGTGCTCAGGTAGCGGCGCCTGGAACGATCGGGGCTCCGAGACGACGCGTTAACCGAGCGGGGCTTAGGAGACTATGCCGGGACCGATCGGGGCTCGGAGACAGCGCGTGTACCGACTGGGGCTCAGGAGGTTGCGCGTGGACCAATTGGGGTTCCGCGACGGCGCGTGGACCGACCGGGGCTCAGGAGACCGCGCGAGAACCGATCGAGGCTCGGCGACTGCGCGTGGAGCGATCGGCGCTCAGGAGACGTCGCGTGAACCAATCGGCGCTCGAAGACGGCGCGTGGACCGGTCGGGGATGAGGAGAAGGCGCGTGGACCGATCGGGGCTTAGGAGACGGTGCGTAGACCGATCGGGGCTCGGAGACGGCGCGTGGAACGATCGGGGCTCAGGAGTCGGCGCGTGAACCGATCGGCGCTCGGAGACGGCGCGTGGACCGATCGGGGCTTAGTAGAAGGCGCTGTGAGCGATCGGGGCTTAGGAGACGATGGGTGGACCGATCGGAGCTCGGAGACGGCGCGTGGAACGATCGGAGCTCAGAAGACGGCGCGTGAACCGATCGGCGCTCGGAGACGGCGCGTGGGCCGATCGGGGCTTAGTAGAAGGCGCTGTGACCGATCGGGGCTCAGGAGACGGCGCGTGGACCGATCGGGGCTGGGAGACGGAGCGTGGAGCGATGGGAGCTCAGGAGACGGCGCGTGAACTAATCGGCGCTCGGAGACGGCGCGTGGACCGATCGGGGCTGAGGAGAAGGCGCGTGGTCCGATCGGGGCTTATGAGACGGCGCGTGGATCGATCGAGGCTCGGAGGTGGCGCGTGGAATGATCGGGGCTTAGGAGATGGCGTGTGGACCGATCGGGGCTCAGGAGCCGGCGCGTGGACCGATTGGGGCTCGGATACGGCGCGTGAACCAACCGGGACTCAGGAACCCGCGCGTGGACCGATCCCGGCTCGGCGACGGCGCGTGGACCGATGGGGCTCAGGAGCCGCGCGTGGACCGATCATGGCTCGGTGACGGCGCGTGGACCGATCGGGGCTTAGGTGACGATGCGTGGACCGATTGGGGCTCAGGAAGCAGCGCCTGGACCGATCGTGGCTCGGAGACGGCGCGAGGAGGCATCTGGGCTTCGAAGACGACGCGTGGATCGATCGGGTCTCGGAGACAGCGCGTGGACCGACTGGGGCTAAGGCGGTTTCGCGTGGACCAATTGGGGTTCGGCGACGGCGCGTGAACCGATCGGCGCTCGGAGACGGCGCGTGGATCGATCGGGGTTCGGGGACGGCGCGTGGAACGATCGCGGCTCGGAGTCGACGCGTTAGCCGATCGGGGCTTAGGAGACGATGCGTCGACCGATCGGGGCTCGGAGACGGCGTGTGGACCGACCGGGGTTTAGGAGAAGGCGCTTGGACCGAACGGGGCTTAGGAGACGGCGCGTGGACCGATCGGGGCTCGGAGACGGCACGTGGAACGATCGGGGCTCAGGAGACGGCGCGTCAACCGATCGGCGCTCGGAGACGGCGCGTGGACCGATCGGGGCTTAGGAGACGGCGCGTGGACCGATCGGAGATCAGGAGATGACGCGTGGACCGATCGGGGCTGTGAAAGCGGCGCACGGACCGATCGGGGCTCGGAGACGGCGCGTGGACCGATCAGGGCTCGGCGACGGCGCGTGGACAGATCGAGGCTCGGAGACGACGCGTGTACGGATCGGGGCTTTGAAGACGGCGCGTGGACCGATCGTGGCTCAAGAAACGGCGTGTGGAGCGATCGGGGCTCAGGAGACGACGCGTCGACCGATCAGGGCTCAGGTGACGGCGCGTGGACCGAGCGGGGCTCAGGAGACAGCGCGTGAAATGATCGGCGCTCGGAGATGGCGCGTGGACCGATTGGGGCTTAAGAGACGACGGGTGGACCGATCGGGGCTTAGGAGACGGTACGTGAATCGATCGGGGCACAGGAGACGGCGCGTGAGCCGGTCGGGGCTTAGGAGACGGCGCGTGGACTGATCGGGGCTCGGGAAGCGGCGCCTGAACCGATCTGGCTCGGAGACGGCGCGTGGAGGCATCCGGGCTAAGAAGACGACGCATGGACCGAGCGGGGTTCAGGAGACGGCGCGAGGAGCGATCGGGGCTCAGGAGAAGACATGTCAATTGATCGGGGCTCCGGAGACGACGCCTGGACCGATCGGGGCTCAGGAGACAGCGCGTGTACCGACTGGGGCTCAGGAGGTTGCGCGTGGACCAATTGGGGTTCGGCGACGGCGCGTGGACCGACCGGGGCTCAGGAGACCGCGCGTGAACCGATCGGGGCTCGGCGACTGCGCGTGGACCGATCGGGGCTAAGGAGACGACGTGTGGACCGATCGGGGCATAGGAGACGACGCGTGTACCTATCGGGGCTCAGGAGACAGCGCGTGGACCGATTGGGCCTAACGAGACGGCGCGTGGACAGACCGGGGCTCGGAGACGACGCGTGTACGGATCGGGGATTCGGGGACGAGGCGTGGACCGATCGTGGCTTAGGAGACGGCGCGTGGACCGATCGTGGCTGGGAGACGGCAGGTCCACCAATCGGGGCTTAGGAGACGACGCGTAGACCGATCGGGGCCCAGGAGACGGCGCGTGGACCGATCGGGGCTCAGGAAACGGCGCGTGGATCGACTGGGGCTCAGGCGGTTGCGCGTGGACCGATCTGGGCTCGGAGACGGCGCGTTAACCGATAGGGGCTTAGGAAACGATGCGTGGACCGATCGGGCTCGGAGACGGCGCGTGAACCGACCGGGGCTCAGGAGACGGCGCGTGGACCGATCGGGGCTCGGAGACGACGCGTGGACCGATCGGGGCTCGGAAACAGCGCGTGGACCAACCTGGGCTCAGGCGGTTGCGCGTGGACCAATTGGGGTTCGGCGACGGTGCGTGGACCGATCCGGGCTCAGGAGACGGCGCGTGAACCGATCGGCGCACGGAGATGGCGCGTGGACCGATCAGGGCTTAGGAGACGACGCGTGGACCGATCGGGGCTCGGAGACGCCGTGTGGAACGAACGGGGCCCGGGTGACCGCGCGTGAACCGATCGGCGCTCGGAGACGGCGCGTGGATCGATCGGGGATCGGGGACGGCGCGTGGAACGATCGCGGCTCGGAGTCGACGCGTTAGCCGATCGGGGCTTAGGAGACGATGCGTCGACCGATCGGGGCTCGGAGACGGCGTGTGGACCGACCGGGGTTTAGGAGAAGGCGCTTGGACCGAACGGGGCTTAGGAGACGGCGCGTGGACCGATCGGGGCTCGGAGACGGCACGTGGAACGATCGGGGCTCAGGAGACGGCGCGTCAACCGATCGGCGCTCGGAGACGGCGCGTGGACCGATCGGGGCTTAGGAGACGGCGCGTGGACCGATCGGAGATCAGGAGATGACGCGTAGACCGATCGGGGCTGTGAAAGCGGCGCACGGACCGATCGGGGCTCGGAGACGGCGCGTGGACCGATCAGGGCTCGGCGACGGCGCGTGGACAGATCGAGGCTCGGAGACGACGCGTGTACGGATCGGGGCTTTGAAGACGACGCGTGGACCGATCGTGGCTCAAGAAACGGCGTGTGGAGCGATCGGGGCTCAGGAGACGACGCGTCGACCGATCAGGGCTCAGGTGACGGCGCGTGGACCGAGCGGGGCTCAGGAGACAGCGCGTGAAATGATCGGCGCTCGGAGATGGCGCGTGGACCGATTGGGGCTTAAGCGACGACGGGTGGACCGATCGGGGCTTAGGAGACGGTACGTGAATCGATCGGGGCACAGGAGACGGCGCGTGAGCCGGTCGGGGCTTAGGAGACGGCGCGTGGACTGATCGGGGCTCGGGAAGCGGCGCCTGAACCGATCTGGCTCGGAGACGGCGCGTGGAGGCATCCGGGCTAAGAAGACGACGCATGGACCGAGCGGGGTTCAGGAGACGGCGCGAGGAGCGATCGGGGCTCAGGAGAAGACATGTCAATTGATCGGGGCTCCGGAGACGACGCCTGGACCGATCGGGGCTCAGGAGGCGGCACGAGAAGCGATCGGGGATCAGGAGAAGACGCGTCAATTGATCGGGGCTCAGGAGACGACGCGTCGACTAATCGGGGCTTAGGAGACGACGCGTGGACCGATCGGGGCTGAGGAGACGGCGCGTCGACCGACCGGAGCTCAGGAGATTCGCGTGGATCGATCGGGGCTCCGGAGGCGGGCGTGGACCGATTGGGGCTTAGGAGACGACGCGTGGACTGATCGGGACTCAGGAGACGGCGCGTGGCCCGATTGGGGCTCGGATACGGCGCGTGAAACGACCGGGGCTCAGGAGGCCGCGCGAGAACCGATCGCGGCTCGGCGACGGCGCGTGGACCGATCGGGGCTCAGGAGGCCGCGCGTGGACCGATCGGGGCTCAGGAAGCGGCGCCTGCACCGATCGTGGCTCGGAGACGGCGCGTGGAGGCATCGGGGCTTCGAAGACGACGCATGGACCAATCGGGGCTCGGAAACGGCACCTGGACCGATCGGAGCTCGGAGACGACGGGTGGAGCGGTCGGGGCTCAGGAGAAGACGCGTGGATCGATCGGGGCTCTGGAGACGATGCGTCGACGGATCGGCGCTTAGGAGACGACGCGGCGGCCGATCGGGGCTCAGGAGACGGCGCGTGGACCGATCGGGGCTCGGAGACGGTACGAGGACCGACCGGAGCTCAGGAGATTTGCGTGGATCGTTCAGGGCTCCGGAGGCGGCGCATGGACCGATTGGGGAGAATGCGATGGTGCGTTGACCGATCGGGGCTCGGAGACGGCGCACGGACCGATCGGGGCTTAGGAGACGACGCGTGGACCGATCGGGGCTCGGAGACGGCGCGTGGACCGACCGGGGCTAAGGAGGCCGCGCGTGGACCTATCGAGGCTTAGGAGCCGACGCGTGGACCGATCGGGGCTGAGGAGACGGCGCGTGGACCGAACGGGGCTCGGAGACGGCGCGTGGAACGATCGGAGCACAGGAGACGGCGCGTGAACCGATCGGGGCTCGGAGACGGCGAGTGGACCGACCGGGGCTAAGCAGGCCGCGCGTGGACCGATAGAGGCTTAGGAGCCGACGCGTGGACCGATCGGGGCTCAGGTGACGGGGCGTGAAATGATCGGCGCTCTGAGACGGCGCGTCGACCGATCGGTGCTCGGAGACGGCGCGTGGACGGACCGCGGCTCAGAATGCGGTACGCCAACCGACCGGGGATCGGACACGGCGTGTGGACCGATCGAGGCTCGGAGTCGACGCGTTTAAGGATCGGGAATCAGGAGACGACGCGTGGAACGATCCGGGCTCAGGACACGAAGCGTGGACCGATCGGGGCTCGGAGACGCCGTGTGGAACGATCGGCACTCGGAGACGGCGCGTGGATCGATCGGGGATCGGGGACGGCGCGTGGAACGATCGCGGCTCGGAGTCGACGCGTTAGCCGATCGGGGCTTAGGAGACGATGCGTGGACCGATCGGGGCTCGGAGACGGCGCGTGGACCGATCGGGGCTCAGGAGACGGCGCGTCAACCGATCGGCGCTCGGAGACGGCGCGTGGACCGATCGGGGCTTAGGAGACGGCGCGTGGACCGATCGGAGATCAGGAGATGACGCGTGGACCGATCGGGGTTGTGGAAGCAGCGCACGGACCGATCGTGGCTCGGAGACGGCGCGTGGAGGCATCGGGGCTCTGAAGACGACGCGTGGACGAATCGGGGCTCAGGAAACGGCGTGTGGTGCGATCGGGGCTCAGGAGACGACGCGTGGATCGATCGGGGCTAACGAGACGACGCGTGGACCGATCGGGGCTTAGGAGACGGCGCGTGGACCGATCGGGGCTCAGGAGACGGCGCGTGGACCGGTCGGGGCTTAGGAGACGACGCCTGGACAGATCGGAGCTTAGGAGGCGGCGTGTGGAACGATCGGTGCTCAGGAGACGGCGCGTGCACCAATCGGCGCTCGGAGACGGCGCGTGGAGCGATCGGGGCTCGGAGACGGCACGTGGAACGATCGGGGCCCAGGAGACGGTGCGTGGAGGCATTGGGGCTTAGAAGACCACGCATGGACCGAGCGGGGCTCAGGAGACGGCGCGGAGAGCGATCGGGGCTCAGGAGAAGACGCGTCAATTGATCGGGACTCAGGAGACGACGCGGCGACGGATTGGGGCTTAAGAGACGACGCGTGGCCCGATTGGGGCTTAGGAGACGACGTGTGGACCAATCGGGGCTTAGGAGACGGCACGTGAATCGATCGGTGCACAGGAGTCGGAGGGTGAACCGGTCGGGTCTAAGGAGACGACGCGTCGACCGATCGGGGCTCAGGGGAAGGGGTGTGGACCGATCGGGGCTCAGGAGACGGCGCCTGGACCGATCGGGGCTCGGCGACTGCGCGTGGACGGATCGGGGCTCAGGAGACGGCGCGTGGACCAATCGGTGCTCGGAGACGGCGCGTGGACCGATCGGGGCATAGCAGACGACGCGTGGACCGATCGGGGCTCAGGAGACGGCGCGCGGACCGACCGGGGCTCAGGCGACTCGCGTGGAACGACCGGGGCTTTGGAGGCGGCGCGTGAACCGATCGGGGCTTGATGACATCGCGTTTACCGATCGCGGTTCGGAGACGGCCCGTGGACAGATCGGGGCTTAGGAGACGGCGCGTGGACCTAACGGGGCTCAGGAGACGGCGCGTGGACCGGTCGGGGCTTAGGAGACGACGCCTGGACCGATCGGGGCTTAGGAGGCGGCGTGTGGAACGATCGGTACTCAGGGGACGGCGCGTGCACCAATCGGCGCTCGGAGACGGCGCGTCGAGCGATCGGGGCTCAGGAGACGACGCGTGGACGGACCGTGGCTCAGGGAAAGGCGTGTGGACCGATCGAGGCTCAGGAGACGGCGCCTGGACCGATCGGGGCTCGGCGACTGCGCGTGGACGGATCGGGGCTCAGGAGACGGCGCGTGGGCCGATCGGAGCTCGGAGACGGCGCGTGGACCGATTGGGGCTTACGAGACGGCACGTGGACCGATCGGGGCTCAGGAAGCGGCGCCTGGACCGATCGGGGCTCGGAGTCGACGCGTGGAGGCATCGGGGCTAAGAAGACAACGCATGGACCGAGCGGGGCTCAGGAGACGGCGCGAGGAGCGATCGGGGCTCAGGAGAAGACGCGTTAATTGATCGGGGCTCAGGAGACAACGCGGCGACGGATCGGGGATTAGGAGACGACGCGTGGACCGATTGGGGCTTAGGAGACGACGTGTGGACCGATCGGGGCTTAGGAGACGGCACGTGAATCGATCGGTGCCCAGGAGACGGCGCGTGAACCGGTCGGTGCCCAGGAGACGGCGCGTGAACCGGTCGGGGCTTAGGAGACGACGCGTCGACCGATCGGGGCTCGGAGACGACGCCTGGACCGATCGGGGCTCAGGAGACGGCACGTGGACCGATCGGGGCTTAGGAGCCGACGCGTGGACCGATCGGGGCTCAGGAGACGGCGCGTGGAGGCATCTGGGCTTAGAAGACGACCCGTGGATCGATCGGGGCTCGGCGCCTGTGTGTGGACGTATCGGGGTTCAGGAGACGGCGCGTGAACCAATCGGCGCTCCGAGACGGCGCGTGGACCGATCGGGGATGAGGAGAAGGCGCGTGGACCGATCGGGGCTTAGGAGACGGCGCGTAGACCGATCGGGGCTCGGAGACGGCGCGTGGAACGATCGGGGCTCAGGTGACGGCGCGTCGAGCGATCGGGGCTCAGGAGACGACGCGTGGACGGACCGTGGCTTAGAATGCGTCACGCGGACCGATCCGCGATCGGATACGGCGCGTCGAGCGATCGGGGCTCAGGAGACGACGCGTGGACGGACCGTGGCTTAGAATGCGTCACGCGGACCGATCGGCGATCGGATACGGCGTGTGGACGTATCGGGGCTTAGGAGACGACGCGTGGACCGATCGGGGCTCAGGAGACGGCGCGCGGACCGACCGGGGCTCAGGAGACTCACGTGGAACGACCGGGGCTTTGGAGGCGGCGCGTGAACCGATCGGGGCTTGATGACATCGCGTTTACCGATCGCGGCTCGGAGACGGCCCGTGGACAGATCGGGGCTTAGGAGACGGCGCGAGGACCTAACGGGGCTCAGGATACGGCGCGTGGACCGGTCGGGGCTTAGGAGACGACGCCTGGACCGATCGGGGCTCAGGAGACGACGCGTCGACCGATCGGGGCTCAGGGAAAGGCGTGTGGACCGATCGGGGCTCGGAGACGACGCCTGGACCGATCGGGGCTCGGCGACTGCGCGTGGACGGATCGGGGCTCAGGAGACGGCGCGTGGGCCGATCGGGGCTCGGACACGACGCTTGTACGGATCGGGGCTTGGTGACGGAGTGTTGACCGATCGCGGTTTACAGACGGCCCGTGGACGTATCGGGGCTTAGGAGACGGCGTGTGGACCGATCGGGGCTCAGGAGACGGCGAGTAGACCGATCGCGGCTCGTAAATGACGCGTCAACCGATCGGGACTTAGGAGACGATGCGGGGATCGATCGGGGCTCGGCGACTGCGCGTGGACCGACTGGAGCTCAGGAGGTTGCTCGTGGACCAATGGGGGTTCGGGCGACGGCGCATGGACCAATTGGGGTTCGGGCGACGGCGCGTGGACCAATTGGGGTTCGGGCGACGGCGCGTGGACCAATCGGTGCTCGGAGACGGCGCGTGGACCGATCGGGGCATAGCAGACGACGCGTGGACCGATCGGGGCTCAGGAGACGGCGCGCGGACCGACCGGGGCTCAGGCGACTCGCGTGGAACGACCGGGGCTTTGGAGGCGGCGCGTGAACCGATCGGGGCTTGATGACATCGCGTTTACCGATCGCGGTTCGGAGACGGCCCGTGGACAGATCGGGGCTTAGGAGACGGCGCGTGGACCTAACGGGGCTCAGGAGACGGCGCGTGGACCGGTCGGGGCTTAGGAGACGACGCCTGGACCGATCGGGGCTTAGGAGGCGGCGTGTGGAACGATCGGTACTCAGGGGACGGCGCGTGCACCAATCGGCGCTCGGAGACGGCGCGTCGAGCGATCGGGGCTCAGGAGACGACGCGTGGACGGACCGTGGCTCAGGGAAAGGCGTGTGGACCGATCGAGGCTCAGGAGACGGCGCCTGGACCGATCGGGGCTCGGCGACTGCGCGTGGACGGATCGGGGCTCAGGAGACGGCGCGTGGGCCGATCGGAGCTCGGAGACGGCGCGTGGACCGATTGGGGCTTACGAGACGGCGCGTGGACCGATCGGGGCTCAGGAAGCGGCGCCTGGACCGATCGGGGCTCGGAGTCGACGCGTGGAGGCATCGGGGCTAAGAAGACAACGCATGGACCGAGCGGGGCTCAGGAGACGGCGCGAGGAGCGATCGGGGCTCAGGAGAAGACGCGTTAATTGATCGGGGCTCAGGAGACAACGCGGCGACGGATCGGGGATTAGGAGACGACGCGTGGACCGATTGGGGCTTAGGAGACGACGTGTGGACCGATCGGGGCTTAGGAGACGGCACGTGAATCGATCGGTGCCCAGGAGACGGCGCGTGAACCGGTCGGTGCCCAGGAGACGGCGCGTGAACCGGTCGGGGCTTAGGAGACGACGCGTCGACCGATCGGGGCTCGGAGACGACGCCTGGACCGAACGGGGCTCAGGAGACGGCACGTGGACCGATCGGGGCTTAGGAGCCGACGCGTGGACCGATCGGGGCTCAGGAGACGGCGCGTGGAGGCATCTGGGCTTAGAAGACGACCCGTGGATCGATCGGGGCTCGGCGCCTGTGTGTGGACGTATCGGGGTTCAGGAGACGGCGCGTGAACCAATCGGCGCTCCGAGACGGCGCGTGGACCGATCGGGGATGAGGAGAAGGCGCGTGGACCGATCGGGGCTTAGGAGACGGCGCGTAGACCGATCGGGGCTCGGAGACGGCGCGTGGAACGATCGGGGCTCAGGTGACGGCGCGTCGAGCGATCGGGGCTCAGGAGACGACGCGTGGACGGACCGTGGCTTAGAATGCGTCACGCGGACCGATCCGCGATCGGATACGGCGCGTCGAGCGATCGGGGCTCAGGAGACGACGCGTGGACGGACCGTGGCTTAGAATGCGTCACGCGGACCGATCGGCGATCGGATACGGCGTGTGGACGTATCGGGGCTTAGGAGACGACGCGTGGACCGATCGGGGCTCAGGAGACGGCGCGCGGACCGACCGGGGCTCAGGAGACTCACGTGGAACGACCGGGGCTTTGGAGGCGGCGCGTGAACCGATCGGGGCTTGATGACATCGCGTTTACCGATCGCGGCTCGGAGACGGCCCGTGGACAGATCGGGGCTTAGGAGACGGCGCGAGGACCTAACGGGGCTCAGGATACGGCGCGTGGACCGGTCGGGGCTTAGGAGACGACGCCTGGACCGATCGGGGCTCAGCAGACGACGCGTCGACCGATCGGGGCTCAGGGAAAGGCGTGTGGACCGATCGGGGCTCGGAGACGACGCCTGGACCGATCGGGGCTCGGCGACTGCGCGTGGACGGATCGGGGCTCAGGAGACGGCGCGTGGGCCGATCGGGGCTCGGACACGACGCTTGTACGGATCGGGGCTTGGTGACGGAGTGTTGACCGATCGCGGTTTACAGACGGCCCGTGGACGTATCGGGGCTTAGGAGACGGCGTGTGGACCGATCGGGGCTCAGGAGACGGCGAGTAGACCGATCGCGGCTCGTAAATGACGCGTCAACCGATCGGGACTTAGGAGACGATGCGGGGATCGATCGGGGCTCGGCGACTGCGCGTGGACCGACTGGAGCTCAGGAGGTTGCTCGTGGACCAATGGGGGTTCGGGCGACGGCGCATGGACCAATTGGGGTTCGGGCGACGGCGCGTGGACCAATTGGGGTTCGGGCGACGGCGCGTGGACCAATCGGTGCTCGGAGACGGCGCGTGGACCGATCGGGGCATAGCAGACGACGCGTGGACCGATCGGGGCTCAGGAGACGGCGCGCGGACCGACCGGGGCTCAGGCGACTCGCGTGGAACGACCGGGGCTTTGGAGGCGGCGCGTGAACCGATCGGGGCTTGATGACATCGCGTTTACCGATCGCGGTTCGGAGACGGCCCGTGGACAGATCGGGGCTTAGGAGACGGCGCGTGGACCTAACGGGGCTCAGGAGACGGCGCGTGGACCGGTCGGGGCTTAGGAGACGACGCCTGGACCGATCGGGGCTTAGGAGGCGGCGTGTGGAACGATCGGTACTCAGGGGACGGCGCGTGCACCAATCGGCGCTCGGAGACGGCGCGTCGAGCGATCGGGGCTCAGGAGACGACGCGTGGACGGACCGTGGCTCAGGGAAAGGCGTGTGGACCGATCGAGGCTCAGGAGACGGCGCCTGGACCGATCGGGGCTCGGCGACTGCGCGTGGACGGATCGGGGCTCAGGAGACGGCGCGTGGGCCGATCGGAGCTCGGAGACGGCGCGTGGACCGATTGGGGCTTACGAGACGGCGCGTGGACCGATCGGGGCTCAGGAAGCGGCGCCTGGACCGATCGGGGCTCGGAGTCGACGCGTGGAGGCATCGGGGCTAAGAAGACAACGCATGGACCGAGCGGGGCTCAGGAGACGGCGCGAGGAGCGATCGGGGCTCAGGAGAAGACGCGTTAATTGATCGGGGCTCAGGAGACAACGCGGCGACGGATCGGGGATTAGGAGACGACGCGTGGACCGATTGGGGCTTAGGAGACGACGTGTGGACCGATCGGGGCTTAGGAGACGGCACGTGAATCGATCGGTGCCCAGGAGACGGCGCGTGAACCGGTCGGTGCCCAGGAGACGGCGCGTGAACCGGTCGGGGCTTAGGAGACGACGCGTCGACCGATCGGGGCTCGGAGACGACGCCTGGACCGAACGGGGCTCAGGAGACGGCACGTGGACCGATCGGGGCTTAGGAGCCGACGCGTGGACCGATCGGGGCTCAGGAGACGGCGCGTGGAGGCATCTGGGCTTAGAAGACGACCCGTGGATCGATCGGGGCTCGGCGCCTGTGTGTGGACGTATCGGGGTTCAGGAGACGGCGCGTGAACCAATCGGCGCTCCGAGACGGCGCGTGGACCGATCGGGGATGAGGAGAAGGCGCGTGGACCGATCGGGGCTTAGGAGACGGCGCGTAGACCGATCGGGGCTCGGAGACGGCGCGTGGAACGATCGGGGCTCAGGTGACGGCGCGTCGAGCGATCGGGGCTCAGGAGACGACGCGTGGACGGACCGTGGCTTAGAATGCGTCACGCGGACCGATCCGCGATCGGGTACGGCGCGTCGAGCGATCGGGGCTCAGGAGACGACGCGTGGACGGACCGTGGCTTAGAATGCGTCACGCGGACCGATCGGCGATCGGATACGGCGTGTGGACGTATCGGGGCTTAGGAGACGACGCGTGGACCGATCGGGGCTCAGGAGACGGCGCGCGGACCGACCGGGGCTCAGGAGACTCACGTGGAACGACCGGGGCTTTGGAGGCGGCGCGTGAACCGATCGGGGCTTGATGACATCGCGTTTACCGATCGCGGCTCGGAGACGGCCCGTGGACAGATCGGGGCTTAGGAGACGGCGCGAGGACCTAACGGGGCTCAGGATACGGCGCGTGGACCGGTCGGGGCTTAGGAGACGACGCCTGGACCGATCGGGGCTCAGGAGACGACGCGTCGACCGATCGGGGCTCAGGGAAAGGCGTGTGGACCGATCGGGGCTCGGAGACGACGCCTGGACCGATCGGGGCTCGGCGACTGCGCGTGGACGGATCGGGGCTCAGGAGACGGCGCGTGGGCCGATCGGAGCTCGGAGACGGCGCGTGGACCGATTGGGGCTTACGAGACGGCGCGTGGACCGATCGGGGCTCAGGAAGCGGCGCCTGGACCGATCGGGGCTCGGAGTCGACGCGTGGAGGCATCGGGGCTAAGAAGACAACGCATGGACCGAGCGGGGCTCAGGAGACGGCGCGAGGAGCGATCGGGGCTCAGGAGAAGACGCGTCAATTGATCGGGGCTCAGGAGACGACGCGGCGACGGATCGGGGATCAGGAGACGACGCGTGGACCGATTGGGGCTTAGGAGACGACGTGTGGACCGATCGGGGCTTAGGAGACGACGCGTCGACCGATCGGGGCTCGGAGACGACGCCTGGACCGATCGGGGCTCAGGAGACGGCACGTGGACCGATCGGGGCTTAGGAGCCGGCGCGTGGACCGATCAGGGCTCGGCGACGGCGCGTGGACAGATCGAGGCTCGGAGACGACGCGTGTACGGATCGGGGCTTTGAAGACGACGCGTGGACCGATCGTGGCTCAGGAGACGGGGCGCGGACTGACCGGGGCACAGGTGACTCGCGTGGATCGATCGGGGCTCCGGAGGCGCCGTGTGGACCGATGGGGACCAGGAGACGGTGCCTGGACCGATCGGCGCTCGGAGATGGCGCGTGGACCGATTGGGGCTTAAGAGACGACGGGTGGACCGATCGGGGCTTAGGAGACGGTACGTGAATCGATCGGGGCACAGGAGACGGCGCGTGAGCCGGTCGGGGCTTAGGAGACGATGCGTGAACCGATCGGGCTCAGGAGACGGCGCGTGGAGCGATCGGGGCTTAGGAGACGACGCGTGGACCGATCGGGGATTAGGACACGACGCGTGTACCTATCAGGGCTCACGAGACAGCGTGTGGACCGATTGGGGCTCAGGAGCCGGCGCGTGGACCGATCGGGGCTCAGGAGGCCGCGCATCGACTGATGGGGATCGGATATGACGGGTGGAACGATCGGAGCTCAGGAGACGGCGCGTGAACCGATCGGCGCTCGGAGACGGCGCTTGGACCGATCGGGGCTCAGGAGACGACGCGTGGACCGATTGGGGCTCGGAGACGGCGCTTGGACCGATCGGGGCTTAGGAGACAGCGCGCGGACCGATTGGGGCTCAGGAGACGGCGCGTGGACCGCTCGGGGCTCGGAGACGGCGCGTGGAACGATAGGGGTTCCGGAGGCGCCGTGTGGACCGATGGGGAGCAGGAGACGGTGCGTGGACCGATCGGCGCTCGGAGACGGCGCGTCGAGCGATCGGGGCTCAGGAGACGACGCGTGGACGGACCGTGGCTCAGGGAAAGGCGTGTGGACCGATCGAGGCTCAGGAGACGGCGCCTGGACCGATCGGGGCTCGGCGACTGCGCGTGGACGGATCGGGGCTCAGGAGACGGCGCGTGGGCCGATCGGAGCTCGGAGACGGCGCGTGGACCGATTGGGGCTTACGAGACGGCGCGTGGACCGATCGGGGCTCAGGAAGCGGCGCCTGGACCGATCGGGGCTCGGAGTCGACGCGTGGAGGCATCGGGGCTAAGAAGACAACGCATGGACCGAGCGGGGCTCAGGAGACGGCGCGAGGAGCGATCGGGGCTCAGGAGAAGACGCGTTAATTGATCGGGGCTCAGGAGACAACGCGGCGACGGATCGGGGATTAGGAGACGACGCGTGGACCGATTGGGGCTTAGGAGACGACGTGTGGACCGATCGGGGCTTAGGAGACGGCACGTGAATCGATCGGTGCCCAGGAGACGGCGCGTGAACCGGTCGGTGCCCAGGAGACGGCGCGTGAACCGGTCGGGGCTTAGGAGACGACGCGTCGACCGATCGGGGCTCGGAGACGACGCCTGGACCGATCGGGGCTCAGGAGACGGCACGTGGACCGATCGGGGCTTAGGAGCCGACGCGTGGACCGATCGGGGCTCAGGAGACGGCGCGTGGAGGCATCTGGGCTTAGAAGACGACCCGTGGATCGATCGGGGCTCGGCGCCTGTGTGTGGACGTATCGGGGTTCAGGAGACGGCGCGTGAACCAATCGGCGCTCCGAGACGGCGCGTGGACCGATCGGGGATGAGGAGAAGGCGCGTGGACCGATCGGGGCTTAGGAGACGGCGCGTAGACCGATCGGGGCTCGGAGACGGCGCGTGGAACGATCGGGGCTCAGGTGACGGCGCGTCGAGCGATCGGGGCTCAGGAGACGACGCGTGGACGGACCGTGGCTTAGAATGCGTCACGCGGACCGATCCGCGATCGGATACGGCGCGTCGAGCGATCGGGGCTCAGGAGACGACGCGTGGACGGACCGTGGCTTAGAATGCGTCACGCGGACCGATCGGCGATCGGATACGGCGTGTGGACGTATCGGGGCTTAGGAGACGACGCGTGGACCGATCGGGGCTCAGGAGACGGCGCGCGGACCGACCGGGGCTCAGGAGACTCACGTGGAACGACCGGGGCTTTGGAGGCGGCGCGTGAACCGATCGGGGCTTGATGACATCGCGTTTACCGATCGCGGCTCGGAGACGGCCCGTGGACAGATCGGGGCTTAGGAGACGGCGCGAGGACCTAACGGGGCTCAGGAGACGGCGCGTGGACCGGTCGGGGCTTAGGAGACGACGCCTGGACCGATCGGGGCTTAGGAGGCGGCGTGTGGAACGATCGGTGCTCAGGAGACGGCGCGTGCACCAATCGGCGCTCGGAGACGGCGCGTCGAGCGATCGGGGCTCAGGAGACGACGCGTGGACGGACCGTGGCTTAGAATGCGTCACGCGGACCGATCGGCGATCGGATACGGCGTGTGGACGTATCGGGGCTTAGGAGACGATGCGTGGACCGATCGGGGCTCAGGAGACGACGCGTCGACCGATCGGGGCTCAGGGAAAGGCGTGTGGACCGATCGGGGCTCGGAGACGACGCCTGGACCGATCGGGGCTCGGCGACTGCGCGTGGACGGATCGGGGCTCAGGAGACGGCGCGTGGGCCGATCGGAGCTCGGAGACGGCGCGTGGACCGATTGGGGCTTACGAGACGGCGCGTGGACCGATCGGGGCTCAGGAAGCGGCGCCTGGACCGATCGGGGCTCGGAGTCGACGCGTGGAGGCATCGGGGCTAAGAAGACAACGCATGGACCGAGCGGGGCTCAGGAGACGGCGCGAGGAGCGATCGGGGCTCAGGAGAAGACGCGTCAATTGATCGGGGCTCAGGAGACGACGCGGCGACGGATCGGGGATCAGGAGACGACGCGTGGACCGATTGGGGCTTAGGAGACGACGTGTGGACCGATCGGGGCTTAGGAGACGGCACGTGAATCGATCGGTGCCCAGGAGACGGCGCGTGAACCGGTCGGTGCCCAGGAGACGGCGCGTGAACCGGTCGGGGCTTAGGAGACGACGCGTCGACCGATCGGGGCTCGGAGACGACGCCTGGACCGATCGGGGCTCAGGAGACGGCACGTGGACCGATCGGGGCTTAGGAGCCGGCGCGTGGACCGATCAGGGCTCGGCGACGGCGCGTGGACAGATCGAGGCTCGGAGACGACGCGTGTACGGATCGGGGCTTTGAAGACGACGCGTGGACCGATCGTGGCTCAGGAGACGGGGCGCGGACTGACCGGGGCTCAGGTGACTCGCGTGGATCGATCGGGGCTCCGGAGGCGCCGTGTGGACCGATGGGGACCAGGAGACGGTGCCTGGACCGATCGGCGCTCGGAGATGGCGCGTGGACCGATTGGGGCTTAAGAGACGACGGGTGGACCGATCGGGGCTTAGGAGACGGTACGTGAATCGATCGGGGCACAGGAGACGGCGCGTGAGCCAGTCGGGGCTTAGGAGACGATGCGTGAACCGATCGGGCTCAGGAGACGGCGCGTGGAGCGATCGGGGCTTAGGAGACGACGCGTGGACCGGTCGGGGCTTAGGAGACGACGCCTGGACAGATCGGAGCTTAGGAGACGGCGCGTTAACCGATCGGGGCTTAGGAGCCGACGCGAGGACCGATCGTGGCTCAGGAGACGGCGCGTGGATGGGTCGGGGCTTAGGAGACTCGCGTAGATCGATCGGGGCTCCGGAGGCGGCACGTGGACCGATCGGGGATCAGGAGACGGTGCGTGGACCGATCGAGGCTCGGAGATGGCGTGTGGACCGATCGGGGCTTCGGAGACGGTACGTGGACTGATCGGGGCTCGGAGACGGCGCGTGATCCGGCCGGGGCTCAGGAGGCCGCGCGTGGACCGATCGAGGCTCAGGAGGCCACGCCTGGACCGATCGGGGCTCCGCGACGGCGCGTGGACCGATCGGGGCTTAGGAGACGGCGCGTGGACCGATCGGGGCTTAGGAGCCGACGCGTGGACCGATCGTGGCTCAGGAGACGTGGCGTGGACCGATCGGTGCTCGGAGACTGCGCGTGGACGGACCGCGGCTTAGAATGCGGCACGCGGACCGATCGGGGATCGGAGACGGCGTGTGGACGTATCGGGGCTTAGGAGACGATGCGTGGACCGATCGGGGCTCAGGAGACGGCGCGTGGACCGGTCGGGGCTTAGGAGACGACGCCTGGACAGATCGGAGCTTAGGAGGCGGCGTGTGGAACGATCGGTGCTCAGGAGACGGCGCGTGCACCAATCGGCGCTCGGAGACGGCGCGTGGAGCGATCGGGGCTCGGAGACGGCACGTGGAACGATCGGGGCCCAGGAGACGGTGCGTGGAGGCATTGGGGCTTAGAAGACCACGCATGGACCGAGCGGGGCTCAGGAGACGGCGCGGAGAGCGATCGGGGCTCAGGAGAAGACGCGTCAATTGAACGGGACTCAGGAGACGACGCGGCGACGGATTGGGGCTTAAGAGACGACGCGTGGCCCGATTGGGGCTTAGGAGACGACGTGTGGACCGATCGGGGCTTAGGAGACGGCACGTGAATCGATCGGTGCACAGGAGACGGAGGGTGAACCGGTCGGGTCTAAGGAGACGACGCGTCGACCGATCGGGGCTCAGGGGAAGGGGTGTGGACCGATCGGGGCTCAGGAGACGGCGCCTGGACCGATCGGGGCTCGGCGACTGCGCGTGGACGGATCGGGGCTCAGGAGACGGCGCGTGGGCCGATCGGGGCTCGGACACGACGCTTGTACGGATCGGGGCTTGGTGACGGAGTGTTGACCGATCGCGGTTTACAGACGGCCCGTGGACGTATCGGGGCTTAGGAGACGGCGTGTGGACCGATCGGGGCTCAGGAGACGGCGAGTAGACCGATCGCGGCTCGTAAATGACGCGTCAACCGATCGGGACTTAGGAGACGATGCGGGGATCGATCGGGGCTCGGCGACTGCGCGTGGACCGACTGGAGCTCAGGAGGTTGCTCGTGGACCAATGGGGGTTCGGGCGACGGCGCATGGACCAATTGGGGTTCGGGCGACGGCGCGTGGACCAATTGGGGTTCGGGCGACGGCGCGTGGACCAATCGGTGCTCGGAGACGGCGCGTGGACCGATCGGGGCATAGCAGACGACGCGTGGACCGATCGGGGCTCAGGAGACGGCGCGCGGACCGACCGGGGCTCAGGCGACTCGCGTGGAACGACCGGGGCTTTGGAGGCGGCGCGTGAACCGATCGGGGCTTGATGACATCGCGTTTACCGATCGCGGTTCGGAGACGGCCCGTGGACAGATCGGGGCTTAGGAGACGGCGCGTGGACCTAACGGGGCTCAGGAGACGGCGCGTGGACCGGTCGGGGCTTAGGAGACGACGCCTGGACCGATCGGGGCTTAGGAGGCGGCGTGTGGAGCGATCGGTACTCAGGGGACGGCGCGTGCACCAATCGGCGCTCGGAGACGGCGCGTCGAGCGATCGGGGCTCAGGAGACGACGCGTGGACGGACCGTGGCTCAGGGAAAGGCGTGTGGACCGATCGAGGCTCAGGAGACGGCGCCTGGACCGATCGGGGCTCGGCGACTGCGCGTGGACGGATCGGGGCTCAGGAGACGGCGCGTGGGCCGATCGGAGCTCGGAGACGGCGCGTGGACCGATTGGGGCTTACGAGACGGCGCGTGGACCGATCGGGGCTCAGGAAGCGGCGCCTGGACCGATCGGGGCTCGGAGTCGACGCGTGGAGGCATCGGGGCTAAGAAGACAACGCATGGACCGAGCGGGGCTCAGGAGACGGCGCGAGGAGCGATCGGGGCTCAGGAGAAGACGCGTCAATTGATCGGGGCTCAGGAGACAACACGGCGACGGATCGGGGATTAGGAGACGACGCGTGGACCGATTGGGGCTTAGGAGACGACGTGTGGACCGATCGGGGCTTAGGAGACGGCACGTGAATCGATCGGTGCCCAGGAGACGGCGCGTGAACCGGTCGGTGCCCAGGAGACGGCGCGTGAACCGGTCGGGGCTTAGGAGACGACGCGTCGACCGATCGGAGCTCGGAGACGACGCCTGGACCGATCGGGGCTCAGGAGACGGCACGTGGACCGATCGGGGCTTAGGAGCCGACGCGTGGACCGATCGGGGCTCAGGAGACGGCGCGTGGAGGCATCTGGGCTTAGAAGACGACCCGTGGATCGATCGGGGCTCGGCGCCTGTGTGTGGACGTATCGGGGTTCAGGAGACGGCGCGTGAACCAATCGGCGCTCCGAGACGGCGCGTGGACCGATCGGGGATGAGGAGAAGGCGCGTGGACCGATCGGGGCTTAGGAGACGGCGCGTAGACCGATCGGGGCTCGGAGACGGCGCGTGGAACGATCGGGGCTCAGGTGACGGCGCGTCGAGCGATCGGGGCTCAGGAGACGACGCGTGGACGGACCGTGGCTTAGAATGCGTCACGCGGACCGATCCGCGATCGGATACGGCGCGTCGAGCGATCGGGGCTCAGGAGACGACGCGTGGACGGACCGTGGCTTAGAATGCGTCACGCGGACCGATCGGCGATCGGATACGGCGTGTGGACGTATCGGGGCTTAGGAGACGACGCGTGGACCGATCGGGGCTCAGGAGACGGCGCGCGGACCGACCGGGGCTCAGGCGACTCGCGTGGAACGACCGGGGCTTTGGAGGCGGCGCGTGAACCGATCGGGGCTTGATGACATCGCGTTTACCGATCGCGGTTCGGAGACGGCCCGTGGACAGATCGGGGCTTAGGAGACGGCGCGTGGACCTAACGGGGCTCAGGAGACGGCGCGTGGACCGGTCGGGGCTTAGGAGACGACGCCTGGACCGATCGGGGCTTAGGAGGCGGCGTGTGGAGCGATCGGTACTCAGGGGACGGCGCGTGCACCAATCGGCGCTCGGAGACGGCGCGTCGAGCGATCGGGGCTCAGGAGACGACGCGTGGACGGACCGTGGCTCAGGGAAAGGCGTGTGGACCGATCGAGGCTCAGGAGACGGCGCCTGGACCGATCGGGGCTCGGCGACTGCGCGTGGACGGATCGGGGCTCAGGAGACGGCGCGTGGGCCGATCGGAGCTCGGAGACGGCGCGTGGACCGATTGGGGCTTACGAGACGGCGCGTGGACCGATCGGGGCTCAGGAAGCGGCGCCTGGACCGATCGGGGCTCGGAGTCGACGCGTGGAGGCATCGGGGCTAAGAAGACAACGCATGGACCGAGCGGGGCTCAGGAGACGGCGCGAGGAGCGATCGGGGCTCAGGAGAAGACGCGTCAATTGATCGGGGCTCAGGAGACAACGCGGCGACGGATCGGGGATTAGGAGACGACGCGTGGACCGATTGGGGCTTAGGAGACGACGTGTGGACCGATCGGGGCTTAGGAGACGGCACGTGAATCGATCGGTGCCCAGGAGACGGCGCGTGAACCGGTCGGTGCCCAGGAGACGGCGCGTGAACCGGTCGGGGCTTAGGAGACGACGCGTCGACCGATCGGGGCTCGGAGACGACGCCTGGACCGATCGGGGCTCAGGAGACGGCACGTGGACCGATCGGGGCTTAGGAGCCGACGCGTGGACCGATCGGGGCTCAGGAGACGGCGCGTGGAGGCATCTGGGCTTAGAAGACGACCCGTGGATCGATCGGGGCTCGGCGCCTGTGTGTGGACGTATCGGGGTTCAGGAGACGGCGCGTGAACCAATCGGCGCTCCGAGACGGCGCGTGGACCGATCGGGGATGAGGAGAAGGCGCGTGGACCGATCGGGGCTTAGGAGACGGCGCGTAGACCGATCGGGGCTCGGAGACGGCGCGTGGAACGATCGGGGCTCAGGTGACGGCGCGTCGAGCGATCGGGGCTCAGGAGACGACGCGTGGACGGACCGTGGCTTAGAATGCGTCACGCGGACCGATCCGCGATCGGATACTGCGCGTCGAGCGATCGGGGCTCAGGAGACGACGCGTGGACGGACCGTGGCTTAGAATGCGTCACGCGGACCGATCGGCGATCGGATACGGCGTGTGGACGTATCGGGGCTTAGGAGACGACGCGTGGACCGATCGGGGCTCAGGAGACGGCGCGCGGACCGACCGGGGCTCAGGCGACTCGCGTGGAACGACCGGGGCTTTGGAGGCGGCGCGTGAACCGATCGGGGCTTGATGACATCGCGTTTACCGATCGCGGTTCGGAGACGGCCCGTGGACAGATCGGGGCTTAGGAGACGGCGCGTGGACCTAACGGGGCTCAGGAGACGGCGCGTGGACCGGTCGGGGCTTAGGAGACGACGCCTGGACCGATCGGGGCTTAGGAGGCGGCGTGTGGAGCGATCGGTACTCAGGGGACGGCGCGTGCACCAATCGGCGCTCGGAGACGGCGCGTCGAGCGATCGGGGCTCAGGAGACGACGCGTGGACGGACCGTGGCTCAGGGAAAGGCGTGTGGACCGATCGAGGCTCAGGAGACGGCGCCTGGACCGATCGGGGCTCGGCGACTGCGCGTGGACGGATCGGGGCTCAGGAGACGGCGCGTGGGCCGATCGGAGCTCGGAGACGGCGCGTGGACCGATTGGGGCTTACGAGACGGCGCGTGGACCGATCGGGGCTCAGGAAGCGGCGCCTGGACCGATCGGGGCTCGGAGTCGACGCGTGGAGGCATCGGGGCTAAGAAGACAACGCATGGACCGAGCGGGGCTCAGGAGACGGCGCGAGGAGCGATCGGGGCTCAGGAGAAGACGCGTCAATTGATCGGGGCTCAGGAGACAACGCGGCGACGGATCGGGGATTAGGAGACGACGCGTGGACCGATTGGGGCTTAGGAGACGACGTGTGGACCGATCGGGGCTTAGGAGACGGCACGTGAATCGATCGGTGCCCAGGAGACGGCGCGTGAACCGGTCGGTGCCCAGGAGACGGCGCGTGAACCGGTCGGGGCTTAGGAGACGACGCGTCGACCGATCGGGGCTCGGAGACGACGCCTGGACCGATCGGGGCTCAGGAGACGGCACGTGGACCGATCGGGGCTTAGGAGCCGACGCGTGGACCGATCGGGGCTCAGGAGACGGCGCGTGGAGGCATCTGGGCTTAGAAGACGACCCGTGGATCGATCGGGGCTCGGCGCCTGTGTGTGGACGTATCGGGGTTCAGGAGACGGCGCGTGAACCAATCGGCGCTCCGAGACGGCGCGTGGACCGATCGGGGATGAGGAGAAGGCGCGTGGACCGATCGGGGCTTAGGAGACGGCGCGTAGACCGATCGGGGCTCGGAGACGGCGCGTGGAACGATCGGGGCTCAGGTGACGGCGCGTCGAGCGATCGGGGCTCAGGAGACGACGCGTGGACGGACCGTGGCTTAGAATGCGTCACGCGGACCGATCCGCGATCGGATACTGCGCGTCGAGCGATCGGGGCTCAGGAGACGACGCGTGGACGGACCGTGGCTTAGAATGCGTCACGCGGACCGATCGGCGATCGGATACGGCGTGTGGACGTATCGGGGCTTAGGAGACGACGCGTGGACCGATCGGGGCTCAGGAGACGGCGCGCGGACCGACCGGGGCTCAGGCGACTCGCGTGGAACGACCGGGGCTTTGGAGGCGGCGCGTGAACCGATCGGGGCTTGATGACATCGCGTTTACCGATCGCGGTTCGGAGACGGCCCGTGGACAGATCGGGGCTTAGGAGACGGCGCGTGGACCTAACGGGGCTCAGGAGACGGCGCGTGGACCGGTCGGGGCTTAGGAGACGACGCCTGGACCGATCGGGGCTTAGGAGGCGGCGTGTGGAGCGATCGGGGCTCAGGGAAAGGCGTGTGGACCGATCGGGGCTCGGAGACGACGCCTGGACCGATCGGGGCTCGGCGACTGCGCGTGGACGGATCGGGGCTCAGGAGACGGCGCGTGGGCCGATCGGAGCTCGGAGACGGCGCGTGGACCGATTGGGGCTTACGAGACGGCGCGTGGACCGATCGGGGCTCAGGAAGCGGCGCCTGGACCGATCGGGGCTCGGAGTCGACGCGTGGAGGCATCGGGGCTAAGAAGACAACGCATGGACCGAGCGGGGCTCAGGAGACGGCGCGAGGAGCGATCGGGGCTCAGGAGAAGACGCGTCAATTGATCGGGGCTCAGGAGACGACGCGGCGACGGATCGGGGATCAGGAGACGACGCGTGGACCGATTGGGGCTTAGGAGACGACGTGTGGACCGATCGGGGCTTAGGAGACGACGCGTCGACCGATCGGGGCTCGGAGACGACGCCTGGACCGATCGGGGCTCAGGAGACGGCACGTGGACCGATCGGGGCTTAGGAGCCGGCGCGTGGACCGATCAGGGCTCGGCGACGGCGCGTGGACAGATCGAGGCTCGGAGACGACGCGTGTACGGATCGGGGCTTTGAAGACGACGCGTGGACCGATCGTGGCTCAGGAGACGGGGCGCGGACTGACCGGGGCACAGGTGACTCGCGTGGATCGATCGGGGCTCCGGAGGCGCCGTGTGGACCGATGGGGACCAGGAGACGGTGCCTGGACCGATCGGCGCTCGGAGATGGCGCGTGGACCGATTGGGGCTTAAGAGACGACGGGTGGACCGATCGGGGCTTAGGAGACGGTACGTGAATCGATCGGGGCACAGGAGACGGCGCGTGAGCCGGTCGGGGCTTAGGAGACGATGCGTGAACCGATCGGGCTCAGGAGACGGCGCGTGGAGCGATCGGGGCTTAGGAGACGACGCGTGGACCGATCGGGGATTAGGACACGACGCGTGTACCTATCAGGGCTCACGAGACAGCGTGTGGACCGATTGGGGCTCAGGAGCCGGCGCGTGGACCGATCGGGGCTCAGGAGGCCGCGCATCGACTGATGGGGATCGGATATGACGGGTGGAACGATCGGAGCTCAGGAGACGGCGCGTGAACCGATCGGCGCTCGGAGACGGCGCTTGGACCGATCGGGGCTCAGGAGACGACGCGTGGACCGATTGGGGCTCGGAGACGGCGCTTGGACCGATCGGGGCTTAGGAGACAGCGCGCGGACCGATTGGGGCTCAGGAGACGGCGCGTGGACCGCTCGGGGCTCGGAGACGGCGCGTGGAACGATAGGGGTTCCGGAGGCGCCGTGTGGACCGATGGGGAGCAGGAGACGGTGCGTGGACCGATCGGCGCTCGGAGACGGCGCGTCGAGCGATCGGGGCTCAGGAGACGACGCGTGGACGGACCGTGGCTCAGGGAAAGGCGTGTGGACCGATCGAGGCTCAGGAGACGGCGCCTGGACCGATCGGGGCTCGGCGACTGCGCGTGGACGGATCGGGGCTCAGGAGACGGCGCGTGGGCCGATCGGAGCTCGGAGACGGCGCGTGGACCGATTGGGGCTTACGAGACGGCGCGTGGACCGATCGGGGCTCAGGAAGCGGCGCCTGGACCGATCGGGGCTCGGAGTCGACGCGTGGAGGCATCGGGGCTAAGAAGACAACGCATGGACCGAGCGGGGCTCAGGAGACGGCGCGAGGAGCGATCGGGGCTCAGGAGAAGACGCGTTAATTGATCGGGGCTCAGGAGACAACGCGGCGACGGATCGGGGATTAGGAGACGACGCGTGGACCGATTGGGGCTTAGGAGACGACGTGTGGACCGATCGGGGCTTAGGAGACGGCACGTGAATCGATCGGTGCCCAGGAGACGGCGCGTGAACCGGTCGGTGCCCAGGAGACGGCGCGTGAACCGGTCGGGGCTTAGGAGACGACGCGTCGACCGATCGGGGCTCGGAGACGACGCCTGGACCGATCGGGGCTCAGGAGACGGCACGTGGACCGATCGGGGCTTAGGAGCCGACGCGTGGACCGATCGGGGCTCAGGAGACGGCGCGTGGAGGCATCTGGGCTTAGAAGACGACCCGTGGATCGATCGGGGCTCGGCGCCTGTGTGTGGACGTATCGGGGTTCAGGAGACGGCGCGTGAACCAATCGGCGCTCCGAGACGGCGCGTGGACCGATCGGGGATGAGGAGAAGGCGCGTGGACCGATCGGGGCTTAGGAGACGGCGCGTAGACCGATCGGGGCTCGGAGACGGCGCGTGGAACGATCGGGGCTCAGGTGACGGCGCGTCGAGCGATCGGGGCTCAGGAGACGACGCGTGGACGGACCGTGGCTTAGAATGCGTCACGCGGACCGATCCGCGATCGGATACGGCGCGTCGAGCGATCGGGGCTCAGGAGACGACGCGTGGACGGACCGTGGCTTAGAATGCGTCACGCGGACCGATCGGCGATCGGATACGGCGTGTGGACGTATCGGGGCTTAGGAGACGACGCGTGGACCGATCGGGGCTCAGGAGACGGCGCGCGAACCGACCGGGGCTCAGGAGACTCACGTGGAACGACCGGGGCTTTGGAGGCGGCGCGTGAACCGATCGGGGCTTGATGACATCGCGTTTACCGATCGCGGCTCGGAGACGGCCCGTGGACAGATCGGGGCTTAGGAGACGGCGCGAGGACCTAACGGGGCTCAGGAGACGGCGCGTGGACCGGTCGGGGCTTAGGAGACGACGCCTGGACCGATCGGGGCTTAGGAGGCGGCGTGTGGAACGATCGGTGCTCAGGAGACGGCGCGTGCACCAATCGGCGCTCGGAGACGGCGCGTCGAGCGATCGGGGCTCAGGAGACGACGCGTGGACGGACCGTGGCTTAGAATGCGTCACGCGGACCGATCGGCGATCGGATACGGCGTGTGGACGTATCGGGGCTTAGGAGACGATGCGTGGACCGATCGGGGCTCAGGAGACGACGCGTCGACCGATCGGGGCTCAGGGAAAGGCGTGTGGACCGATCGGGGCTCGGAGACGACGCCTGGACCGATCGGGGCTCGGCGACTGCGCGTGGACGGATCGGGGCTCAGGAGACGGCGCGTGGGCCGATCGGAGCTCGGAGACGGCGCGTGGACCGATTGGGGCTTACGAGACGGCGCGTGGACCGATCGGGGCTCAGGAAGCGGCGCCTGGACCGATCGGGGCTCGGAGTCGACGCGTGGAGGCATCGGGGCTAAGAAGACAACGCATGGACCGAGCGGGGCTCAGGAGACGGCGCGAGGAGCGATCGGGGCTCAGGAGAAGACGCGTCAATTGATCGGGGCTCAGGAGACGACGCGGCGACGGATCGGGGATCAGGAGACGACGCGTGGACCGATTGGGGCTTAGGAGACGACGTGTGGACCGATCGGGGCTTAGGAGACGGCACGTGAATCGATCGGTGCCCAGGAGACGGCGCGTGAACCGGTCGGTGCCCAGGAGACGGCGCGTGAACCGGTCGGGGCTTAGGAGACGACGCGTCGACCGATCGGGGCTCGGAGACGACGCCTGGACCGATCGGGGCTCAGGAGACGGCACGTGGACCGATCGGGGCTTAGGAGCCGGCGCGTGGACCGATCAGGGCTCGGCGACGGCGCGTGGACAGATCGAGGCTCGGAGACGACGCGTGTACGGATCGGGGCTTTGAAGACGACGCGTGGACCGATCGTGGCTCAGGAGACGGGGCGCGGACTGACCGGGGCTCAGGTGACTCGCGTGGATCGATCGGGGCTCCGGAGGCGCCGTGTGGACCGATGGGGACCAGGAGACGGTGCCTGGACCGATCGGCGCTCGGAGATGGCGCGTGGACCGATTGGGGCTTAAGAGACGACGGGTGGACCGATCGGGGCTTAGGAGACGGTACGTGAATCGATCGGGGCACAGGAGACGGCGCGTGAGCCAGTCGGGGCTTAGGAGACGATGCGTGAACCGATCGGGCTCAGGAGACGGCGCGTGGAGCGATCGGGGCTTAGGAGACGACGCGTGGACCGGTCGGGGCTTAGGAGACGACGCCTGGACAGATCGGAGCTTAGGAGACGGCGCGTTAACCGATCGGGGCTTAGGAGCCGACGCGAGGACCGATCGTGGCTCAGGAGACGGCGCGTGGATGGGTCGGGGCTTAGGAGACTCGCGTAGATCGATCGGGGCTCCGGAGGCGGCACGTGGACCGATCGGGGATCAGGAGACGGTGCGTGGACCGATCGAGGCTCGGAGATGGCGTGTGGACCGATCGGGGCTTCGGAGACGGTACGTGGACTGATCGGGGCTCGGAGACGGCGCGTGATCCGGCCGGGGCTCAGGAGGCCGCGCGTGGACCGATCGAGGCTCAGGAGGCCACGCCTGGACCGATCGGGGCTCCGCGACGGCGCGTGGACCGATCGGGGCTTAGGAGACGGCGCGTGGACCGATCGGGGCTTAGGAGCCGACGCGTGGACCGATCGTGGCTCAGGAGACGTGGCGTGGACCGATCGGTGCTCGGAGACTGCGCGTGGACGGACCGCGGCTTAGAATGCGGCACGCGGACCGATCGGGGATCGGAGACGGCGTGTGGACGTATCGGGGCTTAGGAGACGATGCGTGGACCGATCGGGGCTCAGGAGACGGCGCGTGGACCGGTCGGGGCTTAGGAGACGACGCCTGGACAGATCGGAGCTTAGGAGGCGGCGTGTGGAACGATCGGTGCTCAGGAGACGGCGCGTGCACCAATCGGCGCTCGGAGACGGCGCGTGGAGCGATCGGGGCTCGGAGACGGCACGTGGAACGATCGGGGCCCAGGAGACGGTGCGTGGAGGCATTGGGGCTTAGAAGACCACGCATGGACCGAGCGGGGCTCAGGAGACGGCGCGGAGAGCGATCGGGGCTCAGGAGAAGACGCGTCAATTGAACGGGACTCAGGAGACGACGCGGCGACGGATTGGGGCTTAAGAGACGACGCGTGGCCCGATTGGGGCTTAGGAGACGACGTGTGGACCGATCGGGGCTTAGGAGACGGCACGTGAATCGATCGGTGCACAGGAGACGGAGGGTGAACCGGTCGGGTCTAAGGAGACGACGCGTCGACCGATCGGGGCTCAGGGGAAGGGGTGTGGACCGATCGGGGCTCAGGAGACGGCGCCTGGACCGATCGGGGCTCGGCGACTGCGCGTGGACGGATCGGGGCTCAGGAGACGGCGCGTGGGCCGATCGGGGCTCGGACACGACGCTTGTACGGATCGGGGCTTGGTGACGGAGTGTTGACCGATCGCGGTTTACAGACGGCCCGTGGACGTATCGGGGCTTAGGAGACGGCGTGTGGACCGATCGGGGCTCAGGAGACGGCGAGTAGACCGATCGCGGCTCGTAAATGACGCGTCAACCGATCGGGACTTAGGAGACGATGCGGGGATCGATCGGGGCTCGGCGACTGCGCGTGGACCGACTGGAGCTCAGGAGGTTGCTCGTGGACCAATGGGGGTTCGGGCGACGGCGCATGGACCAATTGGGGTTCGGGCGACGGCGCGTGGACCAATTGGGGTTCGGGCGACGGCGCGTGGACCAATCGGTGCTCGGAGACGGCGCGTGGACCGATCGGGGCATAGCAGACGACGCGTGGACCGATCGGGGCTCAGGAGACGGCGCGCGGACCGACCGGGGCTCAGGCGACTCGCGTGGAACGACCGGGGCTTTGGAGGCGGCGCGTGAACCGATCGGGGCTTGATGACATCGCGTTTACCGATCGCGGTTCGGAGACGGCCCGTGGACAGATCGGGGCTTAGGAGACGGCGCGTGGACCTAACGGGGCTCAGGAGACGGCGCGTGGACCGGTCGGGGCTTAGGAGACGACGCCTGGACCGATCGGGGCTTAGGAGGCGGCGTGTGGAGCGATCGGTACTCAGGGGACGGCGCGTGCACCAATCGGCGCTCGGAGACGGCGCGTCGAGCGATCGGGGCTCAGGAGACGACGCGTGGACGGACCGTGGCTCAGGGAAAGGCGTGTGGACCGATCGAGGCTCAGGAGACGGCGCCTGGACCGATCGGGGCTCGGCGACTGCGCGTGGACGGATCGGGGCTCAGGAGACGGCGCGTGGGCCGATCGGAGCTCGGAGACGGCGCGTGGACCGATTGGGGCTTACGAGACGGCGCGTGGACCGATCGGGGCTCAGGAAGCGGCGCCTGGACCGATCGGGGCTCGGAGTCGACGCGTGGAGGCATCGGGGCTAAGAAGACAACGCATGGACCGAGCGGGGCTCAGGAGACGGCGCGAGGAGCGATCGGGGCTCAGGAGAAGACGCGTCAATTGATCGGGGCTCAGGAGACAACACGGCGACGGATCGGGGATTAGGAGACGACGCGTGGACCGATTGGGGCTTAGGAGACGACGTGTGGACCGATCGGGGCTTAGGAGACGGCACGTGAATCGATCGGTGCCCAGGAGACGGCGCGTGAACCGGTCGGTGCCCAGGAGACGGCGCGTGAACCGGTCGGGGCTTAGGAGACGACGCGTCGACCGATCGGAGCTCGGAGACGACGCCTGGACCGATCGGGGCTCAGGAGACGGCACGTGGACCGATCGGGGCTTAGGAGCCGACGCGTGGACCGATCGGGGCTCAGGAGACGGCGCGTGGAGGCATCTGGGCTTAGAAGACGACCCGTGGATCGATCGGGGCTCGGCGCCTGTGTGTGGACGTATCGGGGTTCAGGAGACGGCGCGTGAACCAATCGGCGCTCCGAGACGGCGCGTGGACCGATCGGGGATGAGGAGAAGGCGCGTGGACCGATCGGGGCTTAGGAGACGGCGCGTAGACCGATCGGGGCTCGGAGACGGCGCGTGGAACGATCGGGGCTCAGGTGACGGCGCGTCGAGCGATCGGGGCTCAGGAGACGACGCGTGGACGGACCGTGGCTTAGAATGCGTCACGCGGACCGATCCGCGATCGGATACGGCGCGTCGAGCGATCGGGGCTCAGGAGACGACGCGTGGACGGACCGTGGCTTAGAATGCGTCACGCGGACCGATCGGCGATCGGATACGGCGTGTGGACGTATCGGGGCTTAGGAGACGACGCGTGGACCGATCGGGGCTCAGGAGACGGCGCGCGGACCGACCGGGGCTCAGGCGACTCGCGTGGAACGACCGGGGCTTTGGAGGCGGCGCGTGAACCGATCGGGGCTTGATGACATCGCGTTTACCGATCGCGGTTCGGAGACGGCCCGTGGACAGATCGGGGCTTAGGAGACGGCGCGTGGACCTAACGGGGCTCAGGAGACGGCGCGTGGACCGGTCGGGGCTTAGGAGACGACGCCTGGACCGATCGGGGCTTAGGAGGCGGCGTGTGGAGCGATCGGTACTCAGGGGACGGCGCGTGCACCAATCGGCGCTCGGAGACGGCGCGTCGAGCGATCGGGGCTCAGGAGACGACGCGTGGACGGACCGTGGCTCAGGGAAAGGCGTGTGGACCGATCGAGGCTCAGGAGACGGCGCCTGGACCGATCGGGGCTCGGCGACTGCGCGTGGACGGATCGGGGCTCAGGAGACGGCGCGTGGGCCGATCGGAGCTCGGAGACGGCGCGTGGACCGATTGGGGCTTACGAGACGGCGCGTGGACCGATCGGGGCTCAGGAAGCGGCGCCTGGACCGATCGGGGCTCGGAGTCGACGCGTGAAGGCATCGGGGCTAAGAAGACAACGCATGGACCGAGCGGGGCTCAGGAGACGGCGCGAGGAGCGATCGGGGCTCAGGAGAAGACGCGTCAATTGATCGGGGCTCAGGAGACAACGCGGCGACGGATCGGGGATTAGGAGACGACGCGTGGACCGATTGGGGCTTAGGAGACGACGTGTGGACCGATCGGGGCTTAGGAGACGGCACGTGAATCGATCGGTGCCCAGGAGACGGCGCGTGAACCGGTCGGTGCCCAGGAGACGGCGCGTGAACCGGTCGGGGCTTAGGAGACGACGCGTCGACCGATCGGGGCTCGGAGACGACGCCTGGACCGATCGGGGCTCAGGAGACGGCACGTGGACCGATCGGGGCTTAGGAGCCGACGCGTGGACCGATCGGGGCTCAGGAGACGGCGCGTGGAGGCATCTGGGCTTAGAAGACGACCCGTGGATCGATCGGGGCTCGGCGCCTGTGTGTGGACGTATCGGGGTTCAGGAGACGGCGCGTGAACCAATCGGCGCTCCGAGACGGCGCGTGGACCGATCGGGGATGAGGAGAAGGCGCGTGGACCGATCGGGGCTTAGGAGACGGCGCGTAGACCGATCGGGGCTCGGAGACGGCGCGTGGAACGATCGGGGCTCAGGTGACGGCGCGTCGAGCGATCGGGGCTCAGGAGACGACGCGTGGACGGACCGTGGCTTAGAATGCGTCACGCGGACCGATCCGCGATCGGATACTGCGCGTCGAGCGATCGGGGCTCAGGAGACGACGCGTGGACGGACCGTGGCTTAGAATGCGTCACGCGGACCGATCGGCGATCGGATACGGCGTGTGGACGTATCGGGGCTTAGGAGACGACGCGTGGACCGATCGGGGCTCAGGAGACGGCGCGCGGACCGACCGGGGCTCAGGCGACTCGCGTGGAACGACCGGGGCTTTGGAGGCGGCGCGTGAACCGATCGGGGCTTGATGACATCGCGTTTACCGATCGCGGTTCGGAGACGGCCCGTGGACAGATCGGGGCTTAGGAGACGGCGCGTGGACCTAACGGGGCTCAGGAGACGGCGCGTGGACCGGTCGGGGCTTAGGAGACGACGCCTGGACCGATCGGGGCTTAGGAGGCGGCGTGTGGAGCGATCGGTACTCAGGGGACGGCGCGTGCACCAATCGGCGCTCGGAGACGGCGCGTCGAGCGATCGGGGCTCAGGAGACGACGCGTGGACGGACCGTGGCTCAGGGAAAGGCGTGTGGACCGATCGAGGCTCAGGAGACGGCGCCTGGACCGATCGGGGCTCGGCGACTGCGCGTGGACGGATCGGGGCTCAGGAGACGGCGCGTGGGCCGATCGGAGCTCGGAGACGGCGCGTGGACCGATCGGGGCTCAGGAAGCGGCGCCTGGACCGATCGGGGCTCGGAGTCGACGCGTGGAGGCATCGGGGCTAAGAAGACAACGCATGGACCGAGCGGGGCTCAGGAGACGGCGCGAGGAGCGATCGGGGCTCAGGAGAAGACGCGTCAATTGATCGGGGCTCAGGAGACAACGCGGCGACGGATCGGGGATTAGGAGACGACGCGTGGACCGATTGGGGCTTAGGAGACGACGTGTGGACCGATCGGGGCTTAGGAGACGGCACGTGAATCGATCGGTGCCCAGGAGACGGCGCGTGAACCGGTCGGTGCCCAGGAGACGGCGCGTGAACCGGTCGGGGCTTAGGAGACGACGCGTCGACCGATCGGGGCTCGGAGACGACGCCTGGACCGATCGGGGCTCAGGAGACGGCACGTGGACCGATCGGGGCTTAGGAGCCGACGCGTGGACCGATCGGGGCTCAGGAGACGGCGCGTGGAGGCATCTGGGCTTAGAAGACGACCCGTGGATCGATCGGGGCTCGGCGCCTGTGTGTGGACGTATCGGGGTTCAGGAGACGGCGCGTGAACCAATCGGCGCTCCGAGACGGCGCGTGGACCGATCGGGGATGAGGAGAAGGCGCGTGGACCGATCGGGGCTTAGGAGACGGCGCGTAGACCGATCGGGGCTCGGAGACGGCGCGTGGAACGATCGGGGCTCAGGTGACGGCGCGTCGAGCGATCGGGGCTCAGGAGACGACGCGTGGACGGACCGTGGCTTAGAATGCGTCACGCGGACCGATCCGCGATCGGATACTGCGCGTCGAGCGATCGGGGCTCAGGAGACGACGCGTGGACGGACCGTGGCTTAGAATGCGTCACGCGGACCGATCGGCGATCGGATACGGCGTGTGGACGTATCGGGGCTTAGGAGACGACGCGTGGACCGATCGGGGCTCAGGAGACGGCGCGCGGACCGACCGGGGCTCAGGCGACTCGCGTGGAACGACCGGGGCTTTGGAGGCGGCGCGTGAACCGATCGGGGCTTGATGACATCGCGTTTACCGATCGCGGTTCGGAGACGGCCCGTGGACAGATCGGGGCTTAGGAGACGGCGCGTGGACCTAACGGGGCTCAGGAGACGGCGCGTGGACCGGTCGGGGCTTAGGAGACGACGCCTGGACCGATCGGGGCTTAGGAGGCGGCGTGTGGAGCGATCGGTACTCAGGGGACGGCGCGTGCACCAATCGGCGCTCGGAGACGGCGCGTCGAGCGATCGGGGCTCAGGAGACGACGCGTGGACGGACCGTGGCTCAGGGAAAGGCGTGTGGACCGATCGAGGCTCAGGAGACGGCGCCTGGACCGATCGGGGCTCGGCGACTGCGCGTGGACGGATCGGGGCTCAGGAGACGGCGCGTGGGCCGATCGGAGCTCGGAGACGGCGCGTGGACCGATTGGGGCTTACGAGACGGCGCGTGGACCGATCGGGGCTCAGGAAGCGGCGCCTGGACCGATCGGGGCTCGGAGTCGACGCGTGGAGGCATCGGGGCTAAGAAGACAACGCATGGACCGAGCGGGGCTCAGGAGACGGCGCGAGGAGCGATCGGGGCTCAGGAGAAGACGCGTCAATTGATCGGGGCTCAGGAGACAACGCGGCGACGGATCGGGGATTAGGAGACGACGCGTGGACCGATTGGGGCTTAGGAGACGACGTGTGGACCGATCGGGGCTTAGGAGACGGCACGTGAATCGATCGGTGCCCAGGAGACGGCGCGTGAACCGGTCGGTGCCCAGGAGACGGCGCGTGAACCGGTCGGGGCTTAGGAGACGACGCGTCGACCGATCGGGGCTCGGAGACGACGCCTGGACCGATCGGGGCTCAGGAGACGGCACGTGGACCGATCGGGGCTTAGGAGCCGACGCGTGGACCGATCGGGGCTCAGGAGACGGCGCGTGGAGGCATCTGGGCTTAGAAGACGACCCGTGGATCGATCGGGGCTCGGCGCATGTGTGTGGACGTATCGGGGTTCAGGAGACGGCGCGTGAACCAATCGGCGCTCCGAGACGGCGCGTGGACCGACCGGGGCTCAGGAGACTCACGTGGAACGACCGGGGCTTTGGAGGCGGCGCGTGAACCGATCGGGGCTTGATGACATCGCGTTTACCGATCGCGGCTCGGAGACGGCCCGTGGACAGATCGGGGCTTAGGAGACGGCGCGAGGACCTAACGGGGCTCAGGAGACGGCGCGTGGACCGGTCGGGGCTTAGGAGACGACGCCTGGACCGATCGGGGCTTAGGAGGCGGCGTGTGGAACGATCGGTGCTCAGGAGACGGCGCGTGCACCAATCGGCGCTCGGAGACGGCGCGTCGAGCGATCGGGGCTTAGGAGACGACGCGTGGACGGACCGTGGCTTAGAATGCGTCACGCGGACCGATCGGCGATCGGATACGGCGTGTGGACGTATCGGGGCTTAGGAGACGATGCGTGGACCGATCGGGGCTCAGGAGACGACGCGTCGCCCGATCGGGGCTCAGGGAAAGGCGTGTGGACCGATCGGGGCTCGGAGACGACGCCTGGACCGATCGGGGCTCGGCGACTGCGCGTGGACGGATCGGGGCTCAGGAGACGGCGCGTGGGCCGATCGGAGCTCGGAGACGGCGCGTGGACCGATTGGGGCTTACGAGACGGCGCGTGGACCGATCGGGGCTCAGGAAGCGGCGCCTGGACCGATCGGGGCTCGGAGTCGACGCGTGGAGGCATCGGGGCTAAGAAGACAACGCATGGACCGAGCGGGGCTCAGGAGACGGCGCGAGGAGCGATCGGGGCTCAGGAGAAGACGCGTCAATTGATCGGGGCTCAGGAGACGACGCGGCGACGGATCGGGGATCAGGAGACGACGCGTGGACCGATTGGGGCTTAGGAGACGACGTGTGGACCGATCGGGGCTTAGGAGACGGCACGTGAATCGATCGGTGCCCAGGAGACGGCGCGTGAACCGGTCGGTGCCCAGGAGACGGCGCGTGAACCGGTCGGGGCTTAGGAGACGACGCGTCGACCGATCGGGGCTCGGAGACGACGCCTGGACCGATCGGGGCTCAGGAGACGGCACGTGGACCGATCGGGGCTTAGGAGCCGGCGCGTGGACCGATCAGGGCTCGGCGACGGCGCGTGGACAGATCGAGGCTCGGAGACGACGCGTGTACGGATCGGGGCTTTGAAGACGACGCGTGGACCGATCGTGGCTCAAGAAACGGCGTGTGGAGCGATCGGGGCTCAGGAGACGACGCGTCGACCGATCAGGGCTCAGGTGACGGCGCGTGGACCGAGCGGGGCTCAGGAGACAGCGCCTGAAATGATCGGCGCTCGGAGATGGCGCGTGGACCGATTGGGGCTTAAGAGACGACGGGTGGACCGATCGGGGCTTAGGAGACGGTACGTGAATCGATCGGGGCACAGGAGACGGCGCGTGAGCCGGTCGGGGCTTAGGAGACGATGCGTGAACCGATCGGGCTCAGGAGACGGCGCGTGGAGCGATCGGGGCTTAGGAGACGACGCGTGGACCGATCGGGGATTAGGACACGACGCGTGTACCTATCAGGGCTCACGAGACAGCGTGTGGACCGATTGGGGCTCAGGAGCCGGCGCGTGGACCGATCGGGGCTCAGGAGGCCGCGCATCGACTGATGGGGATCGGATATGACGGGTGGAACGATCGGAGCTCAGGAGACGGCGCGTGAACCGATCGGCGCTCGGAGACGGCGCTTGGACCGATCGGGGCTCAGGAGACGACGCGTGGACCGATTGGGGCTCGGAGACGGCGCTTGGACCGATCGGGGCTTAGGAGACAGCGCGCGGACCGATTGGGGCTCAGGAGACGGCGCGTGGACCGCTCGGGGCTCGGAGACGGCGCGTGGAACGATAGGGGTTCCGGAGGCGCCGTGTGGACCGATGGGGAGCAGGAGACGGTGCGTGGACCGATCGGGGCTCAGGAGACGGGGCGCGGACTGACCGGGGCTCAGGTGACTCGCGTGGATCGATCGGGGCTCAGGAGACAGCGCCTGAAATGATCGGCGCTCGGAGATGGCGCGTGGACCGATTGGGGCTTAAGAGACGACGGGTGGACCGATCGGGGCTTAGGAGACGGTACGTGAATCGATCGGGGCACAGGAGACGGCGCGTGAGCCGGTCGGGGCTTAGGAGACGATGCGTGAACCGATCGGGGCTCGGAGACGGCGCGTGGACCGACCGGGGCTCGGAGACGACGCGTGGACCGATCGGGGCTCGGAGACCGCGCGCGGACCGATCGGGGCTCAGGAAACGGCGTGTGGACCGATCAGAGCTCGGAGACGACGCGTGGACCGATCGGGGCTTAGGAGACTACGCGTGTACCTATCGGGGCTCAGGAGACAGCGCGTGGACCGATCGGGGCTCAGGAGGCGGCGCGTGGATCGATCGGGGCTCGGAGACGGCGCGTGGAACGATCGGGTCTCAGGAGACGGCGCGTGAAATGATCGGCGCTCGGAGACGCCGTGTGGACCGATTGGGGCTTAGGAGACGGCGCGTGGACCGATCGGGGCGCAGGAAGCGGCGCCTGGACCGATCGTGGCTTGGAGACGGCGCGTGGAGGCATCCGGGCTAAGAAGACGACGCATGGACCGAGCGGGGTTCAGGAGACGGCGCGAGGAGCGATCGGGGCTCAGGAGAAGACATGTCAATTGATCGGGGCTCCGGAGACGACGCCTGGACCGATCGGGGCTCAGGAGGCCGCGCGTGGACCGATCGGGGCTCAGGAAGCGGCGCCTGCACCGATCGTAGCTCGGAGACGGCGCGTGGAGGCATCGGGGCTTCGAAGACGACGCATGGACCAATCGGGGCTCGGAAACGGCACCTGGACCGATCGGAGCTCGGAGACGACGGGTGGAGCGGTCGGGGCTCAGGAGAAGACGCGTGGATCGATCGGGGCTCAGGAGACGGCGCGTGGAACGATCGGAGCACAGGAGACGGCGCGTGAACCGATCGGGGCTCGGAGACGGCGAGTGGACCGACCGGGGCTCGGAGACGGCGAGTGGACCGACCGGGGCTAAGCAGGCCGCGCGTGGACCGATAGAGGCTTAGGAGCCGACGCGTCGACGGATCGGCGCTTAGGAGACGACGCGTCGGCCGATCGGGGCTCAGGAGACGGCGCGTGGACCGATCGGGGCTCGGAGACGGTACGAGGACCGACCGGAGCTCAGGAGATTCGCGTGGATCGTTCAGGGCTCCGGAGGCGGCGCATGGACCGATTGGGGAGAATGCGATGGTGCGTGGACCGATCGGGGCTCGGAGACGGCGCACGGACCGATCGGGGCTTAGGAGACGACGCGTGGACCGATCTGGGCTCGGAGACGGCGCGTGGACCGACCGGGGCTAAGGAGGCCGCGCGTGGACCTATCGAGGCTTAGGAGCCGACGCGTGGACCGATCGGGGCTGAGGAGACGGCGCGTGGACCGAACGGGGCTCGGAAACGGCGCGTGGAACGATCGGAGCACAGGAGACGGCGCGTGAACCGATCGGGGCTCGGAGACGGCGAGTGGACCGACCGGGGCTAAGCAGGCCGCGCGTGGACCGATAGAGGCTTAGGAGCCGACGCGTGGACCGATCGGGGCTCAGGTGACGGGGCGTGAAATGATCGGCGCTCTGAGACGGCGCGTCGACCGATCGGTGCTCGGAGACGGCGCGTGGACGGACCGCGGCTCAGAATGCGGTACGCGGACCGACCGGGGATCGGACACGGCGTGTGGACCGATCGAGGCTCGGAGACGACGCGTTTAAGGATCGGGAATCAGGAGACGACGCGTGGAACGATCCGGGCTCAGGAGACGAAGCGTGGACCGATCGGGGCTCGGAGACGCCGTGTGGAACGATCGGCACTCGGAGACGGCGCGTGGATCGATCGGGGATCGGGGACGGCGCGTGGAACGATCGCGGCTCGGAGTCGACGCGTTAGCCGATCAGGGCTTAGGAGACGATGCGTGGACCGATCGGGGCTCGGAGACGGCGCGTGGACCGATCGGGGCTCAGGAGACGGCGCGTCAACCGATCGGCGCTCGGAGACGGCGCGTGGACCGATCGGGGCTTAGGAGACGGCGCGTTGACCGATCGGAGATCAGGAGATGACGCGTGGACCGATCGGGGTTGTGGAAGCAGCGCACGGACCGATCGTGGCTCGGAGACGGCGCGTGGAGGCATCGGGGCTTTGAAGACGACGCGTGGACGAATCGGGGCTCAGGAAACGGCGTGTGGTGCGATCGGGGCTCAGGAGACGACGCGTGGATCGATCGGGGCTCACGAGACGAAGCGTCGAACAATCGGGGCTCAGGAGATGGCGCGCGGACCGACTGGGGCTCAGGAGACTCGCGTGGATCGATCGGGGCTCCAGAGGCGCCGCGTGGACCGATTGGGACCAGGAGACGGTGCGTGAACCGTTCGGGGCTCGGAGACGGCGCGTGGACCGATCGGGGCTCGGAGACGACGCGTAGTCCGATCGGTGCTCGGAGACAGCGCGTGGACCGACTGGGGCTCGGAGACGGCGCGTGGACCGATCGGGGCTCGGAGACGACGCGTGGAGCGATAGGGGCTCAGGAGACGGCGCGTGGAGCGGTCGGGGCTTAGGAGACCCGCGTGGACCGATTGGGGCTCAGGCGGTTGCGCGTGGATCAATTGGGATTCGGCGACGGCGCGTGGACCGATCGGGGCTCAGGAGACTGCGCGTGGATGGATCGGAGCTTAGGGAACGACGCGTGGACCGATCGGGGCTCAGGAGACTGCGCGTGGACCGATTGGGCATCAGGAGACGGCGCGTCGACGGATCGGGGCTTGGGGAACGACGCGTGGACCGATCGGGGCTCAGGAGACGGCGCGTGGATCGATCGGGGCTCGGATACGGCGCGTGGAACGATCGGGGCTCAGGAGACGGCGCTTGAACTTATCGGCGCTCAGAGACGGCCCATGGACCGATCGGGGCTTAGGATACGGCGCGTGGACCGATCGTGGCTCAGGAAGCGATGCCTGGACAGATCGTGTCTCGGAGACGGCGTATGGACCGATCGGAGCTCGGACACGACGCGTGGACCGATCGGGGCTCAGGAGACGGCGCGAGGAGCGATCGGGCTCAGGAGAAGACGCGTCAATTGATCGTGGCTCAGGAGACGACGCGTCGACGGATCGGGGCTTAGGAGACGACGCGTGGACCGATCGGGGCTTAGGAGACGACGCGTGGACCGATCGGGGCTCAGGAGACGGCGCGTGGACCGACCGGGGCTCAGGAGGCGACGCGTGGACCCATCGAGGCTCGGAGACGGCGTGTGGACCGATCGGGGCTTAGGAGACGACGCGTGGACCGATCGGGGTTTAGGAGAGGACGCGTCGACCGATCGGGGCACAGGAGACGGCGCGTGGACCGATCGGGGCTTAGGAGACGACGCGTGGACCGATCGTGGCTCGGAGACGGCGCGAGGAGGCATCTGGGCTTAGAAGACGACGCGTGGATCGATCGGGGCTCGGAGACGGCGCGTGAACCGACCGGGGCTCAGGAGGCCGCGCGTGGACCGGTCGGGGCTCGGCGACTGCGTGTGGACGTATCAGGGTTCAGGAGACGGCGCGTGGACCGATCGGGGCTCGGAGACGGCGCGTGTACGGATCAGGGATTCCGGGACGACGCGTGGACCGATCCGGGCTCAGGAGACGGCGCGTAGACCGATCATGGCTCGGCGACGGTGCGTGGGACGATCGGGGCTCGGAGCCGGTGCGTTAACCGATCGGGGCTTAGGAGACGATGCGTCGACCGATCGGGGCTCGGAGATGACGCGTGGACCGACCGGGGCTCAGGAGACAGTGCGTGGACCGATTGGGGCTCAGGAGACGGCGCGTGGACCGCTCGGGGCTCAGGAGACGGCGCGTGGACCGGTCGGGGCTTAGGAGACTCACGTTGATCGATGGGGCTCCGGAGGCGGCGCGTGGACCGATCGGGGCTTAGGAGACTACGCGTGTACCTATCGGGGCTCAGGAGACAGCGCGTGGACCGATTGGGCATCAGGAGACGGCGCGTCGATGGATCGGGGCTTGGGGAACGACGCGTGGACCGATCGGGGCTCAGGAGACGGCGCGTGGATCGATCGGGGCTCGGAGACGGCGCGTGGAACGATCGGGCCTCAGGAGACGGCGCGTGAAATGATCGGCGCTCGGAGACGGCGCGTGGACCGATCGTGGCTTAGGAGAAGGCGCGTGGAACGATCAGGGCTCAGGAGACGGCGCGTGGAGCGATCGGGGCTCAGGAGACGGCGCGTGAATCAATCGGCGCTCCGAGACGGCGCGTGGACCGATCGGGGATGAGGAGAAGGCTTGTGGACCGGTCGGGGCTTAGGAAACGGCGCGTGGACCGATCGGGGCCCGGAGACGGGGCGTGGAACGATCGGGGCTCAGGTGACGGCGCGTGAACCGATCGGCGCTCGGAGACGGCGCGTGGACCGATCGGGGCTTTGCAGGAGGCGCTTGGACCGATCGGGGCTTAGGACACGGCGCGTGGACCGATCGGAGCTCGGAGACGGCGCGTGGACCGATCGGGGCTGAGGAGACGGCGCGAGGAGCGATCGGGCTCAGGAGAAGACGCGTCAATTGATCGTGGCTCAGGAGACGACGCGTCGACGGATCGGGGCTTAGGAGACGACGCGTGGACCGATCGGGGCTTAGGAGACGACGCGTGGACCGATCGGGGCTTAGGAGACAACGCGTGGACCGATCGGGGTTTAGGAGAGGACGCGTCGACCGATCGGGGCACAGGAGACGGCGCGTGGACCGATCGGGGTTTAGGAGACAACGCGTGGACCGATCGGGGCTCGGAGACGGCGCGTGGACCGATCGGGACTTAGGAGACGACGAGTGGACCGATCGGGGCTTAGGAGACGATACGTGGACCGATCGGGGCTCAGGAGACGGCGCGTGGACCGGTCGGGCCTTAGGAGACTCACGTTGATCGATTGGGGCTCCGGAGACGGCGCGTGGACCGATCGGGGCTTAGGAGACGGCGCGTGGACCGATCGGGGCTCGGAGACGGGGCGTGGAATGATCGGGGCTCAGGAGACGGCGCGTGAAATGATCGGGGCTCGGAGATAGCGCGTGGACCGATCGGGGCTTAGGAGACAACGCGTGGACCGATGGGGGCTCAGGAAGCAGCGCCTGGACCCATCGTGGCTCGGAGACGGTGCGTGGAGGCATCCGGGCTAAGAAGACGACGCATGGACCGAGCGGGGTTCAGGAGACGGCGCAAGGAGCGATCGGGGCTCAGGAGAAGACACGTCAATTGATCGGGGCCCCGGACACGACGCCTCGATGGAGTGGGGCTCAGGAGGCGGCACGAGAAGCGATCGGGGCTCAGGAGAAGACGCGTCAATTGACCGGGGCTCAGGAGACGACGCGTCGACGAATCGGGGCTTAGGAGACTACGCGTTGACCGATCGGGGCTCAGGTGACGGCGTGCGGACCGACCGGGGCTCAGGAGACGGCGCGTGAAATGATCGGCGCCCGGAGATGGCGCGTGGACCGATTGGGGCTTAAGAGACGACGGGTGGACTGATCGGGGCTTAGGAGACGGCACGCGAATCGATTGGGGCACAGCAGACGGCGCGTGAACCGGTCGGGGCTTATGAGACGACGCGTTGACCGATCGGGGCTCAGGAGAAGGGGTGTGGACCGATCGGGGCTCAGGAGGCGGCGCGTGGACCGATCGGGGCTCGGCGATGGCGCGTGGATCGATCGGGGCTCGGAGACGACGCGTGTACGGATCGAGGCTTGGAGACGGCGCGTGGACCGACCAGAGCTCGGACACGGCCCGTGGACGGATCGGGGCTTAGGAGACGGCGCGTGGACTAATTGGGGCTCAGGAGACGACGCGTGGACTGATCGGGGCTCGAAGACAGCGCGTGGACCGATCGGGGCTTGGCGATGGCGCGTGGATCGATCGGGGCTTAGGAGACGACGCGTGGACCGATCGGAGCTCAGGTGACGGCGCGTGGACCGATCGGGGCTTCGGAGACGGCGCGTGGAACGATCGGGGCTCAGGAGACGGCGCGTGAACCGATCGGCGCTCGGAGACGGCGCGTGGACCAATCGGGGCTTAGGAGACTACGCGTGGACTAATTGGGGCTCAGGAGACGACGCGTGGACTGATCGGGGCTCGAAGACAGCGCGTGGACCGATCGGGGCTTGGCGATGGCGCGTGGATCGATCGGGGCTCAGAGATGACGCGTGTACGGATCGAGGCTTGGAGACGGCGCGTGGACCGACCGGAGCTCGGACACGGCCCGTGGACGGATCGGGGCTTAGGAGACGGCGCGTGGACTAATTGGGGCTCAGGAGACGACGCGTAGATCGATCGGGGCTCGGAAACGACGCGTTAGCCGAGCGGGGCTTAGGAGACGACGCGTGGACCGATCGGGGGTCAGGAGACTTCGCGTGAAGTTATCAGCGCTCAGAGACGGCGCGTGGACCGATCGGGGCTCACGAGGCCGCGCGTGGACCGATCGGGGCTCAGGAAGCGGCGCCTGCACCGATCGTGGCTCGGAGACGGCGCGTGGAGGCATCGGGGCTTCGAAGACGACGCATGGACCAATCGGGGCTCGGAAACGGCACCTGGACCGATCGGAGCTCGGAGACGACGGGTGGACCGGTCGGGGCTCAGGAGAAGACGCGTGGATCGATCGGGGCTCAGGAGACGACGCGTCGACGGATCGGCGCTTAGGAGACGACGCGTCGGCCGATCGGGGCTCAGGAGACGGCGCGTGGACCGATCGGGGCTCAGGAGACGCCGCGTGGACCGATCGGGGCTCGGAGATGGCGCGTGGAACGATCGGGGCTCAGGAGACGGCGCGTGAAATGATCGGCGCTCTGAGACGGCGCGTGGACCGATTGTGGCTTACGAGACGGCGCGTGGATCGATCGGGGCTCAGGAAGGGGCGCCTGGACCTATCGTGGCTCGGAGACGGCGCGTGGAGGCATCGGGGCTAAGAACACGACGCATGGACCGAGCGGGGCTCAGGAGACGGCGCGAGGAGCGATCGAGGCTCAGGAGAAGACGCGTCAATTGATCGGGGCTCAGGAGACGACGCGGCGACGGATCGGGGCTTAGGAGACGACGCGTGGACCGATCGGGGCTCGGAGACGGTAGGAGGACCGACCGGAGCTCAGGAGATTAGCGTGGATCGATCAGGGCTCCGGAGACGGCGCATGGACCGATTGGGGAGCATGCGATGGTGCGTGGACCGATCGGGGCTCGGAGACGGCGCACGGACCGATCGGGGCTTAGGAGACGACGCGTGGACCGATTGGGGCTCAGGAGGCCGCGCGTGGACCGATCGGGGCTCGGAGACGACGCGTGTACGGATCGAGGCTTGGAGACGGCGCGTGGACCGACCGGAGCTCGGACACGGCCCGTGGACGGATCGGGGCTTAGGAGACGGCGCGTGGACTAATTGGGGCTCAGGAGACGACGCGTGGACTGATCGGGGCTCGAAGACAGCGCGTGGACCGATCGGGGCTTGGCGATGGCGCGTGGATCGATCGGGGCTCAGAGATGACGCGTGTACGGATCGAGGCTTGGAGACGGCGCGTGGACCGACCGGAGCTCGGACACGGCCCGTGGACGGATCGGGGCTTAGGAGACGGCGCGTGGACTAATTGGGGCTCAGGAGACGACGCGTAGATCGATCGGGGCTCGGAAACGACGCGTTAGCCGAGCGGGGCTTAGGAGACGACGCGTGGACCGATCGGGGGTCAGGAGACTTCGCGTGAAGTTATCAGCGCTCAGAGACGGCGCGTGGACCGATCGGGGCTAAGGATACGGCGCGTGGACCGATCGGGGTTCAGGAAGCGGCGCCTGGACCGATCGTGGCTCGGAGACGACGCGTGGAGGCATCTGGGCTAAGAAGACGACGGATGGACCGATCGGGGTTCAGGAAACGGCGTGTGGACCGATCAGAGCTCGGAGACGACGCGTGGACCGATCGGGGCTCGGAGACGACGCGTGGACCGATCGGGGCTCGGAGACAGCGCGTGGACCGACTGGGGCTCAGGCGGTTTCGCGTGGACCAATTGGGGTTCGGCGACGGCGCTTGAACCAATCGGGCCTCAGGAGGCCGCGCGTGGACCGATCGGGGCTGGTGAAGCGGCGTCTGGACCGATCGTGGCTCGGAGACGGCGCGTGGAGGCATCGGGGTTGCGAAGACGACGTATGGACCGATCGGGGCTCAGGAAACGGCGCGTGGACCGATCGGAGCTCGGAGACGACGCGTGGACCGATCGGGGCTCAGGAGATGGCGCGTGAACCAATCGGCGCTCGGACACGGCGCGTGGACCGATCGTGGCTTAGGAGAAGGCGCGTGGAACGATCGGGGCTCAGGAGACGGCGCGTGGATCGATCAGTGCTCGAAGACGACGCGTGGACCGATCGCGGCTCAGGAGACAGAGCGTGGATCGATCGGGGCTCGGAAACGGCGCGTGGACCGATCGGGGCTCAGGAGACGGTGCGTGAACCAATCGGTGCTCGGAGACAACGCGTGGACCGGTCGTGGCTTAGGAGAAGGCGGGTAGAACGTTCGGGGCTCAGGAGACGACGCTTGGTCCGATCGGGGCTCAGGACACGGCGCTTGGATCGATCGGGGCTCGGAGACGGCGCGTGGACCGATCGGGGCTCCGGAGACGGCGCGTGGAGCGATCGGGGCTCGGACACGGCGCGTGGACCGATCGGGGCTTAGGAGACGACGCGTGGACAGATTGGGGCTTAGGAAACGGCGCGTGGACAGATTGGGGCTTAGGAATCGGCGCGTGGACCGATCGGGACTCCGAGACGGCGCGTGGACCGATCGGCGGCTCAGGAGACGGCGCGTGGATCGATCGGGGCTCAGGAGACGGCGCGTGGAGCGATCGGGGCTAAGAAGACGACGCATTGACCGCGCGCGGCTCAGGAGACGACGCGTGGAGCGGTCGGGGCTCGGAAACGGCGGGTGGACCGATTGGGGCTCAGGAGGCCGCGCGTGGGCCGATCGCGGCTCGGCGCCAGCACGTGGACGGATCGGGGCTCAGGAGGCTGCGCGTGGTCCGATCATGGCTCGGCGACGGCGCGTGGACCGATCGCGGCTCGGAGACGGCGCGTGGAACGATCGGGGCTCAGGAGACGGTGCGTGGACCGATCGGGGCTTAGGAGCCGACGCGTGGACCGATCGGCGCTCCGAAACGACGCGTTAACCGAGCGGGGCTTAGGAGACGATGCGTGGACCGATCGGGGCTCGGAGACAGCGCGTGTACCGACTGGGGCTCAGGAGACCGCGCGTGAACCGATCGGGGCTCGGCGGTTGCGCGTGGACCAATTGGGGTTCGGCGACGGCGCGTGGATCGATCGGGGCTTAGGAGACGGCGCGTGCATCGATCGGGGCCCGGAGACGGGTCGTGGACCGATCGGGGCTCAGGAAACGGCGCGTGGACCGGCTGGGGCTCAGGCGGTTGCGCGTGGACCAATTGGGGTTCGGCGACGGCGCGTGGACCGATCGGGGCTCGGAGATGGCGCGTCGACCGATCGGGGTTCGGAGACGGCGCCTGGACCGTCCGGTGCTCAGGAGGCGATGCGTGGAACGATCGGGGCTCAGGAGACAGCGCGTGGACCGATCGGGGCTCAGAAAGCGGCACCTGCACCGATCGGGCCTGGGAAACGGCGCGTGCACCGATCGGAGCTCGGAGACGAGGCGTGGAGCGGTCGGGGCTCAGGAGAAGACGGGTGGATCGATCGGGACTCAGGAGACGACACGTCGACGGTTCGGGGCTTAGGAGACGACGCGTGGACCGATCGGGGCTTAGGAGACGATGCGTAGACCGATCGGGGCTCAGGAAACGGGCCTAGGAGCAATCGGGGTTCCGGAGACGACGCGTCGTCCGATCGGGGCTCAGGATGCGGCGCGTGGACCCATCGGAGCTCGGAGACGGCACGTGGACCGATCAGGGCTTAAGACACGGCGCGTGGACCCATCGGGGCTCGGAGACGACGCGTGTACGGATCGGGGCTTGATGACGGCGGCTTTACCGATCGGGGCTTAGGAGGCGGCGTGTGGAACGATTGGGGCTCAGGGGACGGCGCGTGCACCGATCGGCGCTCGGAGACGGCGCGTGGAGCGATCGGGGCTGAGGAGACGATGCGTGGATCCATCGGGGCTCAGGAGACGACGCGTCGACCGATCGGGGCTCAGGAGACGACGCGTGGACCGATCGGGGCTTAGGAGAAAACGCGTGGACCGATCGGGGCTCAGGAAGCGGCGCCTGCACCGATCGTGGTTGGGAGACAGCGCAAGGAGGCATCTGGGCTTAAAAGACGACGCGTGGACCGATCGGGGCTCAGGAAATGGCGCGTGGACCGACCGGGGCTCAGGAGACAGCGCGTGAAATGATCGGGGCTCGGAGATGGCGCGTGGACCGATTGGGGCTTAAGAGACGACGGGTGGACCGATCGGGGCTTAGGAGACGGCACGTGAGTCGATCGGGGCACAGGAGACGGCGCGTGAGCCGGTCGGGGCTTAGGAGACGACGCCTGGACCGATCGAGACTTAGGGGGCGGCGTGTGGAACGATCGGGGCTCAGGAAACTGCCCGTGGAGCAATCGGGGGTCAGGAGACGGCCCGTGGAGCGATCGGGGCTTAGGAGACGGCGCGTGGACTGATCGGGGCTCGGGAAGCGGCACCAGAACCGATCTGGCTCGGAGACGGCGCGTGGAGGCATCGGGGTTTAGAAGACGACGTATGGACCGATCGGGGCTCAGGAAACGGCGTGTCGACCGATCAGAGCTCGGAGACGACGCGTGGACCGATCGGGGCTTAGGAGACTACGCGTGTACCTATCGGGGCTCAGGAGACAGCGCGTGGACCGATCGGGGCTCAGGAGGCGGCGCGTGGATCGATCGGGGCTCGGAGACGGTGCGTGGAACTATCGGGTCTCAGGAAACGGCGCGTTAAATGATCGGCGCACGGAGACGCCGCGTGGACCGATTGGGGCTTAAGAGACGGCGCGTGGACCGATCGGGGCGCAGGAAGCGGCACCTGGACCGATCGGGGCTCTGGAAGCGGCGCACGGACCGATAGTGGCTCGGAGACGGCGCGTGGAGGCATCGGGGCTCGGAGACGACGCGTGGACCGATGGTGGCTTAGGAGACGACGCGCGGACCGATCGGGGCTCAGGAGACGGCGCGTGGACCGATTGGGGCTAGGGAGACTGCGCGTGGATGGATCGGGGTTTAGGGAACGACGCGTGGACTGATCGGGGCTCAGGAGATGGCGCGTGGACCGATCGGGGCTGAGGAGATGACGCGTGAACCGATCGGGGCTCAGGAGACGGCGCGTGGACCAATCGGGGCTCAGGAGACGGCGCGTGAACCGATTTGGGCTCAGGAGGCCGCGCGTGGACCGATCGCGGCTCGGCGCCAGCGTGTAGACGGATCGGGTCTCAGGAGACGGCGCGTGAACCGATCGGCGCTCGGCGACGGGGCGTTGACCGATCGGGGCTTAGGAGACGGCGCGTGCACCGATCGGGGCCCGGAGACGACGCGTCGACCGACTGGGGCTCAGGCGGTTTCGCGTGGACCAATTGGGGTTCGGCGACGGCGCGTGGACCGATCGGGGCTTAGGAGGCCGCGCGTGAACCGGTCGCGGCTCGGTGACGGCGCGTGGACCGATCGGGGCTCGGCGACGGCGCGTGGACAGATCGAGGCTTGGAGACGACGCGTGTACGGATCGGGGCTTTGAAGACGACGCGTGGACCGATCGTGGCTCAAGAAACGGCGTGTGGAGCGATCGGGGCTCAGGAGACGACGCGTCGACCGATCAGGGCTCAGGTGACGGCGCGTGGACCGACCGGGGCTCAGGAGACAGCGCGTGAAATGATCGGGGCTCGGAGATGGCGCGTGGACCGATTGGGGCTTAAGAGATGACGGGTGGACCGATCGGGGCTTAGGAGACGGCACGTGAATCGATCGGGGCACAGGAGACGGCGCGTGGACCGATCGGGGCTTAGGAGACGGCGCGTGCACCGATCGGGGCCCGGAGACGACGCGTCGACCGTTCGGGGCTAAGGAAACGGCGCGTGGACCCATCGGGGCAGGGAGACGGCAGGTGGACCGATCGGGGCTCAGGAGACGGCGCGTGGAGCGATCGATGCTCAGGAGGCGGCCGTGGATCGATCGGTGCTCAGGAGACGACGCGTCGACGGATCGGGGCTCGGAGACGGCGCGTGGACCGACCGGGGCTCAGGAGGCCACGCCTGGACCGATCGGGGTTCGGCGACGGCGCGTGGACCGATCGAGGCACGGAAACGACGATTGTAAGGATCGGGGATTCGGGGACGACGCGTGGACCGATCCGGGCTCAGGAGACGGCGCGTGGACCGATCGGGGCTCGGAGACGGCGCATGGAACGATCGGGGCTCAGGAGACGGCGCGTTAACCGATCGGCGCACGGAGACGGCGCGTGGACCTATCGGGGCTTAGGAGAAGGCGCATGGACCGATCGTGGCTTAGGAGACAACGCGTGGACCGATCGGGGCTCAGGAGACGGCACGTGGACCGATCGGGGCTCAGGAGACGGCGCGTGGACCGATTGGGGCTCGGGAGACTGCGCGTGGATGGATCGAAGTTTAGGGAACGACGCGTGGACCGATCGTGGCTTAAGAGACGACGCGTGGACCGATCGGGGCTCAGGAGACGGCACGTGGACCGATCGGGGCTCAGGAGACGGCGCGTGGACCGAATGGGGGTCGGGAGACTGCGCGTGGATGGATCGAAGTTTAGGTAACGACGCGTGGACCGATCGGGGCTCAGGAGACGGCGCGTGGACCGATCGGGGCTCAGGAGACGGCGCGTGGACCGATCGGGGCTCAGGAGACGGCGCGTGGACCGATCGGGGCTCAGGAAACGGCGCGTGGAGCGATCAGGGCTCAGGTGACGACGCGTGGAACGATCGGGGCTCAGGAGACGACGCGTCGACCGATCGGGGCTCAGGAGAGGGCGCGCGGACCAACCGGGGCTCAGGAGATTCGCGAGGATCAATCGGGGCTGCGGAGGCGCCGCGTAGACGGATGGGGCTCCGGAGACGGCGCGTGGATCGATCGGGGCTCCGGAGGCGGCGCATGGACCGATTGGGCAGCAGGAGATGGTGCGTGGACCGATCGGGGCTCGGGAGACGGCGCGTGGACCGATTGGGGCTCAGGAGGCCGCGCGTGGACCGATCGCGGCTCGGCGCCAGCGCGTGGACGGATCGGGTCTCAGGAGACGGCGAGTGAACCGATCGGCGCTCGGCGACGGGGCGTGGACCGATCGGGGCTTAGGAGACGGCGCGTGCACCGATCGGGGCCCGGAGACGGGTCGTGGACAGATTGGGGCTTAGGAGACGGCGCGTGGACCGAACGGGGCTTAGGAGACGACGCGTGGACCGATCGGGGCTCAGGAGACGGCGCGTGGACCGATCGGGGCTCAGGAGACGGCGCGTGGACCGATTGGGGCTCGGGAGACTGCGCGTGGATGGATCGGGGCTTAGGGAACGACGCGTGGACCGATCGGGGCTCAGGAGACGGCGCGTGGACCGATCGGGGCTCGGAGACGGCGCGTAGAACGATTGGGGCTTAGGAGAAGGCGCGTGGGGCGATCGGGGCTCAGGAGACGGCGCGTGAACCGATCGGCGTTCGGAGACGGCGCGTCGACCGATCGGGGTTCGGAGACGGCGCGTGGACCGTCTGGGGCTTAGGAGACGATGCGTGGACCGATCGGGGCTTAGTGGACGACGCGTGGACCGATCGGGGCTCAGGAGACGGCGCGTGGACCGATCGGGGGTTAGGAGACGGCCCGTGGACCGATCGGGGCTTAGGAAGCGGCGGCTGGACCGATCGTGGCTCGGAGACGACGCGTGGACATATCGGGGCTTAGGGAACGACGCGTGGACCGATCGGGGCTCAGGAGACGGCGCGTGGACCGATCGGGGCTGGGAGACGGCGCTCGGAACGATCGGAGCTTAGGAGACAGCGCGTGGACCGATCGGAGATCAGGACACGACGCGTGGACCGATCGGGGCTCTGGCAGCGGCGCACGGACCGATCGTGGCTCGGAGACGGCGCGTGTAGGCATCGGGGCTTTGAAGACGACGCATGGACCGAACGGTGCTCAGAAAACGGCGCGTGGACCGATCGGTGCTCGGAGACGATGCGTGGACCGATCGGGGCTCAGGAAACGGCGCGTGGAGCGATCAGGGCTCAGGTGACGACGCGTGGATCGATCGGGGCTCAGGAGACGACGCGTCGACCGATCGGGGCTCAGGAGAGGGCGAGCGGACCAACCGGGGCTCAGGAGATTCGCGTGGATCAATCGGGGCTGCGGAGGCGCCGCGTAGACGGATGGGGCTCCGGAGACGGCGCGTGGACCGATCGGGGCTCAGGAAGCGGCGCCTAGACCGATCGTGGCTCGGAGACGGCGCGTGGAGGCATCGGGTCTAAGAAGACGACGCATGGACCGAGCGGGGCTCGGGAGACGGCGCGAGGAGCGATCGAGGCTCAGGAGAAGACGCGTCAATTGATCGGGGCTCAGGAGACGACGCGTCGACGGATCGGGTCTTCGGAGACGACGCGTGAACCGACCGGGGATTAGGAGACGACGCGTCGACCGATCGGGGCTTAGGAGACGACGCGTGGACTGATCGGGGCTGAGGAGAAGACGCGTGGGCCGATCCGGGCTTAGGAGAGGACCCGTCGACCGATCGGGGCTCAGGAGACGACGCGTGGACCGATCGAGGTTTAGCAGAGGGCGCGTCGGACGATCGGGGCTCAGGAGACGGCGCGTGGACGGATCGGGTCTCAGGAGACGGCGCGTGACCCGATCGGCGCTCGGAGACCGGGCGTGCACCGATCGGGGCTTAGGAGACGGCGCGTGCACCAATCGGGGCCCGGCGACGGGTCGTGGACAGATTAGGGCTTAGGAGACGGCGCGTGGACCGATCGGGGCTCGGAGACGGCGCGTGGACCGATCGGGGCTTAGGAGACGACGCGTGGACCGATCGGGGCTGAGGAGACGGTGCGTGTACCGATCGGGTCTCAGGAGACGGCGCGTGGACCGATTGGGGCTCGGGAGACTGCGTGTGGATGGATTGGGGCTTAGGGAACGACGCGTGGACCGATCGGGGCTCAGGAGACGGCGCGTGGACCGATCGGGGCTCAGGAGACGGCGCGTGGACCGATTGGGGCTCGGATACGGCGTGTGAACCGACCGGGGCTCAGGAGGCTGCGCGTGGACCGATCGCGACTCGGCGATGGCGCGTGGTCCGATCGTGGCTCAGGAGGCCGCGCGTGGAACGATCATGGCTCGGCGACCGCGCGTGGCCCGACTGGGGCTCAGGTGGTTGCGCGAGGACCAATGGGGGCTCAGGCGGTTGCGCGTGGACCGATCGGGGCTCGGAGACAACGCGTGCACCGATAGGGGCTCAGGAAGCGGCGCCTGGACCGATCAGGGCTTAGGAGACGACGCGTGGACCGGTCGGGGCTTAGGAGACTCGCGTGGATCTATCGGGGCTCCGGAGGCGGCGCGTGAACCGATCGGGGATCAGGAGACGGTGCGTGGACCGATCCGGGCTCAGGAGACGGCGCGTGGAGCGATCGGGGCTCAGGAGACGGCGCGTGGACCGGTCGGGGCTTAGGAGACGATGCCTGGACCGATCGAGGCTTAGGAGGCGGCGCGTGGAACGATCGGGGCTCAGCAGGCGACACGTCGACGGATCGGGGCTCAGGAGACGGTGCGTGAACCGATCGGGGCTCGGCGACTGCGCGTGGACCGATCGGGGCTAAGGAGACGGCGCGTGAACCGATCGGGGATGAGGAGACGGTGCGTGGAGCGATCGGGCCTTAGGAGACGGCGCGAAGACCGATCGGGGCTGTCGAAGCGGCGCTAGGACCGATCGTGGCTCGGAGACGGAGCGTGGAGGCATCGGGGCTTAGAAGACGACGCATGGACCGATCGGGGCTCAGGAAACGGCGCGTGGACCGATCGGAGCTCGGAGACGACGCGTGGACCGATCGGGGCTCAAGAGACGGCGCGTGGGGCGATCGGGGCTCAGGAGACGGCGCGTGGACCGGTCGGGGCTTAGGAGACGATGCCTGGACCGATCGGGGCTTAGGAGGCGGCGCGTGGAACGATCGGGGCTCAGGAGGCGACACGTCGACGGATCGGGGCTCGGAGACGGCGCGTGGACCGATCGGGGCTCAGGAAGCGGCGTCTAGACCGATCGTGGCTCGGAGACGGCGCGTGGAGGCATCGGGCCTAAGAAGACGACGCATGGACCGAGCGGGGCACAGGAGATGGCGCGAGGAGCGATCGGGGCTCAGGAGAGGACGCGTCGACGCATCGGGGCTCAGGAGACGGCGCGTGGACCGACCGGGGCTCAGGAGACTCGCGTGGATCGATCGGGGCTCAGGAGGCGACGCGTGCACCCATCGGGGCTCGGAGACGGCGTGTGGACGTATCGGGGCTTAGGAGACGACGCGTGGACGGATCGGGGCTCAGGAGAAGGCCCGTGAACCGATCGGCGCTCGGAGACGGCGCGTGGACCGATCGGGGCTTAGGAGACGATGCGCCGACCGATCGGGGCTCGGCGACGGCGCATGGACCGACCGGGGCTCAGGACGCCACGCCTGGACCGATCGGGTCTCGGCGACGGCGCGTGGACCGATCGAGGCTCGGAGAAGCCGCGTGGACCGATCGGGGTTTAGCAGAGGACGCGTCGACCGATCGGGGCTCAGGACACGGCGCGTAGACCGATCGGGGCTTAGGACACGACGCGTAGACCGATCGGTGCTCAGGAAGTGGCGCCTGGACCGATCGTGACTCGGGGACGGCGCCTTGGCGCATCTGGGCTTAGAAGACGACGCCTGGACCGATCAGGGCTCAGGAAACGGCGCGTGAACCGATCGGGGCTCAGGAGACGGCGCGTGAACCGATCGGCGCTCGGAGACGGCGCGTGTACCGATCGGGGATCGGAGACGGCACGTCAACCGATCGGGGCTCAGGAGACGATCCGTGAACCGATCGCGGCTCGGAGACGGCGCGTGGACAGATCGGGGCTCAGGAGGCCGCGCGTGGACCGATCGGGGCTCGGCGACTGCGCGTGGACGTATCGGGGCTCAGGAGACGGCGCGTGGACCGATCGGGGCTCGCAGACGGCACGTTAACCGATCGGGGCTTCGGAGACGATGCGTGGACCGATCGCGGCTCGGAGATGGCGCGTGAACCGACCGGGGCTCAGGAGACGGCGCGTGCACCGATCGGGGCCCAGAGACGGGTCGTGGACAGATTGGGGCTTAGGAGACGGCGCGTGGACCGATCGTGGCTGGGAGACGGCACGTCCACCAATCGGGGCTCAGGAGACTGCGCGTGGATGGATCGGAGCTTAGGGAACGACGCGTGGACCGATCGGGGCGCAGGAGACGGCGCGTGAACCGACCATGGCTCAGGAGGCCGCGCGTGGACCGACTGGGGCTCAGGAGGTTGCGCGTGGACCAATTGGGGTTCGGCGACGGGGCGTGGACCGATCGGGGCTCGGAGACGGCGCGTTAACCGATCGGGGCTTAGGAGACGATGCGAGGAGGCATCTGGGTTTTCAAGACGACGCGTGGATCGATCGGGGCTCGAAGAAGGCGCGTGAATCGACCGGGGCTCAGGAGACGGCGCGTGGACCGATCGGGGCTCGGAGACGGCACATTAACCGATCGGGGCTTAGGAGATGATGCGTGGACCGATCGGGGCTTAGGAGATGATGCGTGGACCGATCGGGCTCGGAGCCGGCGCGTGAACTGATCGGGGCTCAGGAGACTGCGCGTGGATCGATCGGGGCTCCGGAGGCTCCGCGTGGACCGATCGGAGCTCGGAAACGGCGCGTGGAACGATCGGGGTCAGGAGACGGTGCGTGAACCGATCGGGGCTTAGGAGAACGCGCGTGGACCGATCGGGGCTTAGGAGACGGCGCGTGGACCAATCGGGGCTCGGAGATGGCGCGTGGAACGATCGGGGCTCAGGAGTCGGCGCGTGAACCGATCGGCGCTCGGAGACGGCGCGTGGACCGATCGGGGCTTAGGAGACGGCGCGTGGACCGATCGGGGCTCGGAGACATCGCGTGGAATGATCGGGGCTCATGAGACGGCGCGTGAATCGATCGGGCTCGGAGACGGCGCGTGAACTGACAGGGGCTCAGGAGAAGGCGCGTGGACCGATCGGGGCTTAGCAGACGAAGCCTGGACCGATCGGGGCTTAGGAGGCGGCGCGTGAACCGATCGGCGCTCGGAGACGGCGAGTGGACCGATCGGGGCTTATGAGACGGCGCGTGGACCGATCGGGGCTCAGGAGACGGCGCGTGGACCGACCGGGGCTCAGGAGGCGTCGCGTGGACCCATCGGGGCTCGGAGACGACGTGTGGACCGATCGGGGCTTAGGAGACGATACGTGGACCGATCAGGTCTTAGGAGACGACGCGTGGACCGATCGGGGCTCGGCCATGGCGCGTGGACCGATCGGCGCTCGGCGATGGCACGTGGACCGATCAGGGCTCGGAGACGACGCGTGTACGGATCGAGGTTTGGAGACGGCGCGTGAACCGATCGGAGCTCGGACACGGCCCGTGGACGGATCAGGGCTTAGGAGACGGCGCGTGGACTAATTGGGGCTCAGGAGACGACGCGTGGACCGATCGGGGCTCGGAAACGACGCGTTAACCGAGCGGGGCTTAGGAGACTACGCGTGGACCGATCGGGGCTTAGGAGACAACGCGTGGACCGATTGGGGCTTAGAAGACGACGCGTGGACCGATCGGGGCTCAGGAGACGGCGCGTGGACCGACCGGGGCTCAGGAGGCGTCGCGTGGACCCATCGGGGCTCGGAGACGACGTGTGGACCGATCGGGGCTTAGGAGACGATACGTGGACCGATCAGGTCTTAGGAGACGACGCGTGGACCGATCGGGGCTCGGAGACGGCGCGTTAACCGATCGGGGCTTAGGAGACGATGCGTGAACCGATCGAGGCTCGGAGACGGCGAGTGGACCCATCGGGGCTCGGAGACGACGCGTGTACGGATCGGGGCTTGATGACGGCGGCTTTACCGATCGCGGCTCGGAGACGGCCCGCGGACAGATCGGGGCTTAGGAGACGGCGCGTGAACCGATCGGGGCTCAGGAGACGGCGCGTGGACCGGTCGGGGCTTAGGAGACGACGCCTGGACCGTTCGGGGATTAGGAGGCGGCGTGTGGAACGGTCGGGGCTCAGGAGACGGCGCGTGCACCGATCGGGGCTTAGGAGAAAACGCGTTTACCGATCGGGGCTCAGGAAGCGGCGCCTGTACCGATCGTGGTTGGGAGACGGCGCAAGGAGGCATCTGGGCTTAGAAAACGACGCGTGGACCGATCGGGGCTCAGGAAATGGCGCGTGGACCGGCCGCGGCTCAGGAGGCCACGCCTGGACCGATCGGGGCTCGGCGACGGGGCGTGGACCGATCGAGTCTCGGAGACGACGCATCGACCGATCGGGGCTCAGATGACGGTGCGCGGACCGACCGGGGCTCAGGAGGCCGCGCGTGGACCGATCGCGGCTCGGCGACTGCGCGTCGACGTATCGGGGCTGAGGAGACGGCGCGTGGACCGATTGGAGCTTAGGAGACGGCGCGTGGACCGACTGGGGCTCGGATACGGCGCGTGAACCGATCGGGGCTTAGGAGACGACGCGTGGACCGATCGGGGCTCAGGAGACGGCGCGTGGACGGATCGGGGCTTCGGAGACGGTACGTGGACCGATCGGGGCTCGGAGACGGTACGAGGACCGACCGGAGCTCAGGAGATTCGCGTGGATCGATCAGGGCTCCGGAGGCGGCGCATGGACCGATTGGGGAGCATGAGATGGTGCGTGGACCGATCGGGGCTCGGAGACGGCGCACGGACCGATCGGGGATTAGGAGACGACGCGTGGACCGATCGGGGCTTACGAGAGGACGCGTGGACCGATCGGGGCTCAGGAAGCGGCGCCTGGACCGATCGTGGCTCGGAGACGGCGCGTGGAGGTATCGGGGCTTAAAAGACGACGCATAGACCGATCGGGGCTCAGGAGACGGCGCGTGGAGCGATCGGGGCTCAGGAGACGACGCGTTAACAGAGCGGGGTTTAGGAGACGGCGCGTGGACCGATCGGGGCGGGGAGACGGCGCGTGAACCAACCGGGGCTCAGGAGGCCGCGCGTGGACTGATCGGGGCTCGGCGACTGCGCGTGGAGGTATCGGGGCTCAGGAGACGGTGCGTGGACCGATCAGGGCGGGGAGACGGCGCGTGGAACGATCGGAGCACAGGAGACGGCGCGTGAACCGATCGGCGCTCGGAGACGGCGCGTGGATCGATCGGGGCTTAGGAGAAGGCGCGTGGACCGATCGAGGCTTAGGAGACGATGCGTGGACCGATCGGGGCTCGGAGACGGCGCGTGGACCGACCGGGGCTAAGCAGGCCGCGCGTGGACCGATCGAGGCTTAGGAGCCGACGCGTGGACCGATCGGGGCTGAGGAGACGGCGCGTGGACCGATCGGGGCTCGGAGACGGCGCGTGGAACGATCGGAGCACAGGAGACGGCGCTTGAACCGAGCGGCGCTCGGAGACGGCGCGTGGATGGATCGGGGCTTAGGAGATGGCGCGTGGACCGATCGGGGCTCGGAGACGACGCGTGGACCGATCGGGGCTCGGAGACAGCGCGTGGATCGACTGGGGCTCAGGCGGTTTCGCGTGGACCAATTGGGGTTCGGCGACGGCCCGTGGACCGATCGTGGCTTAGGAGACGGCGCGTGCACCGATCGGGGCCCGGAGACGGGTCGTGGACAGATTGGGGATTAGGAGACGGCGCGTGGACCGATCGGGGCTGGGAGACGGCACGTGGACCGATCGGGGCTCGGAGACAGCGCGTGGACCGACTGGGGCTCAGGCCGTTTCGCGTCGACCAATTGGGGTTCGGCGACGGCGCGTGGACCGATCGGGGCTCAGGAGACGGCGCGTGGACCGATCGGGGCTCAGAAGTCGACGCGTGGACCGATCGGGGCTCAGGAGACAACGCGTGTACGGATCGGGGCTTGATGACGGCGGCTTTACCGATCGCGGCTCGCAGACGGCCCGTGGACAGATCGGGGCTTGGGAGACGACGCCTGGATCGATCGGGGCTTAGGAGGCGGCGTGTGGAACGATCGGGGCTCAGGAGACGGAGCGTGCACCGATCGGCGCTCGGAGACGGCGCGTGGATCGATCGGGGCTCCGGAGGCGCCGCGTGGACCGATGGGGATCAGGAGACGCTGCGCAGACCGATCGGGGCTTAGGAGACGGCGCGTAGACCGATCGGGGCTTCGGAGACGGTACGTGGACCGATCGAGGCTCGGAGACGGCGCGTGGACAGACCGGTGCTCAGGAGGCCGCGCGTGGACCGATCGGGACTCTGCGACGACGCGTGGACTGATCGAGGCTCGGAGACGACGCGTGTATGGATCGGGTATTAGGGGACGACGCGTGGAACGATTGGGGCTCAGGAGACGGCGCGTGAACCGATCGGGGCTCAGGAAAGGGCGTGTGGAGCGGTCGGGGCTCAGGAGACGACCCGTGGATCGATCGGGGCTCTGGAGACGACGTGTCGACCGATCGGGGCTCAGGAGGCGGCGCGTGGACCGATTGGGAGTCACGAGACGGCGCGTGGACCGAGTGGGGCTCGGATACGGCGCGTGAACCGGCCGGGGCTCAGGAGGCCGCGCGTGGACCGATCGCAGTTCGGCGACGGCGCGTGGACCGATCGGGGCTCGGAGACGACGCGTGAACCGATCGGGGCTCAGGAGACGGCGCGTGGACTGATCGGTGCTCGGAGACGGCGCGTGGACGGACAGTGGCTTAGAATGCGTCACGCGGATCGATCGGGGCTCGGAGACGGCGTGTGGACGTATCGGGGGTTAAGAGACGATGCGTGGACCGATCGGGGCTCAGGAGATGGCGCGTGGACCGATCGGGGCTTCGGAGACGGTACGTGGACCGATCGAGGCTCGGAGACGGCGCGTGGACCGACCGGGGCTCAGGAGGCCGCGCGTGGACCGATCGGGGCGCGGCGACGGCGCGTGGACCGATCGAGGCTCGGAGACGACGCGTGTATGGATCGGGGATTAGGGGACGACGCGTGGAACGATCGGGGCTCGGAGACGGCACGTGGACTGATCGGGGCTTAGGAGCCGACGCGTGGACCGATCGGGGCTCAGGAGACGACGCGTCGACCGATCGCGGCTTAGGAGGCGGCGCGTGGGCCGATCGGAGCTCGGAGACGGCGCGTGGAACGATCGGGGCTCAGGAGACGGCGCGTGAACCGATCGGCGCTCGGAGACGGCGCGTGGACCGATCGGGGCTTAGGAGAAGGCGCGTGGAACGATCGGGGCTCAGGAGACGGCGCGTGGAGCGATCGGGGCTCCGGAGGCGCCGCGTGGACCGATCGGGGATGAGGAGAAGGCGCGTGGACCGATCGGGGCTTAGGAGACGGCGCGTGGACCGATCGGGGCTCGGAGACGGGGCGTGGACAGATTGGGGATTAGGAGACGGCGCGTGGACCGATCGGGGCTGGGAGACGGCACGTGGACCGATCGGGGCTCGGAGACAGCGCGTGGACCGACTGGGGCTCAGGCGGTTTCGCGTGGACCAATTGGGGTTCGGCGACGGCGCGTGGACCGATCGGGGCTCAGGAGACGGCGCGTGGACCGATCGGGGCTCAGAAGACGACGCGTGGACCGATCGGGGCTCAGGAGACGACGCGTGTACGGAGCGGGGCTTGATGACGGCGGTTTTACCGATCGCGGCTCGCAGACGGTCCGTGGACAGATCGGGGCTTGGGAGACGACGCCTGGACCGATCGGGGCTTAGGAGGCGGCGTGTGGAACGATCGGGGCTCAGGAGACGGAGCGTGCACCGATCGGCGCTCGGAGACGGCGCGTGGATCGATCGGGGCTCCGGAGGCGCCGCGTGGACCGATGGGGATCAGGAGACGCTGCGCACACCGATCGGGGCTTAGGAGACGACGCGTGGACCGACCGGTGCTCAGGAGGCCGCGCGTGGACCGATCGGGACTCGGCGACGACGCGTGGACTGATCGAGGCTCGGAGACGACGCGTGTATGGATCGGGTATTAGGGGACGACGCTTGGAACGATTGGGGCTCAGGAGACGGCGCGTGAACCGATCGGGGCTCAGGAAAGGGCGTGTGGAGCGGTCGGGGCTCAGGAGACGACGCGTGGATCGATCGGGGCTCTGGAGACGACGCGTCGACCGATCGGGGCTCAGGAGGCGGCGCGTGGACCGATTGGGGCTTAGGAGACGACGCGTGGACCGATCGGGGCTTAGGACACGACGCGTGGACCGATCGGTGCTCAGAAAACGGCGCGTTGACCGTTCGGGGCTCAGGAAACGGCGCATGGAGCGATCGGGGTCAGGAGACGACGCCTGGATCGATCGGGGCTCAGGAGACGACGCGTCGACCGATCGGGGCATAGGAGACGACGCGTTGACCGATCGGGGCTTAGGAGACGACGCATCGACCGATCGGGGCTCAGGAGGCGGCGCGTGGACCCATCGGGACTCGGAGACGACGCGTGGAACGATCGGGGCTCAGGAGACGGCGCGTGAACGCATCGGGGCTCAGCGACGGCGCGTGGACTGATCGGGGCTCGGTGACGACGCGTGTATGGATCGGAGCTTGGAGACGGCGCGTGGACCGATCGGAGCTCGGAGACGGCCCGTGGAACGATCGGGGCTCAGGAGACAGCGCGTGAAATGATCGGCGCTCGAAGATGGCACGTGGACCGATCGGGGCTTAGGAGACGGCGCTTGGACCGATCGGGGCTTAGGAGACGACGCGTGGACCGATCGGGGCTTAGGAGGCGACGCGTGGACCGATCGGGGCTCGGAGACGACGGGTGGAACGATCGGGGCTCGGAGACGACGGGTGGAAAGATTGGGGCTCAGGAGACGGCGCGTGAACCGTTCGGCGCTCGGAGACGGCGCGTGGACCGACCGTGGCTTAGGAGAAGGCGCGTGGAACGATCGGGGCTCAGGAGCCGGCGCGTGGATCGATCGGTGCTCGAAGACGACGCGTGGACCGATCGCGGCTCAGGAGACGGCGCGTGGAGCGATCGGGGCTCAGGAGAAGACGCGTGGATCGATCGGGGCTCAGGAGACGACGCGTCGACGGATCGGGGCTTAGGAGACGACGCGTGAACGGATTGGGGCTTAGGAGACGACGCGTGGACCGATCGGGGCTCTGCGACTGCGCGTGAGCGGATCGGGGCTCAGGAAACGGCGCGTGGACCGATCGGAGATCAGGAGACGACGCGTGGACTGATAGGGCTCTGGAAGCGGCGCACAGCCCGATCGTGGCTCGGAGACGGCGCGGGGAGGCATCGGAGCTTTGAAGAGGACGCGTGGACCGAACGATACTCAGAAAACGGCGCGTGGAGCGATCGAGGCTCAGGAGACGACGCGTCGATCGATCGGGGCTCAGGAGACGACGCGTCGACCGTTCGGGGCTCAGGAGACGGCGCGCGCCCCGGCCGGGGCTCAGGAGCCTAGTGTGGATCGATCGGGGCTCCTGAGGCGCCGCGTGAACCAATCGCCGCTCGGAGACGGCGCGTGGACCGATCGGGGCTTAGGAGACGGCGAGTGCACCGATCGGGGCTCAGGAGGCCGCGCGTGGACTGAACGCGGCTCGGCGACGGCACGTGGACCGATCGGGGCTCAGGAGGCCGCGCGTGGACCGAGCGCGGCTCGGCGACGGCGCGTGGACCGATCAGGGCTCAGGAGGCCGCGCGTGGACCGATCATGGCTCGGCGACGGCGCGTGGATCGATCGGGGCTTAGGACACGATGGATGGACCAATCGAGGCTCGGCGATCGCGCGTGGACCGATCGGGGCTCGGAGACGAGGCGTGGACGTGTCGAGGCTTAGGAGACGATGCGTGCACCGATCGGGGCTCAGGAGACCGCGCATGGATGGATCAGGGCTTAAGGAACGACGCGTGGACCGATCGGGGCTCAGGCGACGGCGCGTGGATGGATCGGGGCTTCGGAAACGACGTGTGGACCGATCGGGGCTCAGGAGACGGCGCGTGGGGCGATCGGAGATCAGGAGACGACGCGTGGACCGATCGGGGCTCTGGCAGCGGCGCACGGACCGATGGTGGCTCGGAGACGGCCGGTGGAGGCATCGGGGCTTTGAAGACGACGCGTGGACCGAACGGTGCTCAGAAAACGGCGCGTGGACCGATCGGTGCTCGGAGACGATGCGTGGACAGATCGGGGCTCGGCGATGGCGCGTGGACCGATCTGGGCTCGGAGACGACGCGTGGACCGATCGGGGCTCGGAGACGACGCGTGTACGGATCGGGGCTTGGTTACGGCGCGTTTACCGATCGCGGCTCGGAGACGGCCCGTGGACGGATCGGGGCTTAGGAGACGACGAGTGGACCGACCGGGGCTCAGGAGGCCGCGCCTGGACCGGTCCAGGCTGGGCGACGGCGCGTGGACCGATCGGGGCTCAGGAGACCGTGCGTGGATCGATCTGGACTCGGCGACTACGCGTGGACGTATCGGGGCTCAGGAGACGGCGCGTGGAGCGATCGGGTCTCAGGAGAAGACACGTGGATCGATCGGGGCTCAGGAGACGACGCGTCGACGGATCGGGGCTTAGGAGACGACGGGTGAACGGATTGGAGCTTAGGAGACGACGCGTGGATCGATCGGGGCTCGGAGACGCGCGTGGACCGACTGGGGCTCAGGCGGTTGCGCGTGGACCAATTGGGGTTCGGCGACGGCGCGTGGACCGATCGGCGCTCGGAGACGGCGCGTTAACCGATCGAGTTTAGGAAACGATGCATGGACCGATCGGGGCTTGGAGACGGCGCGTGGACCGATCGGGGCTCAGGAGACGACGCGTGGACCGATCCGGGCTCGGAGACGGCGCGTGAACCGACCGGGGCTCAGGAGGCCGCGCGTGGACCGGTCGGGGCTCGGCGACTGCGTGTGGACGTATCAGGGTTCAGGAGACGGCGCGTGGACCGATCGGGGCTCGGAGACAGCGCGTGTACCGACTGGGGCTCAGGAGGTTGCGCGTGGACCAATTGGGGTTCGGCGACGGCGCGTGGACCGACCGGGGCTCAGGAGACCTCGCGTGAACCGATCGAGGCTCGGCGACTGCGCGTGGAGCGATCGGGGCTCAGGAGACGGCGCGTGAACCAATCGGCGCTCCGAGACGGCGCGTGGACCGATCGGGGATGAGGAGAAGGCGCGCGGACCGATCGGGGCTTAGGAGACGGCGCGTAGACCGATCGGGGCTCGGAGACGGCGCGTGGAACGATCGGGGTTCAGGTGACGGCGCGTGAACCGATCGGCGCTCGGAGACCGCGCGTGGACCGATAGGGGCTTAGCAGAAGGCGCTTGGACCGATTGGGGCTTAGCAGAAGGCGCTTGGACCGATCGGGGCTTAGGAGACGGCGCGTGGACCGATCGGAGCTCGGAGACGGCGCGTGGACCGATCTGGGCTCGGAGACAGCGCGTGGACCGACTGGGGGACAGGCGGTGGCGCGTGGACCAATTGGGGTTCGGCGACGGCGCGTGGACCGATCCGGGCTCAGGAGACGGCTCGTGGACCGATCGGGGCTGGGAGACGGAGCGTGGAGCGATCGGAGCTCAGGAGACGGCGCGTGAACTAATCGGCGCTCGGAGACGGCGTGTGGACCGATCGGAGCTCGGAGACGACGCGTGTACCTGTCGGGGCTCAGGAGACAGCGCGTGGACCGATTGGGCATCAGGAGACGGCGCGTCGATGGATCGGGGCTTGGGGAACGACGCGTGGACCGATCGGGGCTCAGGAGACGGCGCGTGGATCGATCGGGGCTCGGAGACGGCGCGTGGAACGATCGGGCCTCAGGAGACGGCGCGTGAAATGATCGGCGCTCGGAGACGGCGCGTGGACCGATCGTGGCTTAGGAGAAGGCGCGTGGAACGATCGGGGCTCAGGAGACGGCGCGTGGAGCGATCGGGGCTCAGGAGACGGCGCGTGAACCAATCGGCGCTCCGAGACGGCGCGTGGACCGATCGGGGATGAGGAGAAGGCGTGTGGACCGGTCGGGGCTTAGGAAACGGCGCGTGGACCGATCGGGGCCCGGAGACGGGGCGTGGAACGATCGGGGCTCAGGTGACGGCGCGTGAACCGATCGGCGCTCGGAGACGGCGCGTGGACCGATCGGGGCTTTGCAGGAGGCGCTTGGACCGATCGGGGCTTACGACACGGCGCGTGGACCGATCGGAGCTCGGAGACGGCGCGTGGACCGATCGGGGCTCAGGAGACGGCGCGAGGAGCGATCGGGCTCAGGAGAAGACGCGTCAATTGATCGTGGCTCAGGAGACGACGCGTCGACGGATCGGGGCTTAGGAGACGACGCGTGGACCGATCGGGGCTTAGGAGACGACGCGTGGACCGATCGGGGTTTAGGAGAGGACGCGTCGACCGATCGGGGCACAGGAGACGGCGCGTGGACCGATCGGGGTTTAGGAGACAACGCGTGGACCGATCGGGGCTCGGAGACGGCGCGTCGACCGATCGGCACTTAGGAGACGACGAGTGGACCGATCGGGGCTTAGGAGACGATACGTGGACCGATCGGGGCTCAGGAGACGGCGCGTGGACCGGTCGGGGCTTAGGAGACTCACGTTGATCGACTGGGGCTCAGGAGGCGGCGCGTGGACCGATCGGGGCTTAGGAGACTACGCGTGTACCTATCGGGGCTCAGGAGACAGCGCGTGGACCGATTGGGCATCAGGAGACGGCGCGTCGATGGATCGGGGCTTGGGGAACGACGCGTGGACCGATCGGGGCTCAGGAGACGGCGCGTGGATCGATCGGGGTTCGGAGACGGCGCGTGGAACGATAGGGGCTCAGGAGAAGGCGCGTGGAACGATCGGGGCTCAGGAGACGCGGCGTGGAGCGATCGGGGCTCAGGAGACGGCGCGTGAACCAATCGGCGCTCCGAGACGGCGCGTGGACCGATCGGGGATGAGGAGAAGGCGTGTGGACCGATCGGGGCTTAGGAGACGGCGCGTGGACCGATCGGGGCTCGGAGACGGGGCGTGGAACGATGGGGCTCAGGTGACGGTGCGTAAACCGATCGGCGCTCGGAGACGGCGCGTGGACCGATCGGGGCTTAGCAGAAGGCGCTTGGACCGATCGGGGCTTAGGAGACGGCGCGTGGACCGATCGGAGCTCGGAGACTGCGTGTGGACGTATCGGGGCTCAGGAGACGGCGCGTGCACCGATCGGGGCCCAGAGACGGGTCGTGGACAGATTGGGGCTTAGGAGACGGCGCGTGGACCGACTGGGGCTCAGGAGGTTGCGCGTGGAACGATCGGGGCTCAGGAGACGGCGCTTGAACTTATCGGCGCTCGGAGACGGCGTGTGGACCGGTCGGAGCTCGGAGACGACGCGTGGACCGATCGGGGCTCAGGAGACTGCGCGAAGAGCGATCGGGCTCAGGAGAAGACGCGTCAATTGATCGTGGCTCAGGAGACGACGCGTGGATCGATCGGGGCTCAGAAGACGACGCGTCGACCGATCGGGGCTCAGGAGACGGCGCGTGGATCGATCGAGGCTCGAAGACGCCGCGTGGAACGATCGGGGCTCAGGAGACGGCGCTAGAACTTATCGGCGCTCGGAGACGGCGCGTGGACCGATCGGGGCTTAGAATACGGCGCATGGACCGATCGGGGCTCAGGAAGCGGCGCCTGGACCGATCGTGGCTCGGAGACGGCGCGTGGAGGCATCGGGGCTAAGAAGACGACGCATGGACCGATCGGGGCTCAGGAAACGGCGTGTGGACCGATCGGAGCTCGGAGACGACGCGTGGACCGATCGGGACTTAGGAGACGACGAGTGGACCGATCGGGGCTTAGGAGACGATACGTGGACCGATCGGGGCTCAGGAGACGGCGCGTGGACCGGTCGGGGCTTAGGAGACTCACGTTGATCGATTGGGGCTCCGGAGACGGCGCGTGGACCGATCGGGGCTTAGGAGACGACGCGTGGACCGATCGGGGCTTAGGAGACGACGCGTCGACCGATCGGGGCACAGGAGACGGCGCGTGGACCGATCGGGGTTTAGGAGACAACGCGTGGACCGATCGGGGCTCGGAGACGGCGCGTGGACCGATCGGGACTTAGGAGACGACGAGTGGACCGATCGGGGCTTAGGAGACGATACGTGGACCGATCGGGGCTCAGGAGACGGCGCGTGGACCGGTCGGGGCTTAGGAGACTCACGTTGATCGATTGGGGCTCCGGAGACGGCGCGTGGACCGATCGGGGCTTAGGAGACGACGCGTGGACCGATCGGTGCTCGGAGACGGCACGTGGACCGATCGGGGCTTAGGAGACTCACGTTGATCGATTGGGGCTCCGGAGGCGGCGCGTGGACCGATCGGGGCTCAGGAGACGGCGCGAGGAGCGATCGGGCTCAGGAGAAGACGCGTCAATTGATCGTGGCTCAGGAGACGACGCGTCGACGGATCGGGGCTTAGGAGACGACGCGTGGACCGATCGGGGCTTAGGAGACGACGCGTGGACCGATCGGGGTTTAGGAGAGGACGCGTCGACCGATCGGGGCACAGGAGACGGCGCGTGGACCGATCGGGGTTTAGGAGACAACGCGTGGACCGATCGGGGCTCGGAGACGGCGCGTGGACCGATCGGGACTTAGGAGACGACGAGTGGACCGATCAGGGCTTAGGAGACGATACGTGGACCGATCGGGGCTCAGGAGACGGCGCGTGGACCGGTCGGGGCTTAGGAGACTCACGTTGATCGATTGGGGCTCCGGAGACGGCGCGTGGACCGATCGGGGCTTAGGAGACGACGCGTGGACCGATCGGTGCTCGGAGACGGCACGTGGACCGATCGGGGCTTAGGAGACTCACGTTGATCGATTGGGGCTCCGCAGGCGGCGCGTGGACCGATCGGGGCTTAGGAGACTACGCGTGTACCTATCGGGGCTCAGGAGACTGCGCGTGGACCGATTGGGCATCAGGAGACGGCGCGTCGATGGATCGGGGCTTGGGGAACGACGCGTGGACCGATCGGGGCTCAGGAGACGGCGCGTGGATCGATCGGGGCTCAGGAGACGGCGCGAGGAGCGTTCGGGCTCAGGAGAAGACGCGTCAATTGATCGTGGCTCAGGAGACGACGCGTGGATCGATCGGGGCTCAGAAGACGACGCGTCGACCGATTGGGGCTCAGGAGACGGCGCGAGGAGCGATCGGGCTCAGGAGAAGACGCGTCAATTGATCGTGGCTCAGGAGACGACGCGTCGACGGATCGGGGCTTAGGAGACGACACGTGGACCGATCGGGGCTTAGGAGACGACGCGTGGACCGATCGGGGCTTAGGAGAGGACGCGTCGATCGATCGGGGCACAGGAGACGGCGCGTGGACCGATCGAGGTTTAGGAGACGACGCGTGGACCGATCGGGGCTCGGAGACGGCGCGCGGACCGATCGGGACTTAGGAGACGACGAGTGGACCGATCGGGGCTTAGGAGACGATACGTGGACCGATCGGGGCTCAGGAGACGGCGCGTGGACCGGTCGGGGCTTAGGAGACTCACGTTGTTCGACTGGGGCTCAGGAGGCGGCGCGTGGACCGATCGGGGCTTAGGAGACTACGCGTGTACCTATCGGGGCTCAGGAGACAGCGCGTGGACCGATTGGGCATCAGGAGACGGCGCGTCGATGGATCGGGGCTTGGGGAACGACGCGTGGACCGATCGGGGCTCAGGAGACGGCGCGTGGATCGATCGGGGTTCGGAGACGGCGCGTGGAACGATAGGGGCTCAGGAGACGGCGCGTGAAATGATCGGCGCTCGGAGACGGCGCGTGGACGGATCGTGGCTTAGGAGAAGGCGCGTGGAACGATCGGGGCTCAGGAGATGGCGCGTGGAGCGATCGGGGCTCAGGAGACGGCGCGTGAACCAATCGGCGCTCCGAGACGGCGCGTGGACCGATCGGGGATGAGGAGAAGGCGTGTGGACCGATCGGGGCTTAGGAGACGGCGCGTGGACCGATCGGGGCTCGGAGACGGGGCGTGGAACGATGGGGCTCAGGTGACGGTGCGTAAACCGATCGGGGCTTAGGAGACTACGCGTGTACCTATCGGGGCTCAGGAGACTGCGCGTGGACCGATTGGGCATCAGGAGACGGCGCGTCGATGAATCGGGGCTTGGGGAACGACGCGTGGACCGATCGGGGCTCAGGAGACGGCGCGTAGACCGATCGGGGCTCGGAAACGACGCGTTAACCGAGCGGGGCTTAGGAGACGATATGTGGACCGATCGGGGCTCGGAGACAGCGCGTGTACCGACTGGGGCTTAGGAGGTTGCGCGTGGACCAATTGGGGTTCGGCGACGGCGCGTGGACCGATCGGGGCTCGGAGACGGCGTGTGGACCGATCGGGGATCAGGAAACGGTACGTGGAGCGATCGGGGTTCAGGAGGCGGCGCGTGGATCAATCGGGGCTCAGGAGGCGACGCGTCGACGGACCGGGGATTCGGGGAAGACGCGTGGAACGATCCGGGCTCAGGAGACGGCGCCTGGACCGACAGCGGCTCGGCGACTGCGCGTGGACGGATCGGGGCTCAGGAGACGGCGCGAGGGCCGATCGGGGCTCGGAGACGGCGCGTTAACCGATCGGGGCTTAGGAGACGATGCGTGGACCGATCGGGCCTCGTAGACGGCGCGTGGAACGATCGGAGCAAAGGAGACGGCGCGTAAACCGATCGGCGCTCGGAGACGGCGCGTGGATCGATCGGGGCTTAGGAGACGACGCGTGGACCGATGGGGGCTCGGATACGGCGCGTGAACCAACCGGGGCTCAGGAGGTCGCGCGTGGACCTATCGCGGCTCGGTGACGGCGTGTGGACCGATCGGGGTTCAGGAGGCCGCGCGTGGACCGATCGGAGCTCGGAAACGACGCGTTAACCGAGCGGGGCTTAGGAGACGATACGTAGACCGATCGGGGCTCGGAGACAGCGCGTGTACCGACTGGGGCTTAGGAGGTTGCGCGTGGACCAATTGGGGTTCGGCGACGGCGCGTGGACCGACCGGGGCTCAGGAGACGGCGCGTGGACCGATCGGGACTTAGGAGACGACGAGTGGACCGATCAGGGCTTAGGAGACGATACGTGGACCGATCGGGGCTCAGGAGACGGCGCGTGGACCGGTCGGGGCTTAGGAGACTCACGTTGATCGATTGGGGCTCCGCAGGCGGCGCGTGGACCGATCGGGGCTTAGGAGACTACGTGTGTACCTATCGGGGCTCAGGAGACTGCGCGTGGACCGATTGGGCATCAGGAGACGGCGCGTCGATGGATCGGGGCTTGGGGAACGACGCGTGGACCGATCGGGGCTCAGGAGACGGCGCGTGGATCGATCGGGGCTCAGGAGACGGCGCGAGGAGCGTTCGGGCTCAGGAGCAGACGCGTCAATTGATCGTGGCTCAGGAGACGACGCGTGGATCGATCGGGGCTCAGAAGACGACGCGTCGACCGATCGGGGCTCAGGAGACGGCGCGAGGAGCGATCGGGCTCAGGAGAAGACGCGTCAATTGATCGTGGCTCAGGAGACGACGCGTCGACGGATCGGGGCTTAGGAGACGACGCGTGGACCGATCGGGGCTTAGGAGACGACGCGTGGACCGATCGGGGCTTAGGAGAGGACGCGTCGATCGATCGGCGCACAGGAGACGGCGCGTGGACCGATCGAGGTTTAGGAGACGACGCGTGGACCGATCAGGGCTCGGAGACGGCGCGCGGACCGATCGGGACTTAGGAGACGACGAGTGGACCGATCGGGGCTTAGGAGACGATACGTGGACCGATCGGGGCTCAGGAGACGGCGCGTGGACCGGTCGGGGCTTAGGAGACTCACGTTGATCGACTGGGGCTCAGGAGGCGGCGCGTGGACCGATCGGGGCTTAGGAGACTACGCGTGTACCTATCGGGGCTCAGGAGACAGCGCGTGGACCGATTGGGCATCAGGAGACGGCGCGTCGATGGATCGGGGCTTGGGGAACGACGCGTGGACCGATCGGGGCTCAGGAGACGGCGCGTGGATCGATCGGGGTTCGGAGACGGCGCGTGGAACGATAGGGGCTCAGGAGACGGCGCGTGAAATGATCGGCGCTCGGAGACGGCGCGTGGACGGATCGTGGCTTAGGAGAAGGCGCGTGGAACGATCGGGGCTCAGGAGATGGCGCGTGGAGCGATCGGGGCTCAGGAGACGGCGCGTGAACCAATCGGCGCTCCGAGACGGCGCGTGGACCGATCGGGGATGAGGAGAAGGCGTGTGGACCGATCGGGGCTTAGGAGACGGCGCGTGGACCGATCGGGGCTCGGAGACGGGGCGTGGAACGATGGGGCTCAGGTGACGGTGCGTAAACCGATCGGCGCTCGGAGACGGCGCGTGGACCGATCGGGGCTTAGCAGAAGGCGCTTGGACCGATCGGGACTTAGGAGACGGCGCGTGCACCGATCGGAGCTCGGAGACGGCGCGTGGACCGATCGGGGCTCAGGAGATGGCGCGTGGAGCGATCGGGCTCAGGAGACGACGCGTCGACGGATCGGGGCTTAGGAGACGACGCGTGGACCGATCGGGGCTTAGGAGACGACGCGTGGATCGATCGGGGTTTAGAAGAGGACGCGTCGACCGATCGGGGCACAGGAGACGGCGCGTCGACGGATCGGGGCTTAGGAGACGACGCGTGGACCGATCGGGGCTTAGGAGACGACGCGTGGATCGATCGGGGTTTAGAAGAGGACGCGTCGACCGATCGGGGCACAGGAGACGGCGCGTGGACCGATCGGGGTTTAGGAGACGACGCGTGGACCGATCGGGGCTCGGAGACGGCGCGTGGACCGATCGGGACTTAGGAGACGACGAGTGGACCGATCGGGGCTTAGGAGACGATACGTGGACCGATCGGGGCTCAGGAGACGGCGCGTGGACCGGTCGGGGCTTAGGAGACTCACGTTGATCGATTGGGGCTCCGGAGACGGCGCGTGGACCGATCGGGGCTTAGGAGACGACGCGTGGACCGATCGGGGCTCGGAGACGGCACGTGGACCGATCGGGGCTTAGGAGACTCACGTTGATCGATTGGGGCTCCGGAGGCGGCGCGTGGACCGATCGGGGCTTAGGAGACTACGCGTGTACCTATCGGGGCTCAGGAGACTGCGCGTGGACCGATTGGGCATCAGGAGACGGCGCGTCGATGAATCGGGGCTTGGGGAATGACGCGTGGACCGATCGGGGCTCAGGAGACGGCGCGTAGACCGATCGGGGCTCGGAAACGACGCGTTAACCGAGCGGGGCTTAGGAGACGATATGTGGACCGATCGGGGCTCGGAGACAGCGCGCGTACCGACTGGGGCTTAGGAGGTTGCGCGTGGACCAATTGGGATTCGGCGACGGCGCGTGGACCGACCGGCGCTCAGAAGACGGCGCGTGGATGAACCGTGGCTTAGAATGCGGCACACGGACCGATCGGGGCTCGGAGACGGCGTGTGGACCGATCGGGGATCAGGAAACGGTACGTGGAGCGATCGGGGTTCAGGAGGCGGCGCGTGGATCAATCGGGGCTCAGGAGGCGACGCGTCGACGGACCGGGGATTCGGGGACGCCGCGTGGAACGATCCGGGCTCAGGAGACGGCGCCTGGACCGACAGCGGCTCGGCGACTGCGCGTGGACGGATCGGGGCTCAGGAGACGGCGCGAGGGCCGATCGGGGCTCGGAGACGGCGCGTTAACCGATCGGGGCTTAGGAGACGATGCGTGGACCGATCGGGCCTCGTAGACGGCGCGTGGAACGATCGGAGCAAAGGAGACGGCGCGTGAACCGATCGGCGCTCGGAGACGGCGCGTGGATCGATCGGGGCTTAGGAGACGACGCGTGGACCGATGGGGGCTCGGATACGGCGCGTGAACCAACCGGGGCTCAGGAGGTCGCGCGTGGACCGATCGCGGCTCGGTGACGGCGTGTGGACCGATCGGGGTTCAGGAGGCCGCGCGTGGACCGATCGGAGCTCGGAAACGACGCGTTAACCGAGCGGGGCTTAGGAGACGATACGTAGACCGATCGGGGCTCGGAGACAGCGCGTGTACCGACTGGGGCTTAGGAGGTTGCGCGTGGACCAATTGGGGTTCGGCGACGGCGCGTGGACCGACCGGGGCTCAGGAGACGGCGCGTGGATGGACCGTGGCTTAGAATGCGGCACGCGGACCGATCGGGGCTCGGAGACGGCGTGTGGACCGATCGGGGATGAGGAGAAGGCGCGTGGACCGATCGGGGCTTAGGAGACGGCGCGTGGACCGATCGGGGCTCGGAGACGGCGCGTGGAACGATCGAGGCTCAGGTGACGGCGCGTGAACCGATCGGCGCTCGGAGACGGCGCGTGGACCGATCGGGGATGAGGAGAAGGCGCGTGGACCGATCGGGGCTTAGGAGACGGCGCGTGGACCGATCGGGGCTCGGAGACGGCGCGTGGAACGATCGAGGCTCAGGTGACGGCGCGTGAACCGATCGGCGCTCGGAGACGGCGCGTGGACCGATCGGGGCTTAGCAGAAGGCGCTTGGACCGATCGGGGCTTAGGAGACGGCGCGTAGAACGATCGGGGCTCAGGAGACGGCGCCTGAACTTATCGGCGCTCGGAGACGGCACGTGGACCCATCGGGGCTTAGGATACGGCGCGTGGACCGATCGGGGCTCAGGAAGCGGCGCCTGGACCGATCGTGGCTTGGAGACGGCGCGTGGAGGCATCGGGGCTAAGAAGACGACCTATGGACCGATCGGGGCTCAGGAAACGGCGTGTGGACCCATCGGAGCTCGGAGACGACGCGTGGACCGATCGGGGCTCAGGAGACGGCGCGAGGAGCGATCGGGCTCAGGAGAAGACGCGTCAATTGATCGTGGCTCAGGAGACGACGCGTCGACGGATCGAGGCTTAGGAGACGACGCGTTAACCGATCGGTGCTTAGGAGACGACGCGTGGACCGATCGGGGCTCAGGTGACGGCGCGTGGACTGACCGGGGCTCAGGAGGCGACGCGTAGACCCATCGGGGTTCGGAGACGGCGTGTGGACCGATCGGGGATTAGGAGACGACGCGTGGACCGATCGGGGTTTAGGAGAGGACGCGTCGACCGATCGGGGCACAGGAGACGGCGCGTGGACCGATCGGGGCTTAGGAGACGACGCGTGGACCGACCGGGGCTCGGAGACGGCACGTGAACCGATCGGGGCTTAGGAGACTCACGTTGATCGATTGGGGCTCCGGAGGCGGCGCGTGGACCGATCGGGGCTTAGCAGAAGGCGCTTGGACCGATCGGGGCTTAGGAGACGGCGCGTGGACCGATCGGAGCTCGGAGACGGGGCGTGGAACGATCGGGGCTCGGAGACGCCGCGTGGAACGATCGGGGCTCAGGAGACGGCGCTTGAACTTATCGGCGCTCGGAGACGGCGCGTGGACCGATCGGGGCTCAGGAAGCGGCGCCTGGACCGATCGTGGCTCGGAGACGGCGCGTGGAGGCATCGGGGCTAAGAAGACGACGCATGGACCGATCGGGGCTCAGGAAACGGCGTGTGGACCGATCGGAGCTCGGAGACGACGCGTGGACCGATCGGGGCTCAGGAGACGGCGCGACGAGCGATCGGGCTCAGGAGAAGACGCGTCAATTGATCGTGGCTCAGGAGACGACGCGTCGACGGATCGAGGCTCAGGAGACGACGCATGGACCGACCGGGGCTCGGAGACGGCACGTGGACCGATCGGGGCTTAGGAGACTCACGTTGATCGATTGGGGCTCCGGAGGCGGCGCGTGGACCGATCGGGGCTTAGGAGACTACGCGTGTACCTATCGGCGCTCGGAGACGGCGCGTGGACCGATCGGGGCTTAGGAGAAGGCGCGTGGACCGATCGGGGCTTAGGAGACGGCGCGTGCACCGATCGGGGCTCGGAGAAGGCGCGTGGACCGATCGTGGCTCAGGAAGCGGCGCCTGGACCGATCGTGGGCCGGAGACGGCGCGAGAAGGCATCTGGGCTTACAAGACGACGCGTGGATCGATCGGGGCTCGGAGACGGCGCATGAACCGACCGGGGCTCAGGAGACGGCGCGTGGACTGATCGGGGCTCGGAGACGGCGCGTTAACCGATCGGGGCTCAGGAGACGATGCGTGGACCGATCGGGGCTCGGAGACGGCGCGTGGACCGACCGGGGCTAAGGAGGCCGCGCGTGGACCGATCGAGGCTCGGCGACGGCGCGTGAACCGACCGGGGCTCATGAGACGGCGCGTAGACCGATCGGGGCTCCGGCGGCGACGCGTGGACCGATCGGGGCCCAGGAAACATCGCGTGGATCGACCGGTGCTCGAAGACGACGCGTGGACCGACCGGGGCTCAGGAGCCGATGCGTGGATCGATCGGGGCTCAGGAGGCGGCGCGTAGACCCATCGGGGCTCGGAGACGGCACGTGGACCGATCAGGGCTTAGGAGACGACGCGTGGACCCATCGGGGCTCGGAGACGGTGCGTTAGCCGATCGGGGTTTAGGAGACGATGCGTAGACCGATCTGTGCTCGGAGACAGCGCGTGGACCGACTGGGGCTCAGGAGATGGTGCGTGGACCGATCGGGGCTCGGGAGACGGCGCGTGGACCCATCGGGGCTCTGGCAGCGGCGCACGGACCGATCGTGGCTCGGAGACGGCGCGTGTAGGCATCGGGGCTTTGAAGACGACGCATGGACCGAACGGTGCTCAGAAAACGGCGCGTGGACCGATCGGTGCTCGGAGACGATGCGTGGACCGATCGGGGCTCAGGAAACGGCGCGTGGAGCGATCAGGGCTCAGGTGACGACGCGTGGATCGATCGGGGCTCAGGAGACGACGCGTCGACCGATCGGGGCTCAGGAGAGGGCGCGCGGACCAACCGAGGCTCAGGAGATTCGCGTGGATCAATCGGGGCTGCGGAGGCGCCGCGTAGACGGATGGGGCTCCGGAGACGGCGCGTGGACCGATCGGGGCTCAGGAAGCGGCGCCTAGACCGATCGTGACTCGGAGACGGCGCGTGGAGGCATCGGGTCTAAGAAGACGACGCATGGACCGAGCGGGGCTCGGGAGACGGCGCGAGGAGCGATCGAGGCTCAGGAGAAGACGCGTCAATTGATCGGGGCTCAGGAGACGACGCGTCGACCGATCGGGGCTTAGGAGACGACGCGTGGACTGATCGGGGCTGAGGAGAAGACGCGTGGGCCGATCCGGGCTTAGGAGAGGACCCGTCGACCGATCGGGGCTCAGGAGACGACGCGTGGACCGATCGAGGTTTAGCAGAGGGCGCGTCGGACGATCGGGGCTCAGGAGACGGCGCGTGGACGGATCGGGTCTCAGGAGACGGCGCGTGACCCGATCGGCGCTCGGAGACCGGGCGTGCACCGATCGGGGCTTAGGAGACGGCGCGTGCACCAATCGGGGTCCGGCGACGGGTCGTGGACAGATTAGGGCTTAGGAGACGGCGCGTGGACCGATCGGGGCTCGGAGACGGTGCGTGGACCGATCGGGGCTTAGGAGACGACGCGTGGACCGATCGGGGCTGAGGAGACGGTGCGTGTACCGATCGGGTCTCAGGAGACGGCGCGTGGACCGATCGGGGCTCAGGAGACGGCGCGTGGACCGATCGGGGCTCAGGAGACGGCGCGTGGACCGATTGGGGCTCGGATACGGCGTGTGAACCGACCGGGGCTCAGGAGGCCGCGCGTGGACCGATCGCGACTCGGCGATGGCGCGTGGTCCGATCGTGGCTCAGGAGGCCGCGCGTGGAACGATCATGGCTCGGCGACCGCGCGTGGCCCGACTGGGGCTCAGGTGGTTGCGCGAGGACCAATTGGGGCTCAGGCGGTTGCGCGTGGACCGATCGGGGCTCGGAGACAACGCGTGCACCGATAGGGGCTCAGGAAGCGGCGCCTGGACCGATCAGGGCTTAGGAGACGACGCGTGGACCGGTCGGGGCTTAGGAGACTCGCGTGGATCTATCGGGGCTCCGGAGGCGGCGCGTGAACCGATCGGGGATCAGGAGACGGTGCGTGGACCGATCGGGGCTCAGGAGACGGCGCGTGGAGCGATCGGGGCTCAGGAGACGGCGAGTGGACCGGTCGGGGCTTAGGAGACGATGCCTGGACCGATCGAAGCTTAGGAGGCGGCGCGTGGAACGATCGGGGCTCAGCAGGCGACACGTCGACGGATCGGGGCTCAGGAGACGGTGCGTGAACCGATCGGGGCTCGGCGACTGCGCGTGGACCGATCGGGGCTAAGGAGACGGCGCGTGGACCGATCGGGGCTCAAGAGACGGCGCGTGGGGCGATCGGGGCTCAGGAGACGGCGCGTGGACCGGTCGGGGCTTAGGAGACGATGCCTGGACCGATCGGGGCTTAGGAGGCGGCGCGTGGAACGATCGGGGCTCAGGAGGCGACACGTCGACGGATCGGGGCTCGGAGACGGCGCGTGGACTGATCGGGGCTCAGGAAGCGGCGTCTAGACCGATCGTGGCTCGGAGACGGCGCGTGGAGGCATCGGGCCTAGGAAGACGACGCATGGACCGAGCGGGGCACAGGAGACGGCGCGAGGAGCGATCGGGGCTCAGGAGAAGACGCGTCAATTGATCGGGGCTCAGGAGAGGACGCGTCGACGCATCGGGGCTCAGGAGACGGCGCGTGGACCGACCGGGGCTCAGGAGACTCGCGTGGATCGATCGGGGCTCAGGTGGTTGCGCGAGGACCAATTGGGGCTCAGGCGGTTGCGCGTGGACCGATCGGGGCTCGGAGACAACGCGTGCACCGATAGGGGCTCAGGAAGCGGCGCCTGGACCGATCAGGGCTTAGGAGACGACGCGTGGACCGGTCGGGGCTTAGGAGACTCGCGTGGATCTATCGGGGCTCCGGAGGCGGCGCGTGAACCGATCGGGGATCAGGAGACGGTGCGTGGACCGATCGGGGCTCAGGAGACGGCGCGTGGAGCGATCGGGGCTCAGGAGACGGCGAGTGGACCGGTCGGGGCTTAGGAGACGATGCCTGGACCGATCGAAGCTTAGGAGGCGGCGCGTGGAACGATCGGGGCTCAGCAGGCGACACGTCGACGGATCGGGGCTCAGGAGACGGTGCGTGAACCGATCGGGGCTCGGCGACTGCGCGTGGACCGATCGGGGCTAAGGAGACGGCGCGTGGACCGATCGGGGCTCAAGAGACGGCGCGTGGGGCGAGCGGGGCACAGGAGACGGCGCGAGGAGCGATCGGGGCTCAGGAGAAGACGCGTCAATTGATCGGGGCTCAGGAGAGGACGCGTCGACGCATCGGGGCTCAGGAGACGGCGCGTGGACCGACCGGGGCTCAGGAGACTCGCGTGGATCGATCGGGGCTCAGGAGGCGACGCGTGCACCCATCGGGGCTCGGAGACGGCGTGTGGACGTATCGGGGCTTAGGAGACGACGCGTGGACGGATCGGGGCTCAGGAGAAGGCCCGTGAACCGATCGGCGCTCGGAGACGGCGCGTGGACCGATCGGGGCTTAGGAGACGATGCGCCGACCGATCGGGGCTCGGCGACGGCGCATGGACCGACCGGGGCTCAGGAGGCCACGCCTGGACCGATCGGGTCTCGGCGACGGCGCGTGGACCGATCGAGGCTCGGAGAAGCCGCGTGGACCGATCGGGGTTTAGCAGAGGACGCGTCGACCGATCGGGGCTCAGGACACGGCGCGTAGACCGATCGGGGCTTAGGACACGACGCGTGGACCGATCGGTGCTCAGGAAGTGGCGCCTGGACCGATCGTGACTCGGGGACGGCGCCTTGGCGCATCTGGGCTTAGAAGACGACGCGTGGACCGATCAGGGCTCAGGAAACGGCGCGTGAACCGATCGGGGCTCAGGAGACGGCGCGTGAACCGATCGGCGCTCGGAGACGGCGCGTGTACCGACTGGGGCTTAGGAGGTTGCGCGCGGACCGATCGGCGCTAGGAGACGGCGCGTGGATGGATCGGAGCTTAGGGAACGACGCGTGGACCGATCGGGGCGCAGGAGACGGCGCGTGAACCGACCATGGCTCAGGAGGCCGCGCGTGGACCGACTGGGGCTCAGGAGGTTGCGCGTGGACCAATTGGGGTTCGGCGACGGGGCGTGGACCGATCGGGGCTCGGAGACGGCGCGTTAACCGATCGGGGCTTAGGAGACGATGCGAGGAGGCATCTGGGTTTTCAAGACGACGCGTGGATCGATCGGGGCTCGAAGAAGGCGCGTGAATCGACCGGGGCTCAGGAGACGGCGCGTGGACCGATCGGGGCTCGGAGACGGCACATTAACCGATCGGGGCTCAGGAGATGATGCGTGGACCGATCGGGCTCGGAGCCGGCGCGTGAACTGATCGGGGCTCAGGAGACTGCGCGTCGACCGGTCGGGGCTTAGGAGACGAAGCCTGGACCGATCGGGGCTTAGGAGGCGGCGCGTGGAACGATCGGGGCTCAGAATACGGCGCGTGAACCGATCGGCGCTCGGAGGCGGCGCGTCGACCGATCGGGGTTCGGAGACGGCGCGTGGAACGATCGGGGCTCAGGAGACGGTGCGTGAACCGATCGGGGCTTAGGAAAAGGCGCGTGGACCGATCGGGGCTTAGGAGATGGCGCGTGGACCAATCGGGGCTCGGAGATGGCGCGTGGAACGATCGGGGCTCAGGAGACGGCGCGTGAACCGATCGGCGCTCGGAGACGGCGCGTGAAGCCATCGGGGCTAAGAAGACGACGCAGGGACCGAGCGGGGCTCAGGAGACGGCGCGAGGAGCGATCGGGGCTCAGGAGAAGACGCGTCAATTGATCGGGGCTCAGAAATCGGCGCGTGGAGCGATCGGGGCTCAGGAGACGAAGAGTGGATCGATCGGGGCTCAGGAAACGACGCGTGTACGGATCGGGGATTCGGGGACGACGCGTGGAACGATCCGGGCTCAGGAGACGGCGCGTGGACCGATCGAGGCTCGGAGACGGCGCGTGGACCGATCGGGGCTCAGGAGGCCGCGCGTGGACCGATCATGGCTCGGCGACGGCGCGTGGACCAATCGGTGCTCGGAGACGACGCGTGGACCGAGCGGGGCTCGGAGACAGCGCGTGGACCGACTGGGGCTCAGGCGGTTGCGCGTGGACCGATCGGGGCTTGGAGACGGCGCGTTAACCGACCGGGGCTCAGGAGACGACGCGTCGACCGGTCGGGGCTTAGGAGACGAAGCCTGGACCGATCGGGGCTTAGGAGGCGGCGCGTGGAACGATCGGGGCTCAGAATACGGCGCGTGGACCGATCGGGGCTCGGAGACAGCGCGTGTACCGACTGGGGCTTAGGAGGTTGCGCGTGGACCAATTGGGGTTCGGCGACGGCGCGTGGAACGACCGGGGCTCGGAGACGGCGTGTGGACCAATCGGGGCTCGGAGACGGCGCGTTAACCGATCGGGGCTTAGGAGACGATGCGTGGACCGATCGGGCCTCGGAGACGGCGCGTGGAACGATCGGAGCAAAGGAGACGGCGCGTGAACAGATCGGCGCTCGCAGACGGCGCGTGGATCGATCGGGGCTTAGGAGAAGCGCGTGGACCGATTGGGGCTTAGGAGACGGCGCGAGGCCCGATCGGGGATCAGGAAGCGACGCATAGACCGATCGTGGCTCGGAGACGGCGCCTGGAGGCATCGGGGCTAAGAAGACGGCGCAGGGACCGAGCGGGGCTCAGGAGACGGCGCGAGGAAAGATCGGGGCTCAGGAGAAGACGCGTCAATTGATCGGGGCTCAGAAATCGGCGCGTGGAGCGATCGTGGCTCAGGAGACGACGCGTGGATCGATCGGGGCTCAGTAAACGACGCGTCGACCGATCGGGGCTCAGGAGACGGCGCGCGGACCGACCGGGGCTCAGGAGGATACGCCTGGACCGATCGGGGCTCGGCGACGGCGCGTGGACCGATCGAGGCTCGGAGACGCCGCTTGGAGCGATCGGGGCTTAGGAGACGGCGCGTGGACCGATGCGGGCTTAGGAAACGCCGCGTGGACCGATCGGGGCTCAGGAAGCGGCGCCTGGACCGATCGGGGCTCAGGAAGTGGCGCCTAGACCGATCGTGGCTCGGAGACGGCGTGTGGAGGCATCGGGGCTAAGAAGACGACGCATGGACCGAGCGGGGCGCAGAAGACGGCGCGAGGAGCGATCGGGGCTCAGGAGAAGACGCGTCAATTGATCGGGGCTAAGAAATCGGCGCGTGGAGCGATCGGGGCTCAGGAGACGACGCGTGGATCGATCGCGGCTCAGGAAACGACGCGTCGACCGATCGGGGCTCAGGAGACGGCGCGCAGATCGACCGGGGCTCAGGAGCCTCGCGTGGGCCGATCATGGCTCGGCGACGGCGCGTGGACGGATCGGGGCTCGGAGACGACGCGTGGACCGATGGGGGCTCGGATACGGCGCGTGAACCAACCGGGGCTCAGGAGGATACGCCTGGACCGATCGCGGCTCGGCGACGGCGCGTGGACCGATCGAGGCTCGGAGACGCCGCTTGGAGCGATCGGGGCTTAGGAGACGGCTCGTGGACCGATTGGGGCTTAGGAGACGGCGCGTGGACCGATCGGGGCTCAGGAAGCGGCGCCTGGACCGATCGGGGCTCAGGAAGTGGCGCCTAGACCGATCGTGGCTCGGAGACGGCGCGTGGAGGCATCGGGGCTAAGAAGACGACGCATGGACCGAGCGGGGCTCAGGAGACGGCGCGAGGAGCGATCGGGGCTCAGGAGAAGACGCGTCAATTGATCGGGGCTAAGAAATCGGCGCGTGGAGCGATCGGGGCTCAGGAGACGACGCGTGGATCGATCGCGGCTCAGGAAACGACGCGTCGACCGATCGGGGCTCAGGAGACGGCGCGCAGATCGACCGGGGCTCAGGAGCCTCGCGTGGGCCGATCATGGCTCGGCGACGGCGCGTGGACCAATCGGTACTCGGAGACGACGCGTGGACCGATCGGGGCTCGGAGACAGCGCGTGGACCGACTGGGGCTGAGGCGGTTGCGAGTGGACCGATCGGGGCTTGGAGACGGCGCGTTAACCGACCGGGGCTCAGGAGACGACGCGTCGACCGGTCGGGGCTTAGGAGACGAAGCCTGGACCGATCGGGGCTTAGGAGGCGGCGCGTGGAACGATCGGGGCTCAGGAGACGGTGCGTGAACCGATCGGGGCTTAGGAAAAGGCGCGTGGACCGATCGGGGCTTAGGAGATGGCGCGTGGACCAATCGGGGCTCGGAGATGGCGCGTGGAACGATCGGGGCTCAGGAGACGGCGCGTGAACCGATCGGCGCTCGGAGACGGCGCGTGGACTGATCGGGGCTGAGGAGAAGACGCGTGGGCCGATCCGGGCTTAGGAGAGGACCCGTCGACCGATCGGGGCTCAGGAGACGACGCGTGGACCGATCGAGGTTTAGCAGAGGGCGCGTCGGACGATCGGGGCTCAGGAGACGGCGCGTGGACGGATCGGGTCTCAGGAGACGGCGCGTGACCCGATCGGCGCTCGGAGACCGGGCGTGCACCGATCGGGGCTTAGGAGACGGCGCGTGCACCAATCGGGGCCCGGCGACGGGTCGTGGACAGATTAGGGCTTAGGAGACGGCGCGTGGACCGATCGGGGCTCGGAGACGGCGCGTGGACCGATCGGGGCTTAGGAGACGACGCGTGGACCGATCGGGGCTGAGGAGACGGTGCGTGTACCGATCGGGTCTCAGGAGACGGCGCGTGGACCGATTGGGGCTCGGGAGACTGCGTGTGGATGGATCGGGGCTTAGGGAACGACGCGTGGACCGATCGGGGCTCAGGAGACGGCGCGTGGACCGATCGGGGCTCAGGAGACGGCGCGCGGACCGATTGGGGCTCGGATACGGCGTGTGAACCGACCGGGGCTCAGGAGGCCGCGCGTGGACCGATCGCGACTCGGCGATGGCGCGTGGTCCGATCGTGGCTCAGGAGGCCGCGCGTGGAACGATCATGGCTCGGCGACCGCGCGTGGCCCGACTGGGGCTCAGGTGGTTGCGCGAGGACCAATTGGGGCTCAGGCGGTTGCGCGTGGACCGATCGGGGCTCGGAGACAACGCGTGCACCGATAGGGGCTCAGGAAGCGGCGCCTGGACCGATCAGGGCTTAGGAGACGACGCGTGGACCGGTCGGGGCTTAGGAGACTCGCGTGGATCTATCGGGGCTCCGGAGGCGGCGCGTGAACCGATCGGGGATCAGGAGACGGTGCGTGGACCGATTGGGGCTCAGGAGACGGCGCGTGGAGCGATCGGGGCTCAGGAGACGGCGCGTGGACCGGTCGGGGCTTAGGAGACGATGCCTGGACCGATCGAGGCTTAGGAGGCGGCGCGTGGAACGATCGGGGCTCAGCAGGCGACACGTCGACGGATCGGGGCTCAGGAGACGGTGCGTGAACCGATCGGGGCTCGGCGACTGCGCGTGGACCGATCGGGGCTAAGGAGACGGCGCGTGAACCGATCGGGGATGAGGAGACGGTGCGTGGAGCGATCGGGCCTTAGGAGACGGCGCGAAGACCGATCGGGGCTGTCGAAGCGGCGCTAGGACCGATCGTGGCTCGGAGACGGAGCGTGGAGGCATCGGGGCTTAGAAGACGACGCATGGACCGATCGGGGCTCAGGAAACGGCGCGTGGACCGATCGGAGCTCGGAGACGACGCGTGGACCGATCGGGGCTCAAGAGACGGCGCGTGGGGCGATCGGGGCTCAGGAGACGGCGCGTGGACCGGTCGGGGCTTAGGAGACGATGCCTGGACCGATCGGGGCTTAGGAGGCGGCGCGTGGAACGATCGGGGCTCAGGAGGCGACACGTCGACGGATCGGGGCTCGGAGACGGCGCGTGGACCGATCGGGGCTCAGGAAGCGGCGTCTAGACCGATCGTGGCTCGGAGACGGCGCGTGGAGGCATCGGGCCTAGGAAGACGACGCATGGACCGAGCGGGGCACAGGAGACGGCGCGAGGAGCGATCGGGGCTCAGGAGAAGACGCGTCAATTGATCGGGGCTCAGGAGAGGACGCGTCGACGCATCGGGGCTCAGGAGACGGCGCGTGAACCGATCGGCGCTCGGAGACGGCGCGTGGATCGATCGGGGCTTAGGAGAAGGCGCGTGGACCGATCGAGGCTTAGGAGACGATGCGTGGACCGATCGGGGCTCGGAGACGGCGCGTGGACCGACCGGGGCTAAGCAGGCCGCGCGTGGACCGATCGAGGCTTAGGAGCCGACGCGTGGACCGATCGGGGCTGAGGAGACGGCGCGTGGACCGATCGGGGCTCGGAGACGGCGCGTGGAACGATCGGAGCACAGGAGACGGCGCTTGAACCGAGCGGCGCTCGGAGACGGCGCGTGGATTGATCGGGGCTTAGGAGATGGCGCGTGGACCGATCGGGGCTCAGGAGACCCCGCGTGGACCGATCGGGGCTCGGCGACTGCGCGTGGACGTATCGGGGCTCAGGAGACGGCGCGTGGACCGACCGGGGCTCAGGAGGCGGCGCCTGGACCGGTCGGGGCTTAGGAGACGACGCCTGGACCGATCGGGGCTTAGGAGGCGGCGTGTGGAACGATCGGGGCTCAGGAGACGGCGCGTGCACCGATCGGCGCTCGGAGACGGCGCGTGGAGCGATCGGGGCTGAGGAGACGACGCGTGGATCGATCGGGGCACAGAAGACGACGCGTCGACCGATCGGGGCTGACGAGACGACGCGTGGTCCGATCGGGGCTTAGGAGAAAACGCGTGGACCGATCGGGGCTCAGGAAGCGGCGCGTGGACCGATCGAGGTTTAGCAGAGGGCGCGTCGGACGATCGGGGCTCAGGAGACGGCGCGTGGACGGATCGGGTCTCAGGAGACGGCGCGTGACCCGATCGGCGCTCGGAGACCGGGCGTGCACCGATCGGGGCTTAGGAGACGGCGCGTGCACCAATCGGGGCCCGGCGACGGGTCGTGGACAGATTAGGGCTTAGGAGACGGCGCGTGGACCGATCGGGGCTCGGAGACGGCGCGTGGACCGATCGGGGCTTAGGAGACGACGCGTGGACCGATCGGGGCTGAGGAGACGGTGCGTGTACCGATCGGGTCTCAGGAGACGGCGCGTGGACCGATTGGGGCTCGGGAGACTGCGTGTGGATGGATCGGGGCTTAGGGAACGACGCGTGGACCGATCGGGGCTCAGGAGACGGCGCGTGGACCGATCGGGGCTCAGGAGACGGCGCGCGGACCGATTGGGGCTCGGATACGGCGTGTGAACCGACCGGGGCTCAGGAGGCCGCGCGTGGACCGATCGCGACTCGGCGATGGCGCGTGGTCCGATCGTGGCTCAGGAGGCCGCGCGTGGAACGATCATGGCTCGGCGACCGCGCGTGGCCCGACTGGGGCTCAGGTGGTTGCGCGAGGACCAATTGGGGCTCAGGCGGTTGCGCGTGGACCGATCGGGGCTCGGAGACAACGCGTGCACCGATAGGGGCTCAGGAAGCGGCGCCTGGACCGATCAGGGCTTAGGAGACGACGCGTGGACCGGTCGGGGCTTAGGAGACTCGCGTGGATCTATCGGGGCTCCGGAGGCGGCGCGTGAATCGATCGGGGATCAGGAGACGGTGCGTGGACCGATTGGGGCTCAGGAGACGGCGCGTGGAGCGATCGGGGCTCAGGAGACGGCGCGTGGACCGGTCGGGGCTTAGGAGACGATGCCTGGACCGATCGAGGCTTAGGAGGCGGCGCGTGGAACGATCGGGGCTCAGCAGGCGACACGTCGACGGATCGGGGCTCAGGAGACGGTGCGTGAACCGATCGGGGCTCGGCGACTGCGCGTGGACCGATCGGGGCTAAGGAGACGGCGCGTGAACCGATCGGGGATGAGGAGACGGTGCGTGGAGCGATCGGGCCTTAGGAGACGGCGCGAAGACCGATCGGGGCTGTCGAAGCGGCGCTAGGACCGATCGTGGCTCGGAGACGGAGCGTGGAGGCATCGGGGCTTAGAAGACGACGCATGGACCGATCGGGGCTCAGGAAACGGCGCGTGGACCGATCGGAGCTCGGAGACGACGCGTGGACCGATCGGGGCTCAAGAGACGGCGCGTGGGGCGATCGGGGCTCAGGAGACGGCGCGTGGACCGGTCGGGGCTTAGGAGACGATGCCTGGACCGATCGGGGCTTAGGAGGCGGCGCGTGGAACGATCGGGGCTCAGGAGGCGACACGTCGACGGATCGGGGCTCGGAGACGGCGCGTGGACCGATCGGGGCTCAGGAAGCGGCGTCTAGACCGATCGTGGCTCGGAGACGGCGCGTGGAGGCATCGGGCCTAGGAAGACGACGCATGGACCGAGCGGGGCACAGGAGACGGCGCGAGGAGCGATCGGGGCTCAGGAGAAGACGCGTCAATTGATCGGGGCTCAGGAGAGGACGCGTCGACGCATCGGGGCTCAGGAGACGGCGCGTGAACCGATCGGCGCTCGGAGACGGCGCGTGGATCGATCGGGGCTTAGGAGAAGGCGCGTGGACCGATCGAGGCTTAGGAGACGATGCGTGGACCGATCGGGGCTCGGAGACGGCGCGTGGACCGACCGGGGCTAAGCAGGCCGCGCGTGGACCGATCGAGGCTTAGGAGCCGACGCGTGGACCGATCGGGGCTGAGGAGACGGCGCGTGGACCGATCGGGGCTCGGAGACGGCGCGTGGAACGATCGGAGCACAGGAGACGGCGCTTGAACCGAGCGGCGCTCGGAGACGGCGCGTGGATTGATCGGGGCTTAGGAGATGGCGCGTGGACCGATCGGGGCTCAGGAGACCCCGCGTGGACCGATCGGGGCTCGGCGACTGCGCGTGGACGTATCGGGGCTCAGGAGACGGCGCGTGGACCGACCGGGGCTCAGGAGGCGGCGCCTGGACCGGTCGGGGCTTAGGAGACGACGCCTGGACCGATCGGGGCTTAGGAGGCGGCGTGTGGAACGATCGGGGCTCAGGAGACGGCGCGTGCACCGATCGGCGCTCGGAGACGGCGCGTGGAGCGATCGGGGCTGAGGAGACGACGCGTGGATCGATCGGGGCACAGAAGACGACGCGTCGACCGATCGGGGCTGACGAGACGACGCGTGGTCCGATCGGGGCTTAGGAGAAAACGCGTGGACCGATCGGGGCTCAGGAAGCGGCGCCTGCACCGATCGTGGTTGGAAGACAACGCAAGGAGGCATCTGGGCTTAGAAGACGACGTGTGGACCGATCGGGGCTCAGGAAACTGCGCGTGGACCGATCGCGGCTCAGGAGGCCACGCCTGGACCGATCGCGGCTCGGCGACGGCGCGTCGACCGATCTAGTCTCGGAGACGACGCGTCGACCGATCGGGGCTCAGATGACGGCGCGCAGACCGACCGCGGCTCAGGAGACTCGCGTGGATCGATCGGGGCTCCGGAGACGCCACGTGGAGCGATGGGGATCAGGAGACGGTGCGCGGACCGATCGGGGCTCGGAGACGGGGCGTGGACCGATCGGGGCTTAGGAGACGACGCGTGGACCGATCGGGGCGTAGGACGCGACGCGTGTACCTATCGGGGCTGACGAGACAGCGTGTGGACCGATTGGGGCTCAGGAGACGGCGCCTGGACCGATCGGGGCTCGGAGTCGGCGCGTGGAACGATCGGAGCTCAGTAGACGGCGCGGGTACCTATCGGGGTTCACGAGACTGCGTGTGGGCCGATTGGGGCTCAGGAGACGACGCGTTTACGGATCGGGGATCAGGAGACGACGCGTGGAACGATCCGGGCTCAGGAGACGGAGCGTGGACCGATCGGGGCTTGGAGACGGCGTATGGAACGATCGAGACTCGGGTGACAGCGCGTGAACCGATCGGCGCTCGGGGACGGCGCGTGGACCGATCGGGGCTCAGGAGCCTAGCGTGGATCAATCGGGGCTCCGGAGGCGGCGCGTGGACCGATTGGAGAGCAGGAGATGGTGCGTGGACCGATCGGGGCCCGGAGACGGCGCGTGGACCGATCGTGGCTTAGGAGACGACGCGTGGACCGATTGGGGCTCAGGAGGCCGCACGTGGACCGATCGCGACTCGACGCCGCGCGTGGACGGATCAGGGCTTAGGAGACGACGCGTGGATCGAGCGGGGCTCGGACACGGCGCGTGGATGGACCGTGGCTTAGAATGCGGCACGCGGACCGATCGGGGCTCGGAGACGGCGTGTGGACCGATCGGGGATCAGGAAACGGTGCGTGGAGCGATCGGGGCTCAGGAGGCGGCGCGTGGATCGATCGGGGCTCAGGAGACGACGCGTCGATGGATCGGGGCTTAGGAGCCGACGCGTGGACCGATCGGGGCTCAGGAGACGGCGCGTCGACCGACCGGAGCTCAGGAGATTCGCATGGATCGATCGGGGCTCTGTAGGCGACGAGTGAACCGATTGGGGCTTAGGAGACGACGCGTGGACCGATCGGGACTCAGGAGACGGAGCGTGGCCCGATTGGGGCTCGGATACGGCGCGTGAACCGATCGGGGCTCAGGAGGCCGCGCGTGGACCGATCATGGCTCGGCGACGGCGCGTAGACCGATCGGGGCTCGGAGACGACGCGTGGACCGATCAGGGCTCGGAGACAGCGCGTGGACCGATTGGGGCTCGGATGCGGCGCGTGAACCAATCGGGGCTCAGGAGGCCGCGCGTGGACCGATTGCGGTTCGGCGACGGCGCGTGGACCGACCGGGTCTCAGGAGGCCGCGCGTGGACAGATCATGACTCGGCGACGGCGCGTGGACCAATCGGGGCTCGGAGACGACGCGTGGACCGATCGGGGCTCGGAGACAGCGCGTGGATCGACTGGGGCTCAGGCGGTTTCGCGTGGACCAATTGGGGTTCGGCGACGGCCCGTGGACCGATCGTGGCTTAGGAGACGGCGCGTGCACCGATCGGGGCCCGGAGACGGGTCGTGGACAGATTGGGGATTAGGAGACGGCGCGTGGACCGATCGGGGCTGGGAGACGGCACGTGGACCGATCGGGGCTCGGAGACAGCGCGTGGACCGACTGGGGCTCAGGCGGTTTCGCGTCGACCAATTGGGGTTCGGCTACGGCGCGTGGACCGATCGGGGCTCAGGAGATGGCGCGTGGACCGATCGGGGCTCAGGAGACGACGCGTGGACCGATCGGGGCTCAGGAAGCGGCGCCTGCACCGATCGTGGTGGGGAGACGGTGCAAGGAGGCATCTGGGCTTAGAAGACGACGCGTGGACCGATCGGGGCTCAGGAAACGGCGCGTGGACCGACCGCGGCTCAGGAGGCCACGCCTGGACCGATCGGGGCTCGGCGACGGGGCGTGGACCGATCGAGTCTCGGAGACGACGCGTCGACCGATCGGGGCTCAGATGACGGTGCGCGGACCGACCGGGGCTCAGGAGACTCGCGTGGATCGATCGGGGCTCCGGAGACGACTCGTGGAGCGATGGGTATCAGGAGACGGTGCGCGGACCGATCGGGGCTCGGAGACGGCGCGTGGACCGATCGGGGCTTAGGAGACGACGCGTGGACCGATTGGGGCTCAGGAGACGGCGCCTGGACCGATCGGGGGTCACGAGACTACGTGTGGGCCGATTGGGGCTCAGGAGACGACGCGTTTACGGATCGGGGATCAGGAGACGACGCGTGGAACGATCCGGGCTCAGGAGACGGAGCGTGGACCGATCGGGGCTTGGAGACGGCGTGTGGAACGATCGGGGCTTGGGTGACGGCGCGTGAACCGATCGGTGCTCGGAGACGGCGCGTGGACGGACCGCGGCTTAGAATGCGGTACGCGGACCGATCGGGGATCGGACACGGCGTGTGGACCGATCGAGGCTTGGAGACGACGCGTTTACGGATCGGAGATCAGGAGACGACGCGTGGAACGATCCGGGCTCAGGATACGGACCGTGGACCGATCGGGGCTTGGAGACGGCGTGTGGAACGATCGAGACTCGGGTGACAGCGCGTGAACCGATCGGCGCTCGGAGACGGCGCGTGGACCGATCGGGGCTCGGAGACGGCGCGTGGACCGACCGGGGCTTAGGAGGCGGCGTGTGGAACGATCGGGGCTCAGGAGACGGAGCGTGCACCGATCGGCGCTCGGACACGGCGCGTGCACCGATCGGGGCCCGGAGACGGGTCGTGGACAGATTGGGGATTAGGAGACGGCGCGTGGACCGATCGGGGCTGGGAGACGGCACGTGGACCGATCGGGGCTCGGAGACAGCGCGTGGACCGACTGGGGCTCAGGCGGTTTCGCGTGGACCAATTGGGGTTCGGCGACGGCGCGTGGACCGATCGGGGCTCAGGAGACGGCGCGTGGACCGATCGGGGCTCAGAAGACGACGCGTGGACCGATCGGGGCTCAGGAGACAACGCGTGTACGGATCGGGGCTTGATGACGGCGGCTTTACCGATCGCGGCTCGCAGACGGCCCGTGGACAGATCGGGGCTTGGGAGACGACGCCTGGATCGATCGGGGCTTAGGAGGCGGCGTGTGGAACGATCGGGGCTCAGGAGACGGAGCGTGCACCGATCGGCGCTCGGAGACGGCGCGTGGATCGATCGGGGCTCCGGAGGCGCCGCGTGGACCGATGGGGATCAGGTGACGCTGCGCAGACCGATCGGGGCTTAGGAGACGACGCGTGGACCGATCGGGGCTCAGGAGACGGCGCGTAGACCGATCGGGGCTTCGGAGACGGTACGTGGACCGATCGAGGCTCGGAGACGGCGCGTGGACCGACCGGTGCTCAGGAGGCCGCGCGTGGACCGATCGGGACTCGGCGACGACGCGTGGACTGATCGAGGCTCGGAGAGGACGCGTGTATGGATCGGGTATTAGGGGACGACGCGTGGAACGATTGGGGCTCAGGAGACGGCGCGTGAACCGATCGGGGCTCAGGAAAGGGCGTGTGGAGCGGTCGGGGCTCAGGAGACGACGCGTGGATCGATCGGGGCTCTGGAGACGACGCGTCGACCGATCGGGGCTCAGGAGGCGGCGCGTGGACCGATTGGGAGTCACGAGACGGCGCGTGGACCGAGTGGGGCTCGGATACGGCGCGTGAACCGGCCGGGGCTCAGGAGGCCGCGCGTGGACCGATCGCAGTTCGGCGACGGCGCGTGGACCGATCGGGGCTCGGAGACGACGCGTGAACCGATCGGGGCTCAGGAGACGGCGCGTGGACTGATCGGTGCTCGGAGACGGCGCGTGGACGGACAGTGGCTTAGAATGCGTCACGCGGATCGATCGGGGCTCGGAGACGGCGTGTGGACGTATCGGGGGTTAAGAGACGATGCGTGGACCGATCGGGGCTTAGGAGATGGCGCGTGGACCGATCGGGGCTTCGGAGACGGTACGTGGACCGATCGAGGCTCGGAGACGGCGCGTGGACCGACCGGGGCTCAGGAGGCCGCGCGTGGACCGATCGGGACGCGGCGACGGCGCGTGGACCGATCGAGGCTCGGAGACGACGCGTGTATGGATCGGGGATTAGGGGACGACGCGTGGAACGATCGGGGCTCAGGAGACGGCGCGTGCACCGACCGGCGCTCGGAGACGGCGCGTGGAGCGATCGGGGCTCAGGAGACGACGCGTGGATCGAGCGGGGCTCAGGAGACGACGCGTCGACCGATCGGGGCTTAGGAGAAGGCGCGTGGAACGATCGGGGCTCAGGAGACGGCGCGTGGAGCGATCGGGGCTCCGGAGGCGCCGCGTGGACCGATCGGGGATGAGGAGAAGGCGCGTGGACCGATCGGGGCTTAGGAGACGGCGCGTGGACCGATCGGGGCTCGGAGACGGGGCGTGGACAGATTGGGGATTAGGAGACGGCGCGTGGACCGATCGGGGCTGGGAGACGGCACGTGGACCGATCGGGGCTCGGAGACAGCGCGTGGACCGACTGGGGCTCAGGCGGTTTCGCGTGGACCAATTGGGGTTCGGCGACGGCGCGTGGACCGATCGGGGCTCAGGAGACGGCGCGTGGACCGATCGGGGCTCAGAAGACGACGCGTGGACCGATCGGGGCTCAGGAGACGACGCGTGTACGGATCGGGGCTTGATGACGGCGGTTTTACCGATCGCGGCTCGCAGACGGTCCGTGGACAGATCGGGGCTTGGGAGACGACGCCTGGACCGATCGGGGCTTAGGAGGCGGCGTGTGGAACGATCGGGGCTCAGGAGACGGAGCGTGCACCGATCGGCGCTCGGAGACGGCGCGTGGATCGATCGGGGCTCCGGAGGCGCCGCGTGGACCGATGGGGATCAGGAGACGCTGCGCACACCGATCGGGGCTTAGGAGACGACGCGTGGACCGATCGGGGCTCAGGAGACGGCGCGTAGACCGATCGGGGCTTCGGAGACGTTACGTGGACCGATCGAGGCTCGGAGACGGCGCGTGGACCGACCGGTGCTCAGGAGGCCGCGCGTGGACCGATCGGGACTCGGCGACGACGCGTGGACTGATCGAGGCTCGGAGACGACGCGTGTATGGATCGGGTATTAGGGGACGACGCTTGGAACGATTGGGGCTCAGGAGACGGCGCGTGAACCGATCGGGGCTCAGGAAAGGGCGTGTGGAGCGGTCGGGGCTCAGGAGACGACGCGTGGATCGATCGGGGCTCAGGAGCCGGCGCACAGCCCGATCGTGGCTCGGAGACGGCGCGAGGAGGCATCGGAGCTTTGAAGACGACGCGTGGACCGAACGATACTCAGAAAACGGCGCGTGGAGCGATCGAGGCTCAGGAGACGACGCGTCGATCGATCGGGGCTCAGGAGACGACGCGTCGACCGTTCGGGGCTCAGGAGACGGCGCGCGCACCGGCCGGGGCTCAGGAGCCTAGTGTGGATCGATCGGGGATCCGGAGGCGCCGCGTGAACCAATCGCCGCTCGGAGATGGCGCGTGGAAGGATCGGGGCTTAGGAGACGGCGAGTGCACCGATCGGGGCTCAGGAGGCCGCGCGTGGACTGAACGCGGCTCGGCGACGGCGCGTGGACCGATCGGGGCTCAGGAGGCCGCGCGTGGACCGAGCGCGGCTCGGCGACGGCGCGTGGACCGATCAGGGCTCAGGAGGCCGCGCGTGGACCGATCATGGCTCGGCGACGGTGCGTTAACCGAGCGGGGCTTAGGAGACTATGCGTGGAACGATCGGGGCTGGGAGACGGCGCGTGGAACGATCGGGGCTCAGGAGAATGGGCGTGGATGGATCGGGGCTTAGGGAACGACGCGTGGGCCGATCGGGGCTCAGGAGACGGAGCGTGGACCGATCGGGGCTCGGAGACGGCGCGTGGAACGATCGGGGTTCGGAGTCGGCGCGTTAACCGATCGGGGCATAGGAAACGATGCGTCGACCGATCGGGGCTCGGAGGCGGCGCGTGAACCGATCGGGGCTCGGAGACGGCGCGTGGACCGATCGGGGCTTAGGAGACGGCGCGTGGGCCGATCGGAGATCAGGAGACGACGCGTGGACCGATCGGGGCTCTGGCAGCGGCGCACGGACCGATGGTGGCTCGGAGACGGCCGGTGGAGGCATCGGGGCTTTGAAGACGACGCGTGGACCGAACGGTGCTCAGAAAACGGCGCGTGGACCGATTGGTGCTCGGAGACGATGCGTGGACAGATCGGGGCTCGGCGATGGCGCGTGGACCGATCTGGGCTCGGAGACGACGCGTGGACCGATCGGGGCTCGGAGACGACGCGTGTACGGATCGGCCTTGGTTACGGCGCGTTTACCGATCGCGGCTCGGAGACGGCCCGTGGACGGATCGGGGCTTAGGAGACGACGAGTGGACCGACCGGGGCTCAGGAGGCCGCGCGTGGACCGGTCCAGGCTGGGCGACGGCGCGTGGACCGATCGGGGCTCAGGAGACCGTGCGTGGATCGATCTGGACTCGGCGACTACGCGTGGACGTATCGGGGCTCAGGAGACGGCGCGTGGAGCGATCGGGTCTCAGGAGAAGACACGTGGATCGATCGGGGCTCAGGAGACAACGCGTCGACGGATCGGGGCTTAGGAGACGACGGGTGAACGGATTGGAGCTTAGGAGACGACGCGTGGATCGATCGGGGCTCGGAGACGCGCGTGGACCGACTGGGGCTCAGGCGGTTGCGCGTGGACCAATTGGGGTTCGGCGACGGCGCGTGGACCGATCGGCGCTCGGAGACGGCGCGTGGAGGCATCTGGGCTTAGAAGACGACGCGTGGATCGATCGGGGCTCGGAGACGGCGCGTGAACCGACCGGGGCTCAGGAGACCGCGCGTGAACCGATCGGCGCTCGTAGACAGCGCGTGGACCGATCGGGGCTTAAGAGACGGCGCGTGGACCGATCGGAGATCAGGAGACGATTCGTGGTCCGATAGGGCTCTGGAAGCGGCGCACGGACCGATCGTGGATCGGGGACGGCGCACGGACCGATCGTGGCTCGGAGACGGCGCGTGGAGGCATCTGGGCTTAGAAGACGACGCGTGGATCGATCGGGGCTCGGAGACGGCGCGTGAACCGACCGGGGCTCAGGAGACCGCGCGTGGACCGGTCGGGGCTCGGCGACTGCGTGTGGACGTATCAGGGTTCAGGAGACGGCGCGTGGAGCGATCGGGGCTCGGAGACGGCGCGTGTACCGATCAGGGATTCCGGGACGACGCGTGGACCGATCCGGGCTCAGGAGACGGCGCGTAGACCGATCATGGCTCGGCGACGGCGCATGGACCGATCGAGGCTCAGGAGGCTGCGCGTGGATCGATTGGGGCTCAGGAGACGGCGCGTGGAACGCTCGGGGCTCGAAGACGGCGCGTGAACCAATCGGCGCTCCGAGACGGCGCGTGGACCGATCGGGGATGAGGAGAAGGCGCGTGGACCGATCGGGGCTTAGGAGACGGCGCGTAGACCGATCGGGGCTCGGAGACGGCGCGTTGAACGATCGGGGTTCAGGTGACGGCGCGTGAACGGATCGGCGCTCGGAGACCGCGCGTGGACCGATAGGGGCTTAGCAGAAGGCGCTTGGACCGATTGGGGCTTAGCAGAAGGCGCTTGGACCGATCGGGGCTTAGGAGACGGCGCGTGGACCGATCGGAGCTCGGAGACGGCGCGTGGACCGATCTGGGCTCGGAGACAGCGCGTGGACCGACTGGGGCACAGGCGGTGGCGCGTGGACCAATTGGGGTTCGGCGACGGCGCGTGGACCGATCCGGGCTCAGGAGACGGCTCGTGGACCGATCGGGGCTGGGAGACGGAGCGTGGAGCGATCGGGGCTCAGGAGACGGCGCGTGAACTAATCGGCGCTCGGAGACGGCGTGTGGACCGATCGGAGCTCGGAGACGACGCGTGTACCTGTCGGGGCTCAGGAGACAGCGCGTGGACCGATTGGGCATCAGGAGACGGCGCGTCGATGGATCGGGGCTTGGGGAACGACGCGTGGACCGATCGGGGCTCAGGAGACGGCGCGTGGATCGATCGGGGCTCGGAGACGGCGCGTGGAACGATCGGGCCTCAGGAGACGGCGCGTGAAATGATCGGCGCTCGGAGACGGCGCGTGGACCGATCGTGGCTTAGGAGAAGGCGCGTGGAACGATCGGGGCTCAGGAGACGGCGCGTGGAGCGATCGGGGCTCAGGAGACGGCGCGTGAACCAATCGGCGCTCCGAGACGGCGCGTGGACCGGTCGGGGATGAGGAGAAGGCGTGTGGACCGGTCGGGGCTTAGGAAACGGCGCGTGGACCGATCGGGGCCCGGAGACGGGGCGTGGAACGATCGGGGCTCAGGTGACGGCGCGTGAACCGATCGGCGCTCGGAGACCGCGCGTGGACCGATCGGGGCTTTGCAGGAGGCGCTTGGACCGATCGGGGCTTAGGACACGGCGCGTGGACCGATCGGAGCTCGGAGACGGCGCGTGGACCGATCGGGGCTCAGGAGACGGCGCGAGGAGCGATCGGGCTCAGGAGAAGACGCGTCAATTGATCGTGGCTCAGGAGACGACGGGTCGACGGATCGGGGCTTAGGAGACGACGCTTGGACCGATCGGGGCTTAGGAGACGACGCGTGGACCGATCGGGGTTTAGGAGAGGACGCGTCGACCGATCGGGGCACAGGAGACGGCGCGTGGACCGATCGGGGTTTAGGAGACAACGCGTGGACCGATCGGGCCTCGGAGACGGCGCGTGGACCGATCGGGACTTAGGAGAAGACGAGTGGACCGATCGGGGCTTAGGAGACGATACGTGGACCGATCGGGGCTCAGGAGACGGCGCGTGGACCGGTCGGGGCTTAGGAGACTCACGTTGATCGATTGGGGCTCCGGAGACGGCGCGTGGACCGATCGGGGCTTAGGAGACGACGCGTGGACCGATCGGTGCTCGGAGACGGCACGTGGACCGATCGGGGCTTAGGAGACTCACGTTGATCGATTGGAGCTCCGGAGGCGGCGCGTGGACCGATCGGGGCTTAGGAGACTACGCGTGTACCTATCGGGGCTCAGGAGACTGCGCGTGGACCGATTGGGCATCAGGAGACGGCGCGTCGATGGATCGGGGCTTGGGGAACGACGCGTGGACCGATCGGGGCTCAGGAGACGGCGCGTGGATCGATCGGGGCTCAGGAGACGGCGCGAGGAGCGTTCGGGCTCAGGAGAAGACGCGTCAATTGATCGTGGCTCAGGAGACGACGCGTGGATCGATCGGGGCTCAGAAGACGACGCGTCGACCGATCGGGGCTCAGGAGACGGCGCGAGGAGCGATCGGGCTCAGGAGAAGACGCGTCAATTGAGCGTGGCTCAGGAGACGACGCGTCGACGGATCGGGGCTTAGGAGACGACGCGTGGACCGATCGGGGCTCAAGAGACGGCGCGTCGACGGATCGGGGCTTAGGAGACGACGCGTGGACCGATCGGGGCTCAAGAGACGGCGCGTGGACCGATCGGGGCTTAGGAGACTACGGGTGTACTTATCGGGGCTCAGGAGACAGCGCGTGGACCGATTGGGCATCAGGAGACGGCGCGTCGATGGATCGGGGCTTGGGGAACGACGCGTGGACCGATCGGGGCTCAGGAGACGGCGCGTGGATCGATCGGGGTTCGGAGACGGCGCGTGGAACGATAGGGGCTCAGGAGAAGGCGCGTGGAACGATCGGGGCTCAGGAGACGCGGCGTGGAGCGATCGGGGCTCAGGAGACGGCGCGTGAACCAATCGGCGCTCCGAGACGGCGCGTGGACCGATCGGGGATGAGGAGAAGGCGTGTGGACCGATCGGGGCTTAGGAGACGGCGCGTGGACCGATCGGGGCTCGGAGACGGGGCGTGGAACGATGGGGCTCAGGTGACGGTGCGTAAACCGATCGGCGCTCGGAGACGGCGCGTGGACCGATCGGGGCTTAGCAGAAGGCGCTTGGACCGATCGGGGCTTAGGAGACGGCGCGTGGACCGATCGGAGCTCGGAGACTGCGTGTGGACGTATCGGGGTTCAGGAGACGGCGCGTGGACCGATCGGGGCTCAGGAGACGGCGCGTGCACCGATCGGGGCCCAGAGACGGGTCGTGGACAGATTGGGGCTTAGGAGACGGCGCGTGGACCGACTGGGGCTCAGCAGGTTGCGCGTGGAACGATCGGGGCTCAGGAGACGGCGCTTGAACTTATCGGCGCTCGGAGACGGCGTGTGGACCGATCGGAGCTCGGAGACGACGCGTGGACCGATCGGGGCTCAGAAGACGACGCGTCGACCGATCGGGGCTCAGGAGACGGCGCGTGGATCGATCGAGGCTCGAAGACGCCGCGTGGAACGATCGGGGCTCAGGAGACGGCGCTTCAACTTATCGGCGCTCGGAGACGGCGCGTGGACCGATCGGGGCTTAGGATACGGCGCATGGACCGATCGGGGCTCAGGAAGCGGCGCCTGGACCGATCGTGGCTCGGAGACGGCGCGTGGAGGCATCGGGGCTAAGAAGACGACGCATGGACCGATCGGGGCTCAGGAAACGGCGTGTGGACCGATCGGAGCTCGGAGACGACGCGTGGACCGATCGGGGCTCAGGGGACGGCGCGAGGAGCGATCGGGCTCAGGAGAAGACGCGTCAATTGGTCGTGGCTCAGGAGACGACGCGTCGACGGATCGGGGCTTAGGAGACGACGCGTGGACCGATCGGGGCTTAGGAGACGACGCGTCGACCGATCGGGGCACAGGAGACGGCGCGTGGACCGATCGGGGTTTAGGAGACAACGCGTGGACCGATCGGGGCTCGGAGACGGCGCGTGGACCGATCGGGACTTAGGAGACGACGAGTGGACCGATCGGGGCTTAGGAGACGATACGTGGACCGATCGGGGCTCAGGAGACGGCGCGTGGACCGGTCGGGGCTTAGGAGACTCACGTTGATCGATTGGGGCTCCGGAGACGGCGCGTGGACCGATCGGCCCTTAGGAGCCGACGCGTGGACCGATCGGTGCTCGGAGACGGCACGTGGACCGATCGGGGCTTAGGAGACTCACGTTGATCGATTGGGGCTCCGGAGGCGGCGCGAGGAGCGATCGGGCTCAGGAGAAGACGCGTCAATTGATCGTGGCTCAGGAGACGACGCGTCGACGGATCGGGGCTTAGGAGACGACGCGTGGACCGATCGGGGCTTAGGAGACGACGCGTGGACCGATCGGGGTTTAGGAGAGGACGCGTCGACCGATCGGGGCACAGGAGACGGCGCGTGGACCGATCGGGGTTTAGGAGACAACGCGTGGACCGATCGGGGCTCGGAGACGGCGCGTGGACCGATCGGGACTTAGGAGACGACGAGTGGACCGATCAGGGCTTAGGAGACGATACGTGGACCGATCGGGGCTCAGGAGACGGCGCGTGGACCGGTCGGGGCTTAGGAGACTCACGTTGATCGATTGGGGCTCCGGAGACGGCGCGTGGACCGATCGGGGCTTAGGAGACGACGCGTGGACCGATCGGTGCTCGGAGACGGCACGTGGACCGATCGGGGCTTAGGAGACTCACGTTGATCGATTGGGGCTCCGCAGGCGGCGCGTGGACCGATCGGGGCTTAGGAGACTACGCGTGTACCTATCGGGGCTCAGGAGACTGCGCGTGGACCGATTGGGCATCAGGAGACGGCGCGTCGATGGATCGGGGCTTGGGGAACGACGCGTGGACCGATCGGGGCTCAGGAGACGGCGCGTGGATCGATCGGGGCTCAGGAGACGGCGCGAGGAGCGTTCGGGCTCAGGAGAAGACGCGTCAATTGATCGTGGCTCAGGAGACGACGCGTCGATCGATCGGGGCTCAGAAGACGACGCGTCGACCGATCGGGGCTCAGGAGACGGCGCGAGGAGCGATCGGGCTCAGGAGAAGACGCGTCAATTGATCGTGGCTCAGGAGACGACGCGTCGACGGATCGGGGCTTAGGAGACGACGCGTGGACCGATCGGGGCTTAGGAGACGACGCGTGGACCGATCGGGGCTTAGGAGAGGACGCGACGATCGATCGGGGCACAGGAGACGGCGCGTGGACCGATCGAGGTTTAGGAGACGACGCGTGGACCGATCGGGGCTCGGAGACGGCGCGCGGACCGATCGGGACTTAGGAGACGACGAGTGGACCGATCGGGGCTTAGGAGACGATACGTGGACCGATCGGGGCTCAGGAGACGGCGCGTGAAATGATCGGCGCTCGGAGACGGCGCGTGGACGGATCGTGGCTTAGGAGAAGGCGCGTGGAACGATCGGGGCTCAGGAGATGGCGCGTGGAGCGATCGGGGCTCAGGAGACGGCGCGTGAACCAATCGGCGCTCCGAGACGGCGCGTGGACCGATCGGGGATGAGGAGAAGGCGTGTGGACCGATCGGGGCTTAGGAGACGGCGCGTGGACCGATCGGGGCTCGGAGACGGGGCGTGGAACGATGGGGCTCAGGTGACGGTGCGTAAACCGATCGGCGCTCGGAGACGGCGCGTGGACCGATCGGGGCTTAGCAGAAGGCGCTTGGACCGATCGGGACTTAGGAGACGGCGCGTGGACCGATCGGAGCTCGGAGACGGCGCGTGGACCGATCGGGGCTCAGGAGATGGCGCGTGGAGCGATCGGGCTCAGGAGACGACGCGTCGACGGATCGGGGCTTAGGAGACGACGCGTGGACCGATCGGGGCTTAGGAGACGACGCGTGGATCGATCGGGGTTTAGAAGAGGACGCGTCGACCGATCGGGGCACAGGAGACGGCGCGTCGACGGATCGGGGCTTAGGAGACGACGCGTGGACCGATCGGGGCTTAGGAGACGACGCGTGGATCGATCGGGGTTTAGAAGAGGACGCGTCGACCGATCGGGGCACAGGAGACGGCGCGTGGACCGATCGGGGTTTAGGAGACGACGCGTGGACCGATCGGGGCTCGGAGACGGCGCGTGGACCGATCGGGACTTAGGAGACGACGAGTGGACCGATCGGGGCTTAGGAGACGATACGTGGACCGATCGGGGCTCAGGAGACGGCGCGTGGACCGGTCGGGGCTTAGGAGACTCACGTTGATCGATTGGGGCTCCGGAGACGGCGCGTGGACCGATCGGGGCTTAGGAGACGACGCGTGGACCGATCGGGGCTCGAAGACGGCACGTGGACCGATCGGGGCTTAGGAGACTCACGTTGATCGATTGGGGCTCCGGAGGCGGCGCGTGGACCGATCGGGGCTTAGGAGACTACGCGTGTACCTATCGGGGCTCAGGAGACTGCGCGTGGACCGATTGAGCATCAGGAGACGGCGCGTCGATGAATCGGGGCTTGGGGAACGACGCGTGGACCGATCGGGGCTCAGGAGACGGCGCGTAGACCGATCGGGGCTCGGAAACGACGCGTTAACCGAGCGGGGCTTAGGAGACGATATGTGGACCGATCGGGGCTCGGAGACAGCGCGTGTACCGACTGGGGCTTAGGAGGTTGCGCGTGGACCAATTGGGGTTCGGCGACGGCGCGTGGACCGACCGGCGCTCAGGAGACGGCGCGTGGATGAACCGTGGCTTAGAATGCGGCACACGGACCGATCGGGGCTCGGAGACGGCGTGTGGACCGATCGGGGATCAGGAAACGGTACGTGGAGCGATCGGGGTTCAGGAGGCGGCGCGTGGATCAATCGGGGCTCAGGAGGCGACGCGTCGACGGACCGGGGATTCGGGGACGACGCGTGGAACGATCCGGGCTCAGGAGACGGCGCCTGGACCGACAGCGGCTCGGCGACTGCGCGTGGACGGATCGGGGCTCAGGAGACGGCATGCGGACCGATCGGGGCTCGGAGACGGCGCATTAACCGATCGGGGCTTAGGAGACGATGCGTGGACCGATCGGGTCTCGTGGACGGCGCGTGGAATGATCGGAGCAAAGGAGATGGCGCGTGAACCGATCGGCGCTCGGAGACGGCACGTGGATCGATCGGGGCTTAGGAGACGGCGCGTGGACCGATCGGAGCTCGGAGACGGCGCGTGGAACGATCGGGGCTCAGAAGACGGCGCGAGGAGCGATCGGGCTCAGGAGAAGACGCGTCAATTGATCGTGGCTCAGGAGACGACGCGTCGACGGATCGAGGCTTAGGAGACGACGCGTTAACCGATCGGTGCTTAGGAGACGACGCGTGGACCGATCGGGGCTCAGGTGACGGCGCGTGGACCGACCGGGGCTCAGGAGGCGACGCGTAGACCCATCGGGGTTCGGAGACGGCGTGTGGACCGATCGGGGATTAGGAGACGGCGCGTTAACCGATCACGGCTTAGGAGACGACGCGTGGACCGATCGGGGCTTAGGAGACGACGCGTAGACCGATGGGGGCTCGGAGATGGCGCGTGGACCGATGGGGGCTCGGAGACGGCGCGTGGACCGATCGGGGCTCAGGAGACGGCGCTTGGACCCATCGAGGCTCGGAGACGACGCGTGGAACGATCGGGGCTCAGGAGACGGCGCGTGGACCGATCGGGGCTCGGAGACGGCGCGTGGACCGATCGGGGCTTAGGAGACGACGCGTGGAGCGATCGGCGCTCAGGAGACGCCGCGTGGATCGATCGGGGCTCAGTAAACGGCGCGTGGAGCGATCGGGGCTCAGGAGACGACGCGTGGATCGATCGGGGCCCACGAGACAGCGTGTGGACCGATTGGGGCTCAGGAGACGGCGCGTGGACCGATCGGGGCTCAGAGACGGTGCGTGGAACGATTGGGACTCAGGAGACGGCGCGTGGACCGATTGGGGCTCGGATACGGCGCGTGAGCCGACCGGGGCTCAGGAGGCCGCGCGTGGACCGATCGCGCCTCGGCGACGGCGGGTGGACCGATCGGGGCTCAGGAGGCCGCGCGTGGACCGATCATCGCTCGGCAACGGCGCGTGGACCGATCGGGGCTCGGAGACGGCGCGTGAAGGCATCGGGGCTAAGAAGACGACGCATCGACCGAGCCGGGTGCAGGAGCCGGCGCGAGGAGCGATCCGGGCTCAGGAGAAGACGCGTCAATTGATCGGGGCTCAGGAGACGACGCGGCGACGGATCGGGGCTCGGAGACGACGCGTGGACCGATCGGGGCTCAGGAGACGGCGCGTGGACCGATCGGTGCTCGGAGACGGCGCATTGACCGATCGGGGTTCGGAGACGGCGCGTGGACCGTCTGGGGCTTAGGAGACGATGCGTGGACCGATCGCGGGTCGGAGACGGCGCGTTAACCGATCACGGCTTAGGAGACGACGCGTGGACCTATTGGGGCTTAGGAGACGACGCGTAGACCGATGGGGGCTCGGAGACGGCGCGTGGACCGATGGGGGCTCGGAGACGGCGCGTGGACCGATCGGGGCTCAGGAGAGGGCGCGTGAACCAATCGGCGCTTCGATACGGCGCGTAGACCGATCGGGGCTTAGGAGACGGCGCGTGGACCGATCGGGGCTCAGGAGACGGCGCGTGGACCGATCGGTGCTCGGAGACGGCGCATTGACCGATCGGGGTTCGGAGACGGCGCGTGGACCGTCTGGGGCTTAGGAGACGATGCGTGGACCGATCGGTGCTCGGAGACAGCGCGTGGACCGACCGGGGCTCAGGAGACTCGCGTGGATCGATCGGGGCTCAGGAGGTGACGCGTGAACCCATCGGGGCTCGGAGAGGGCGCGTGGAGGCATCGGGGCTTTGAAGACTACGCGTGAACCGAACGGTGCTCAGAAAACGACGCGTGGACCGATCGGTGCTCGGAGACGATGCGTGGACCGATCGCGGCGCAGGAAACGGCGCGTGGAGCGATCGGGGCTCAGGAGACGACGCGTGGATCGATCGGGGCTCAGTAAACGGCGCGTGGAGCGATCGGGGCTCAGGAGACGACGCGTGGATCGATCGGGGCTCAGGAGACGGCGCGCGGACTGACCGGAGCTCAGGAGACTCGCGTGGATCGATCGGAGCTCCGGAGGCGCCGCGTGGACCGATGGGGATCAGGAGACGGTGCGTGGACCGATCGGGGCTCGGAGACGGCGCGTGGACCGATCGGGGCTTAGGAGACGACGCGTGGACCGATCGGGGCGTAGGAGACCACGCGTGTAGCTATCGGGGCTCAGGAGACAGTGCGTGGACCGATTGGGGCTCCGGCGACGGCGCGTGGACCTATCGAAGCTCGGAGACGGCGTGTCGACCGATCGGGGCTCAGGAGACGGCGCGTAGACCGATCGGGGCTCGGCGACTGCGCGTGGACGGATCTGGGCTCACGAGACGGCGCGTGGGCCGATCGGGGCTCGGAGACGGCGCGTTAACCGATCGGGGCTCGGAGACGACGTGTGTACCGATCGGAGCTCAGGAGGCGGCGCGTACACCGATCGGGGCTCGGAAAGTACGCGTTAACCGAGCGGGGCTTAGGAGACGATGCGTAGACCGATCGGGGCTCGGAGACAGCGCGTGGGTCGATCGGGGCTCGGAGACGGCGCGTGGAACGATCGGGGCTCGGAGTCGGCGCGTTAACCGATCGGTTTCTTAGGAGACGATGCGTGGACCGATCGGGGCTCGGAGACGGCGCGTGGACCGATCGAGGCTCGGAGACGACGCGTGTACGGATCAGGGATTCGGGGACGACGCGTGGTACGATCCGGGCTCAGGAAACGGCGTGTGGAGCTATCGGGACTAACGAGACGACGCGTGGATCGATCGGGGCTCAGGAGACGACGCGTCCACCGACCGGAGCTCAGGAGATTCGCGTGGATCGATCGGGGCTCCGGAGGAGGCGCGTGGACCGATCGGAGCTCAGGAGACGGCGCGTGGACCGATCGGGGCTCAGGAAACGGCCCGTGAACCGATCGGGGCTTTGAAGACGACGCGTGGACGGATTGGGGCTCGGAGACAACGCGTGGAACGATCGGGGCTCAGGAGACGGCGCGTGAACCGATCGGCGCTCGGAGACGCCGCTTGGACCGGTCGGGGCTTAGGAGACGGCGCGTAGATCGATCGGGGCTCAGGAGACGGCGCATGTGCTGGTCGGGGCTCAGGAGACCGCGCGTGGACCGATCGGGGCTTAGGAGACGACGCGTGGAACGATCGGGGCTCAGGAGGCAGCGCGTGAACCGATCGGCGCTCGGAGACGGCGCGTGGATCGATCGGAGCTCACGAGACGGCGCGTGGATGGATCGAGGCTTAGGGAACGACGCGTAGACCAACCGGCGCTCAGGAAACGGCGCCTGGACCTATCGTGGCTCGGGACAACGCGGGGAACGATGGGGGCCCAGGAGACGGCGCGTGAACCGATCGGGGCTCGGAGATGACGCGTGGAACGATCGAGGCTCAGGAGACGGCGCGTGAACCGATCGGCGCTCAGGAGACGACGCGTGGACCAATCGGGGCACAGGAAGTGGCGCCTGGACCGATCGTGGCTCGGAGACGGCGCGTGGACCTATCGGGGCTGGGAGACGGCGCACGGACCGATCGGGTCTCAGGAGACGGCGCGAGGACCGGTCGGGGCTTAGGAGACTCGCGTGGATCTATCGGGGCTCCGGAGGCGGCGCGTGGACCGATCGGGCCCAGGAGACGGCGTGTGGACCGATCTGGGCTTGGAAGACGACGCGTGGCCCGATCGGGGCTCAGGAGACGATGTGTGGACCGATCGGCGCTTGGAGACGGCGCGTGGAATGATCGGGGCTTAGGAGACGGCGCGTGGACCGATCGGGGCTCGGAGACGATGCGTGGACCGATCGGGCCTCGGAGACGGCGCGTGGACCGACCGGGGCTCGGAGACGATGCGTGGACCGATCGGGGCTCAGGAAGCGGCGCGTGGACCTATCGTGGCTGGGAGATGGCGCGTGGAGGCATCGGGGCTAAGAAGACGACGCATGGACCGAGCGGGGCTCAGGAGACGGCGCGAGAAGCGATCGAGGCTCAGGAGACGACGCGTCAATTGATCGGGGCTCAGGAGACGACGCGGCGACGGATCGGGGCTTAGAAGACGCCCCGTGGACCGATTGGGGCTTAGGAGACGGCCTGTGGACCGATCGCGGCTTAGGAGACGGCGCGTGGGCAGATCGGGGCTCAGGAGACGGCGCGTGGACTAATTAGGGCTCAGGAAACGGCGCGTGGACCGATCGCGGCTCGGAGACCGCGCGTGGACCGACCGGGGCTCGGAGACGACGCGTGGACCGATCAGGCCTCGGAGACAGCGCGTGGACCGACTGGGGCTCAGGCGGTTGCGCGTGGACCAATTGCGGTTCGGCGACGGCGCGTGGACCGATCGGGGCTCGCAGACAGCGCGTGGACCGACTGGGGCTCAGGCGGTTGCGCGTGGACCAATTGGGGTTCGGCGACGGCGCGTGGACCGAACGGCGCTCGGAGACAGCGCGTTAACCGATCGGGGCTTAGGAGACGATGCATGGACCGATCGGGGCTTGGAGACGGCGCGTGGACCGATCGGGGCTCAGGAGACGACGCGTGGACCGATCGGGGCTCGGAGACAGCGCGTGGACCGACTGGGGCTCAGGAGACGGCGCCTGGACCGATTGGGGCTTGGATACGGCGCGTGAACCGATCGGGGCTCAGGAGGCCGCGCGTGGACCGATTATGGCTCGGTGACGGCGCGTGGACCGATCGGGGCTCGGAGACAGCGCGTGGACCGACTGGGGCTCAGGCGGTTGCGCGTGAACCAATTGCGGTTCGGCGACGGCGCGTGGACCGATCGGCGCTCGGAGACAGCGCGTGGACCGATCGGGGCTCAGGAGACGGCGCGTGGGCCGATCGGGGCTGAGGAGACGACGCGTGGACCGTCCGGGGTTAGGAGACGACGCGTGGACCGATGGGGCTTAGGAGACGGCGCACGGACCGATCGGGTCTCAGGAGACGGCGCGAGGACCGGTCGGGGCTTAGGAGACTCGCGTGGATCTATCGGGGCTCCGGAGGCGGCGCGTGGACCGATCGGGGCCCAGGAGACGGCGTGTGGACCGATCTGGGCTTGGAAGACGACGCGTGGACCGATCGGGGCTTTAGGAGACGACGCGTGGAGCGATCGGGGCTCAGGAGACTCGGGAGTATTTAGCGGGGTTCCGGCGGCGGGGGGGTGGACCGATCGGGGATCAGGAGACGGTGAGTGGACCAACCGGGGCTTAGGGGACGACGCGTAGACCGATCGGGGCGCGAAGACGGGGCGTGGACCGCTCGGGCTTCAGGAGACGGCGCGTGGACCGATCGGGGCTTGGAAGACGACGCGTGGACCGATCGGGGCTCAAGAGACGACGTGTGGACCGATCGGAGCTCAGGAGGCGGCGCGTGGACCCATCGAGCCTCGGAGAGGACGCGTAGAACGATCGGGGATCAGGAAACGGCGCGTGAACCAATCGGCGCTCGGAGACGGCGCGTGGACCGATCGCGCTTAGGAGACGGCGCGTGGACCGATCGGGGCTCAGGAAATGGGGCGTGCACCGATCGGGGATTAGGAGATGACGCGTGGACCGATCGCGGCTCGGAGACGGCGGGTGGAGCAATCGTGGCTTAGCGGACGACGCGTAGACCGATGGGGGCTCGGGAGACTCCGCGTGGATGGATCGGGGCTTAGGGAACGACGCGTGGACCGATCGCAGCTCAGGAGATTCGCGTGGGTCGATCGGGGCTCCGGAGGCGGCGCGTGGACCGATTGGGGCTCAGGAGGCCGCGCGTAGACCGATCGCGGCTCGGCGCCAGCGCGTGGACAGATCGGCGCTCGGAGACGGGGCGTGGACCGATCGGGTCTTAGGAGACGGCGCGTGCACCGATCGGGGCCCGGAGACGGGTCGTGGACAGATTGGGGCTTAGGAGACGGAGTGGGGACCGATCCGTGCTCGGAGACGGCGCGTGGACCGATCGGGGCTTAGGAGACGACGCGTGGACCGATGGTGGCTCAGGAGACGGCGCGTGGACCGATCTGGGCGCGCCGACTGCGCGTGGACGGATCGGGGCTCAGGAGACGGCGCGTGGAACGACCGGGGCTCAGGAGACCGCGCGTGGACCGATCGGGGCTCGGCGACTGCGCGTGGGCGGATCGGGGCTCAGGAAACGGCGCGTGGACCGATCGGCGCTCGGAGCAGGCGCGTCGACCGATCGGGTTTCGGAGACGGCGCATGGACCGTCTTGGGCGTAGGAGACGCTGCGTGGACCGATCGGGGCACAGGAGACTGCGCGTGGATGGATCGGGGCTTAGCGAACGACGCGTGGACGGATCGGGGCTCGGAGACGGCGCGTGGAACGATCGAGGCTCAGGAGGCCGCGCGTGGACCGATCGCTGCTCGGCGGCAGAGCGTGGACGTATCGGGGCTCAGGAGACGCTGCGTGGACCGATCGGGGCACAGGACACTGCGCGTGGATGGATCGGGGGTTAGGGAACGACGCGTCGACGGATCGGGGCTCGGAGACGGCGCGTCGAACGATCGGGGCTCAGGAGACGGCGCGTAGACCGATCGGGGCTCGGAAACGACGCGTTAACCGAGCGGGGCTTAGGAGACTATGCGTGGACCGATCGGGACTCGGAGACGACGCGTGAACTGATCGGGGTTTAGGAGATTATGCGTGGACGGATCCGGGCTGAGGGGCACACGCGTCGACGGATCGGGGCTCGGAGACGGCGCGTCGAACGATCGGGGCTCAGGAAACGGCGCGTAGACCGATCGGGGCTCGGAAACGACGCGTTAACCGAGCGGGGCTTAGGAGACTATGCGTGGACCAATCGAGGCTCGGCGATCGCGCGTGGACGGATCGGGACTCAGGAGACGGCGCGTGGAGCCATCGGGATTCAGACGACGACCCGTGGATAGATCGGGGCTCAGGAGACGACGCGTCGACGGATCGGGGCTTAGGAGACGACGCGTGGACCGATCGGGGCTTAGGAGTCGACGCGTGGAACGATCAGGGCTCGGCGACTGCGCGTGGACGGATCGGGGCTCACGAGACGGCGCGTGGGCGGATCGGGGCGCGGAGACGGCGCGTTAACCGATCGGGGCTCGGAGACGACGCGTGGACCGATCGGGGCTCAGGAAACGGCGCGTGAACCGATCGGGGCTCAGGAGGCCGCGCGTGGGCCGACTGGGGCTCGAGAGGTTGCGCGTGGACCAATTGGGGTTCGCCGCGGCGTGTGGACCAATTGGGGTTCGCCGCGGCGTGTGGACCGACCGGAGCTCAGTAGACCGCGCGTGAACCGATCGGGGCTCGGCGACTGCGCGTGGATGGATCGGGGCTCAGGAGACGACGCGTGGACCGATCGGGGCTCGGAGACATCGCGTGGACCGACTGGGGCTCAGGAGACGGCGCGTGGACCGATTGGGGCTTGGATACGGCGCGTGGACCGACTGGGGCTCAGGCGGTTGCGCGTGGACCAATTGCGGTTCGGCAACGGCGCGTGGACCGATCGGCGCTCGGAGACAGCGCGTGTACCGACTGGGGCTCGAGAGGTTGCGCGTGGACCAATTGGGGTTCGCCGCGGCGTGTGGACCGACCGGAGCTCAGTAGACCGCGCGTGAACCGATCGGGGCTCGGCGACTGCGCGTGGATGGATCGGGGCTCAGGAGATAGCGCGTGGACCGATCAGGGCTCGGCGACTGCGCGTGGACGGATCGGGGCTCACGAGACGGCGCGTGGGCGGATCGGGGCTCGGAGACGACGCGTGTACGGATCGGGGCTTGCTGACAGCGCGTTTACCGATCGCGGCTCGGAAACGGCCCGTGGACGGATCGAGGCTTAGGAGACGGCGCGTGGACCGACCGGGGCTCACGAGACCGCGCGTGGACCGATCGGGGCTCGGCGACTGCGCGTGGGCGGATCGGGGCTCAGGTAACGGCGCGTGGACCGATCGGCGCTCGGAGCAGGCGCGTCGACCGATCGGGTTTCGGAGACGGCGCATGGACCGTCTTGGGCGTAGGAGACGCTGCGTGGACCGATCGGGGCACAGGAGACTGCGCGTGGATGGATCGGGGCTTAGGGAACGACGCGTGGACGGATCGGGGCTCGGAGACGGCGCGTGGAACGATCGGGGCTCAGGAGACCGCGTGTGGACCGATCGGGGCTCGGCGACTGCGCGTGGGCGGATCGGGGCTCAGGAAACGGCGCGTGGACCGATCGGCGCTCGGAGACGGCGCGTCGACCGATCGGGTTTCGGAGACGGCGCGTGGACCGTCTGGGGCTTAGGGGACGCTGCGTGGACCGATCGGGGCACAGGAGGCTGCGCGTAGATGGATCGGGGCTTAGGGAACGACGCGTGGACGGATCGGGGCTCGGAGACGGCGCGTGGAACGATCGGCGCTCAGGAGACGACGCGTGGAGCGATCGGAGTTCAGGAGACGACCCGTGGATCGATCGGGGCTCAGGCGACGACGCGTGGACCCATCGGGGCTCGGATACGGCGCGTGAACCGTCCGGGGTTTGGAGGCGTCGCGTGGACCGACGGGGCATAGGAAGCAACGCGTGGACCGAACGGGGCTCAGGAGACGGCGCGGGGACCGATTGGGTCTCAGGAGGCCGCGCGTGGACCGATCGCTGCTCGGCGGCAGCGCGTGGACGTATCGGGGCTCAGGAGACGGCGCGTGGACCAATCGGGGCTCGGCGACGGCGCGTGGACCGATCGGGGCTCGGAGACGGCCCATGGACGGATCGGGGCTTAGGAGACGACGCGTGAACCGATCGGGGCTGGGAGACAGCGCGTGGACCGACTGGGTCTCAGGCGGTTGCGCGTGGACCAATTGGGGTTCGACGACGGCGCTTCGACCGATCGGGTTTCGGAGACGGCGCGTGGACCGTCTGGGGCTTAGGAGACGCTGCGTGGACCGATCGGGGCACAGGAGACTGCGCGTGGATGGATCGGGGCTTAGGAAACGATGCGTGGACCGATCGGGCTCGGAGACGGCGCGTGAACCGACCGGGGCTCAGGAGGCGACGCCTGGACCGATCGGGGCTCGGCGACGGAGCTTTGACCGATCGAGACTCGGAAATGACGCATGTACGGATCGGGGATTCGGGGACGACGCGTGGACCGATCGGGGCTTAGGAGAGGACGCGTGGACCGATCGGGGCTCGGAGACGACGCGTGTACGGATCGGGGCTTGGTGACGGCGTGTTTACCGATCGCGGCTTGGAGACGGCCCGTGGACGGATCGGGGCTTAGGAGACGACGCGTGGACCGATCGGGGCTGGGAGACAGTGCGTCGACCGACTGGAGCTCAGGCGGTTGCGCGTGGACCAATTGGGGTTCGGCGACGGCGCGTGGACCGATCAGAGCTCGGAGACGTCGCGTTAACCGATCGGGGCTTAGGAGACGATACGTGAACCGATCGGGGATCGGATACGGCGCGTGAACCGACCGGGGCTCAGGAGGCCGCGCGTGAACCGATCGGCGCTCGGAGACGGCGCGTGGACCGATCGGAGCTTAAGACACGACGCGTGGACCGATTGGGGCTCGGAGACGGCGCTTGGACCGATCGGGGCTTAGGAGACGACGCGTGGACCGAAAGGGGCTCAGGAGACGGCGCGTGGAACGATCGGGGCTCAGGAGACGGCGAGTTGACCGATCGGGGCTCAGGATACAGCGCGTGGACCAACCGGGGCTCGGAGAAGGCGCGTGGAACGATCGGGGCTCGGAGACGGCACGTGGAACGATCGGGGCTCAGGAGACGGTGCGTGCACCGATCGGGACTCAGGAACCGGCGCGTGAACCGATCGGGCCTTAGGAGACGACGCGTGGACCGATCGGGGCTCGGAGACGGCGCGCGGACCGATCGGGGTTTAGGAGACGACGCGTGGACCGATCGGGGCTTAGGAGACGATCCGTGGACCGATCGGGGCTCAGGAGACGGCGCGTGAACCGACCGGGGCTGAGGAGGCCGCGCGTGGACCGATCGGGGCTAGGCGACTGCGCGTGGACGTATCGGGGTTCAGGAGACCGCGCATGGACCGATCGGGCCTCAGAGACGGCGCGTTAACCGATAGGGGCTTAGGAGACGATGCGTGGACCGATCGGGGCTCAGAGATGGCGCGTGGACCGACCGGGGCTAAGGAGGCCGCGCGTGGACTGATCGTGGCTCGGCGACGGCGCGTGGACCGATCGGGGCTCAGGAGGCCGCGCGTGGACCGATCATGGCTCGGCGACGGCGCGTGGACCGATCGGGGCTCGGAGACGACGCGTAGACCCATCGGGACTCGGAGACAGCGCGTGGACCGACTTGGGCTCAGGCGGTTGCGCGTGGACCAATTGGGGTTCGGCGACGGCACGTGGACCGATCCGGGCTCAGGAGACGGCGGGTGGAGTGATGGGGGCTCGGAGACGGCGCGTGGAGCGATGGGGGCTCAGTAGACGGCGCGTGAACCGATCGGCGCTCGGAGACGGCGCGTGGACCGATCGGGGCTGAGGAGACGGCACGTGGACCAATCGGGGGTTAGGCGACGACGCGTGTTACCGATCGGGGCTCAGGAGACGGGGCGTGGACCAATCGGGGCTCAGGAGACGGCGTGTGGACCGATTAGGGCTCGGATACGGCGCGTGAACCAACCGGGGCTCAGGAGGCCGCGCGTGGACCGATCGCGACTCAGCGACGGCGCGTGGACCGATCGGGGCTCAGGAGGCCGCGCGTGGACCGATCATGGCTCGGCGACGGCGTGTGGACTGATCGGGGCTCGGAGACGAAGCGTGGACCGATCGGGGCTCGGAGACGGCGCGTGGACCGACTGGGGCTCAGGGGGTTGCGCGTGGACCAATTTGGGTTCGGCGACCGCGCGAGCACCGATCGGGGCCCGAAGACGGGGCTTTGAAGACGACGCGTGGACCGAACGGTGCTCAGAAAACGGCGGCTGCAGCGATCGGTGCTCAGGAGACGGCGCGTGGACCGATCGGAGCCCGGAGACAGGTCGAGGACAAATCGGGGCTTAGGAGACGGCGCGTGGACCGATCGGGGCTCAGAGACGATACGTGTACGGATCGGGGATTAAGGGACATCGCGTGGATTGATCGGGGCTTACGAGACAATACGTGGACCGATCGGGGCTCAGGAGGTGGCGCGTGCAACGATCGGGGCTCAGGAGACGACGCGTGGACCGATCGGGGCTCAGGAGACGACGCGTCGACCGATCGGGGCTTAGGAGACGACGCGTGAACCGATCGGGGCTTAGGATACGACACGTGGACCGGTTTGGGGCTTAGGAGACGATGCGTGGACCGATCTGGGGCTTAGGAGACGGCGCGAGGACCGATCGGGGTTTGGTGACGGCGCGTGGACCGATCGGGATTCTGAGATGGCCCGTGTACGGATCGGGACTTAGGAGACGACGCCTGGACCGAGAGAGTCTCAGGAGACGGCGCGTGGACCGATCGGGGCTAAGGAGACGACGTGTGGCCCGAACGGGAATTGGGAGACGACGCGTGGAACGATCGGGGCTCGGAGATGACGCGTGAACCGATCGGGGCTTAGGAGACGACGCGTGTACGGATCGGGGCTTGGTGACGGCGCGTTGACCGATCGGGGCTCGGAGACGGCCCGTGGACGCATCGGGGCTTAGGAGACGACACGTGCGACGATCCGGGCTCAGGAGACCGCCCGTGGAACGATCGCGGTTCGGCGACGGCGCGTGGATCAATCGGTGGTCGGAGACGGCGCGTGGACCGATCGGGGATCAGGAGACGTCGCGTGGACCGACCGGGACTCAGGAGACTCGCGTGGATCGATGGGGCTCAGGAGGTGGCACGTGGACCGATCAGGGATCAGAAGACGGTGCGTGGACCGATCGCGTCTCGGAGACGGCGCGTGGACCGATCGGCGCTCGGCGACGGCGCGTGGACCGAACGGGGCTCAGGAGACGGTGCGTGAACGGATCGGCGTTCGTAGACGGCGCGTGGACCGATCGGGGCTTAGGAGACGACGCGTGGACTGATCGGGGCTCAGGAGACGGCGCGTGGACCGATCGTGGCTCGGAGACGGCGCGTGAACCGATCGGCGCTTAGGAGACGAAGCGTGGACCGATCGGGGCTTAGGAGACGACGCGTGGACCGATCGGGGCTCAGGAGACGGCGCGTGTACTGGTAGGGGCTTAGGAGACTCGCGTGGATCTATCTGGACTCCGGAGGCGGCGCGTGGACCGATCGGGGATCAAGAGACGGTGCGTGGACCGATCGGGGCTCGGAGACGGCGCGTGGACCGATCGGGGCATAGGAGATGACGCGTGGACCGATCGGGGCTCAGGAGACGACGCGTGGACCGATTGGGGCTCCCGAGAGAGCGCGTGGACCGGTCGGGGCTTAGGAGACGGCGCGTGGACCGACCAGGAGTCTGAGACGACGCGTGGAACGATAGGAGCTCAGGAGACGGCGCGTGAACCGATCGGCGCTCGGAGACGGTGCGTGGACCGATCGAGGCTTAGGAGACGACGCGTGGACCGATCGGGGCTCGGAGACAGCAAGTTAACCGATCGGGGCTCGGAGACGGCGCGTGGACCGACCGGGGCTCAGGAGATCGCGCGTGGACCGATCGGGGCTCGGAGACGGCGCGTTAACCGATCGGGGCTTAGGAGACGGCGCGTGGACCGTCTGGGGCTTAGGAGACGATGCGTGGACCGATCGGGGCTCAGGAGACTGCACGTGAACCGATCGGCTTTCGGAGACGGCGCGTCGACCGATCGGGGTTTGGAGACGGCGTGTGGACCGTCTGGGGCTTAGGAGCCGATGCGTGGACCGATCGGGGCTCAGGAGAAGGCGCGTGGACCGACCGGGGCTCAGGAGACCGCGCGTGAACCGATCGGGGCTCGGCGACGTCGCGTGGACCGATCGGGGCTCAGGAGACGGCGCGTGGACCGATTGGGGCTCGGGAGACGGCGCGTGGACCGTCTGGGGCTTAGGAGACGATGCGTGAACCGATCGGGGCTCGGCGACGTCGCGTGGACCGATCGGGGCTCAGGAGACGGCGCGTGGACCGATTGGGGCTCGGGAGACGGCGCGTGGACCGTCTGGGGCTTAGGAGCCGATGCGTGGACCGATCGGGGCTCAGGAGAAGGCGCGTGGACCGACCGGGGCTCAGGAGACCGCGCGTGAACCGATCGGGGCTCGGCGACGTCGCGTGGACCGATCGGGGCTCAGGAGATGGTGTGTGAACCGACCGGGGCTCAGGAGATTCACGTGAATCAATCAGGGCTCCGGAGGCGCCGCGTGAACGGATGGGGCTCAGGAGACGGCACGTGGACCGATCGGGGCTCGGAGACAGCGCGTGGAATGATCGGGGCTCAGGAGACGGCGCGAGGACCGATATCCTGAGGGAGACGGCGCGTGGACCGATCGGGGCTGGGAGACGGCGCGCGGAACGATCGGGGCTCAGGAGACTGCGCGTGGATAGATCGGGGCGTAGGGAACGTCGCGTCGAGCGATCGGGGCTTAGGTGACAACGCGTGGATCGATCGGGGCTCCGGAGGCGCCGCGTGGACGGATGGGGCTCAGGAGACGGCACGTGGACCGATCGGGGCTCGGAGACAGCGCGTGGAATGATCGGGATTAGGAGACGACGCGTGGACCGATCGGTTGGTCAGGAGACGCCGTGTGGACCGATCGGGGCTCAGGAAACGGCGCGTGGACCGATCGGAGCTCGGAGGCGACGCGTGGATTGTTCGGGGCTCAACAGACGGCGCGTGGACTAATCGTGGCTTCGGAGACGACGCGTGGGCTGATCGGCGATCAGGAGACGGTGCGTGGACCGATCGGGGCTCGGAGGCGGCGCGTGGACCGATCGGCGCTTAGGAGGCCGCGCGTGCAACGATCGGCGCTCAGGTGACGGAGCGTGAACCGATCGGCGCTCGGAGACGGCGCGTGGACCGATCGGGGCTTAGGAGACGACGCGTGGATCGATCGGGGCTCAGGAGGCGGACGTGGATCGATCGGGGCTCAGGACACGACGCGTCGACGGATCGGGGCTCGCAGACGGCGCGTGGACCGACCGGGGCTCGGAGACGGCGCGTGGAACGATCGGGGCTCAGGAGATGGCGCGTTAACCGATCGGCGCTCGTAGACGGCGCGTGGACCGAACGGGGCTCAGGAGACGGCGCGTGAACCGATCGGCGCTTGGAGACAGCGCGTGGACCGATCGGGGCTTAGGACACGACGCGTGGACCGACCGTGGCCCGGAGACGACTCCTGGACCGATCGTGGCTTAGGAGGCGGCGCGTGGAACGATCGGGGCTCAGGAGACGGCGCGTGGACCGATCGGGGCTCGGCGACTGCGCGTGGACGGATCGGGGTCTAGGAGACGGCGCGTGGGCCGACCGGGGCTCAGGAGACCGCGCGTGCGCCGATCGGGGCTCGGAAACGATGCGTTAACCGAGCAGGGCTTAGGAGACTATGCGTGGACCGATCGGGACTCGGAGACAGCGCGTGTACCGACTGGGGCTCAGGAGGTTGCGCGTGGATCAATTGGGGCTCGGCGACGGCGCGTGGACCGACCGGGGCTCAGGAGACCGCGCGTGAACCAATCGGGGCTCGGCGACTGCCCGTGGATCGATCGGGGCTTAGGACACGATGCGTGGACCAATCGAGGCTCGGCGATCGCGCGTGGACCGATCGGGGCTCGGAGACGACGTGTGGACGTGTCGGGGCTTAGGAGACGATGCGTGCACCGATCGGGGCTCAGGAGACGGCGCGTGGATGGATCAGGGCTTAGGGAACGACGCGTGGACCGATCGGGGCTCAGGAGACGGCGCGTGGATGGATCGGGGCTCAGGAGACGGCGCGTGGACCGATCGGGGCTTAGGAGACGGCGCGTGGACCGATCGGGGCTTAGGAGACGGCGCGTGCACCGATAGGGGCTCAGGAAGCGGCGCCTGGACCGATCGTGGCTCGGAGACGACTCCTGGACCGATCGTGGCTTAGGAGGCGGCGCGTGGAACGATCGGGGCTCAGGAGACGGCGCGTGAACCGATCGGCGCTCGGAGACGGCGCGTGGACCGATCGGGGTTTAGGAGACCGCGCGTGGACCGATCGGGGCTCGGAGAAGACGCGTGTACGGATCGGGGCTTGCTGACAGCGCGTTTACCGATCGCGGCTCGGAAACGGCCCGTGGACGGATCGAGGCTTAGGAGACGACTCGTGGATCGATCGGGGCTCAGGAGGCGGCCGTGGATCGATCGGGGCTCAGGAGACGACGCGTCGACGGATCGGGGCTCGCAGACGGCGCGTGGACCGACCGGGGCTCGGAGACGGCGCGTGGAACGATCGGGGCTCAGGAGATGGCGCGTTAACCGATCGGCGCTCGTAGACGGCGCGTGGACCTATCGGGGCTTAGGAGACGGCGCGTGGACCGATCGGGGCTTAGAAGACGGCGCGTGGACCGATCGGGGCTCAGGAAGCGGCGCCTGGACCGATCGTGGCTCGGAGACGACTCCTGGACCGATCGTGGCTTAGGAGGCGGCGCGTGGAACGATCGGGGTTCAGGAGACGGCGCGTGAACCGATCGGCGCTCGGAGACGGCGCGTGGACCGATCGAGGTTTAGAAGACCGCGCGTGGACCGATCGAGGCTCGGCTACTGCGCGTGGACGGATCGGGCCTCAGGAGACGGCGCGTGGACCGACCGGGGCTCAGGAGACCGCGCGTGGACCGATCGGGGCTCGGCGACTGCGCGTGGGTGGATCGGGGCTCAGGAAACGGCGCGTGGACCGATCGGCGCTCGGACACGGCGCGTCGACCGATCGGGTTTCGGAGACGGCGCGTGGACCGTCTGGGGCTTAGGAGACGCTGCGTGGACCGTTCGGGGCTCAGGAGACGGCGCGTGGCGCGATCGGGGCTCAGAAGACGGCACGTGGAGCGATCGGGGCTCAGGAGACGTCGCGTGGAGCGATCGGGGTTCAGGAGACGACCCGTGGATCGATCGGGGCTGAGGCGACGACGTGTGGACCCATCGGGGCTCGGATACGGCGCGTGGACCGATCGGGGCTTAGGAGACGGCGCGTGCACCGATCGGGGCCCGGAGACGGGTCGTGGACAGATTGGGGCTTAGGAGACGACACGTGGACCGATCGGGGCTCAGGAGACGGCCCGTAGACCGATGGGGGCTCGGAAACGACGCGTTAACCTAGCGGGGCTTAGGAGACGACGCGTGGACCGTCCGGGGTTTGGAGGCGACGCGTGGACCGATGGGGCATAGGAAGCGACGCGTGGACCGATCGGGGCTCAGGAGACGGCGCGTGGACCGATCGGGGCTCGGCGACGGCGCGTGGACCGATCGGGGCTCGGAGACGACGCGTGTACGGATCTGGGCTGGGAGACAGCGCGTGGACCGACTGGAGCTCAGGCGGTTGCGCTTGGACCAATTGGGGTTCGGCAACAGCGCGTGGACCGATCGGGGCTCGGAGACGGCGCGTTAACCGATCGGGTCTTAGGAGACGATGCGTGGACCGATCGGGCTCGGAGACGGTGCGTGAACCGACCGGGGCTCAGGAGGCGACGCCTGGACCGATCGGGGCTCGGCGACGGCGCGTTGACCGATCGAGGCTCGGAGACGCCGCGTGTACGGATCGGGGATTCGGGGACGACGCGTGGACCGATCGGGTTTAGGAGACGACGCGTGGACCGATACGGGCTCAGGAGACGGCGCGTGGACCGATCGGGGCTCGGAGACGGCGCGTGGACCGATCGGGGCTGAGGAGACGGCACGTGGACCAATCGGGGGTTAGGCGACGACGCGTGTTACCGATCGGGGCTCAGGAGACGGGGCGTGGACCAATCGGGGCTCAGGAGACGGCGTGTGGACCGATTAGGGCTCGGATACGGCGCGTGAACCAACCGGGGCTCAGGAGGCCGCGCGTGGACCGATCGCGACTCAGCGACGGCGCGTGGACCGATCGGGGCTCAGGAGGCCGCGCGTGGACCGATCATGGCTCGGCGACGGCGTGTGGACTGATCGGGGCTCGGAGACGAAGCGTGGACCGATCGGGGCTCGGAGACGGCGCGTGGACCGACTGGGGCTCAGGGGGTTGCGCGTGGACCAATTTGGGTTCGGCGACCGCGCGAGCACCTATCGGGGCCCGAAGACGGGTCGTGGACAGATTGGGGCTGGGAGACGGCACGTGGACCAATCGGCGGTTAGGAGACGACGCGTGGACCGATCGCGGCTCAGGAGACGGCGCGTGAACCGATCGGCGCTCGGAGACGGCGCGTGGACCGATTGGGGCTGAGAAGAAGGCGCGTTGACCGATCGGGGCTTAGGAGACGGCGCGTGGACCGACCGGCGCTCGGAGACGGCGCGTGGCGGCATCGGGGCTTTGAAGACGACGCGTGGACCGAACGGTGCTCAGAAAACGGTGGCTGCAGCGATCGGTGCTCAGGAGACGGCGCGTGGACCGATCGGAGCCCGGAGACAGGTCGAGGACAAATCGGGGCTTAGGAGACGGCGCGTGGACCGATCGGGGCTCAGAGACGATACGTGTACGGATCGGGGATTAAGGGACATCGCGTGGATTGATCGGGGCTTACGAGACAATACGTGGACCGATCGGGGCTCAGGAGGTGGCGCGTGCAACGATCGGGGCTCAGGAGACGACGCGTGGACCGATCGGGGCTCAGGAGACGACGCGTCGACCGATCGGGGCTTAGGAGACGACGCGTGAACCGATCGGGGCCCGGAGACGGGTCGTGGACAGATTGGGGCTTAGGAGACGACACGTGGACCGATCGGGGCTCAGGAGACGGCCCGTAGACCGATGGGGGCTCGGAAACGACGCGTTAACCTAGCGGGGCTTAGGAGACGACGCGTGGACCGTCCGGGGTTTGGAGGCGACGCGTGGACCGATGGGGCATAGGAAGCGACGCGTGGACCGATCGGGGCTCAGGAGACGGCGCGTGGACCGATCGGGGCTCGGCGACGGCGCGTGGACCGATCGGGGCTCGGAGACGACGCGTGTACGGATCTGGGCTGGGAGACAGCGCGTGGACCGACTGGAGCTCAGGCGGTTGCGCTTGGACCAATTGGGGTTCGGCAACGGCGCGTGGACCGATCGGGGCTCGGAGACGGCGCGTTAACCGATCGGGTCTTAGGAGACGATGCGTGGACCGATCGGGCTCGGAGACGGTGCGTGAACCGACCGGGGCTCAGGAGGCGACGCCTGGACCGATCGGGGCTCGGCGACGGCGCGTTGACCGATCGAGGCTCGGAGATGACGCGTGTACGGATCGGGGATTCGGGGACGACGCGTGGACCGATCGGGTTTAGGAGACGACGCGTGGACCGATACGGGCTCAGGAGACGGCGCGTGGACCGATCGGGGCTCGGAGACGGCGGGTAGAGTGATGGGGGCTCGGAGACGGCGCGTGGAGCGATGGGGGCTCAGGAGACGGCGCGTGAACCGATCGGCGCTCGGAGACGGCGCGTGGACCGATCGGGGCTGAGGAGACGGCACATGGACCAATCGGGGGTTAGGCGACGACGCGTGTTACCGATCGGGGCTCAGGGGACGGGGCGTGGACCAATCGGGGCTCAGGAGACGGCGTGTGGACCGATTAGGGCTCGGATACGGCGCGTGAACCAACCGGGGCTCAGGAGGCCGCGCGTGGACCGATCGCGACTCAGCGACGGCGCGTGGACCGATCGGGGCTCAGGAGGCCGCGCGTGGACCGATCATGGCTCGGCGACGGCGTGTGGACTGATCGGGGCTCGGAGACGAAGCGTGGACCGATCGGGGCTCGGAGACGGCGCGTGGACCGACTGGGGCTCAGGGGGTTGCGCGTGGACCAATTTGGGTTCGGCGACCGCGCGAGCACCGATCGGGGCCCGAAGACGGGTCGTGGACAGATTGGGGATTAGGAGACGGCGCGTGGACCGATCGGGGCTGGGAGACGGCACGTGGACCAATCGGCGGTTAGGAGACGACGCGTGGACCGATCGCGGCTCAGGAGACGGCGCGTGAACCGATCGGCGCTCGGAGACGGCGCGTGGACCGATTGGGGCTGAGAAGAAGGCGCGTTGACCGATCGGGGCTTAGGAGACGGCGCGTGGACCGACCGGCGCTCGGAGACGGCGCGTGGCGGCATCGGGGCTTTGAAGACGACGCGTGGACCGAACGGTGCTCAGAAAACGGCGGCTGCAGCGATCGGTGCTCAGGAGACGGCGCGTGGACCGATCGGAGCCCGGAGACAGGTCGAGGACAAATCGGGGCTTAGGAGACGGCGCGTGGACTGATCGGGGCTCAGAGACGATACGTGTACGGATCGTGGATTAAGGGACATCGCGTGGATTGATCGGGGCTTACGAGACAATACGTGGACCGATCGGGGCTCAGGAGGTGGCGCGTGCAACGATCGGGGCTCAGGAGACGACGCGTGGACCGATCGGGGCTCAGGAGACGACGCGTCGACCGATCGGGGCTTAGGAGACGACGCGTGAACCGATCGGGGCTTAGGATACGACACGTGGACCGGTTTGGGGCTTAGGAGACGATGCGTGGACCGATCTGGGGCTCAGGAGACGGCGCGAGGACCGATCGGGGTTTGGTGACGGCGCGTGGACCGATCGGGATTCTGAGATGGCCCGTGTACGGATCGGGACTTAGGAGACGACGCCTGGACCGAGAGAGTCTCAGGAGACGGCGCGTGGACCGATCGGGGCTAAGGAGACGACGTGTGGCCCGAACGGGAATTGGGAGACGACGCGTGGAACGATCGGGGCTCGGAGATGACGCGTGAACCGATCGGGGCTTAGGAGACGACGCGTGTACGGATCGGGGCTTGGTGACGGCGCGTTGACCGATCGGGGCTCGGAGACGGCCCGTGGACGCATCGGGGCTTAGGAGACGACACGTGCGACGATCCGGGCTCAGGAGACCGCCCGTGGAACGATCGCGGTTCGGCGACGGCGCGTGGATCAATCGGTGGTCGGAGACGGCGCGTGGACCGATCGGGGATCAGGAGACGTCGCGTGGACCGACGGGGACTCAGGAGACTCGCGTGGATCGATGGGGCTCAGGAGGTGGCACGTGGACCGATCAGGGATCAGAAGACGGTGCGTGGACCGATCGCGTCTCGGAGACGGCGCGTGGACCGATCGGCGCTCGGCGACATCGCGTGGACCGAACGGGGCTCAGGAGACGGTGCGTGAACGGATCGGCGTTCGTAGACGGCGCGTGGACCGATCGGGGCTTAGGAGACGACGCGTGGACTGATCGGGGCTCAGGAGACGGCGCGTGGACCGATCGTGGCTCGGAGACGGCGCGTGAACCGATCGGCGCTTAGGAGACGAAGCGTGGACCGATCGGGGCTTAGGAGACGACGCGTGGACCGATCGGGGCTCAGGAGACGGCGCGTGTACTGGTAGGGGCTTAGGAGACTCGCGTGGATCTATCTGGACTCCGGAGGCGGCGCGTGGACCGATCGGGGATCAAGAGACGGTGCGTGGACCGATCGGGGCTCGGAGACGGCGCGTGGACCGATCGGGGCATAGGAGATGACGCGTGGACCGATCGGGGCTCAGGAGACGACGCGTGGACCGATTGGGGCTCCCGAGAGAGCGCGTGGACCGGTCGGGGCTTAGGAGACGGCGCGTGGACCGACCAGGAGTCTGAGACGACGCGTGGAACGATAGGAGCTCAGGAGACGGCGCGTGAACCGATCGGCGCTCGGAGACGGTGCGTGGACCGATCGAGGCTTAGGAGACGACGCGTGGACCGATCGGCTCTTAGGAGACGACGCGTGGACCGATCGGGGCTTAGGAGACGGCATGTGCACCGATCGGGGCTCGGAGACAGCAAGTTAACCGATCGGGGCTCGGAGACGGCGCGTGGACCGACCGGGGCTCAGGAGACCGCGCGTGGACCGATCGGGGCTCGGAGACGGCGCGTTAACCGATCGGGGCTTAGGAGACGACGCGTCGACCGATCGGGGTTCAGGAGAAGGGGCGTGGACCGACCGGAGCTCGGAGACGGCGCGTGAACCGCTCGGGGTTTAGGAGAGGACGCGTCGACTGATCGCGGCTCACGAGACGGCGCGTCTACCGATCGGGGCTTAGGAGACGTCTCGTGGGCCGATGGGGGCTCAGGAGACGGCGCGTGGACCGATCTGGGCTCAGGAGACGGCGCGTGGACCGATTGGGGCTCGGGAGACGGCGCGTGGACCGTCTGGGGCTTAGGAGACGATGCGTGGACCGATCGGGGCTCAGGAGACTGCACGTGAACCGATCGGCTTTCGGAGACGGCGCGTCGACCGATCGGGGTTTGGAGACGGCGTGTGGACCGTCTGGGGCTTAGGAGCCGATGCGTGGACCGATCGGGGCTCAGGAGAAGGCGCGTGGACCTACCGGGGCTCAGGAGACCGCGCGTGAACCGATCGGGGCTCGGCGACGTCGCGTGGACCGAACGGGGCTCAGGAGATGGTGTGTGAACCGACCGGGGCTCAGGAGATTCACGTGAATCAATCAGGGCTCCGGAGGCGCCGCGTGAACGGATGGGTCTCAGGAGACGGCACGTGGACCGATCGGGGCTCGGAGACAGCGCGTGGAATGATCGGGGCTCAGGAGACGGCGCGAGGACCGATATCCTGAGGGAGACGGCGCGTGGACCGATCGGGGCTGGGAGACGGCGCGCGGAACGATCGGGGCTCAGGAGACTGCGCGTGGATAGATCGGGGCTTAGGGAACGTCGCGTCGAGCGATCGGGGCTTAGGTGACAACGCGTGGATCGATCGGGGCTCCGGAGGCGCCGCGTGGACGGATGGGGCTCAGGAGACGGCACGTGGACCGATCGGGGCTCGGAGACAGCGCGTGGAATGATCGGGATTAGGAGACGACGCGTGGACCGATCGGTTGGTCAGGAGACGCCGTGTGGACCGATCGGGGCTCAGGAAACGGCGCGTGGACCGATCGGAGCTCGGAGGCGACGCGTGGATTGTTCGGGGCTCAACAGACGGCGCGTGGACTAATCGTGGCTTAGGAGACGACGCGTGGGCTGATCGGCGATCAGGAGACGGTGCGTGGACCGATCGGGGCTCGGAGGCGGCGCGTGGACCGATCGGCGCTTAGGAGGCCGCGCGTGCAACGATCGGCGCTCAGGTGACGGAGCGTGAACCGATCGGCGCTCGGAGACGGCGCGTGGACCGATCGGGGCTTAGGAGACGACGCGTGGATCGATCGGGGCTCAGGAGGCGGACGTGGATCGATCGGGGCTCAGGACACGACGCGTCGACGGATCGGGGCTCGCAGACGGCGCGTGGACCGACCGGGGCTCGGAGACGGCGCGTGGAACGATCGGGGCTCAGGAGACGGCGCGTGAACCGATCGGCGCTTGGAGACAGCGCGTGGACCGATCGGGGCTTAGGACACGACGCGTGGACCGATCGGGGCTTAGGACACGACGCGTGGACCGACCGTGGCCCGGAGACGACTCCTGGACCGATCGTGGCTTAGGAGGCGGCGCGTGGAACGATCGGGGCTCAGGAGACGGCGCGTGGACCGATCGGGGCTCGGCGACTGCGCGTGGACGGATCGGGGTCTAGGAGACGGCGCGTGGGCCGACCGGGGCTCAGGAGACCGCGCGTGCGCCGATCGGGGCTCGGAAACGATGCGTTAACCGAGCAGGGCTTAGGAGACTATGCGTGGACCGATCGGGACTCGGAGACAGCGCGTGTACCGACTGGGGCTCAGGAGGTTGCGCGTGGATCAATTGGGGCACGGCGACGGCGCGTGGACCGACCGGGGCTCAGGAGACCGCGCGTGAACCAATCGGGGCTCGGCGACTGCGCGTGGATCGATCGGGGCTTAGGACACGATGCGTGGACCAATCGAGGCTCGGCGATCGCGCGTGGAGCGATCGGGGCTCGGAGACGACGTGTGGACGTGTCGGGGCTTAGGAGACGATGCGTGCACCGATCGGGGCTCAGGAGACGGCGCGTGGATGGATCAGGGCTTAGGGAACGACGCGTGGACCGATCGGGGCTCAGGAGACGGCGCGTGGATGGATCGGGGCTTAGGAAACGACGCATGGACCGATCGGGGCTCAGGAGACGGCGCGTGGACCGATCGGGGCTTAGGAGACGGCGCGTGGACCGATCGGGGCTTAGGAGACGGCGCGTGCACCGATAGGGGCTCAGGAAGCGGCGCCTGGACCGATCGTGGCTCGGAGACGACTCCTGGACCGATCGTGGCTTAGGAGGCGGCGCGTGGAACGATCGGGGCTCAGGAGACGGCGCGTGAACCGATCGGCGCTCGGAGACGGCGCGTGGACCGATCGGGGTTTAGGAGACCGCGCGTGGACCGATCGGGGCTCGGAGAAGACGCGTGTACGGATCGGGGCTTGCTGACAGCGCGTTTACCGATCGCGGCTCGGAAACGGCCCGTGGACGGATCGAGGCTTAGGAGACGACTCGTGGATCGATCGGGGCTCAGGAGACGACGCGTCGACGGATCGGGGCTCGCAGACGGCGCGTGGACCGACCGGGGCTCGGAGACGGCGCGTGGAACGATCGGGGCTCAGGAGATGGCGCGTTAACCGATCGGCGCTCGTAGACGGCGCGTGGACCTATCGGGGCTTAGGAGACGGCGCGTGGACCGATCGGGGCTTAGAAGACGGCGCGTGGACCGATCGGGGCTCAGGAAGCGGCGCCTGCACCGATCGTGGCTCGGAGACGACTCCGGGACCGATCGTGGCTTAGGAGGCGGCGCGTGGAACGATCGGGGTTCAGGAGACGGCGCGTGAACCGATCGGCGCTCGGAGACGGCGCGTGGACCGATCGAGGTTTAGAAGACCGCGCGTGGACCGATCGAGGCTCGGCTACTGCGCGTGGACGGATCGGGCCTCAGGAGACGGCGCGTGGACCGACCGGGGCTCAGGAGACCGCGCGTGGACCGATCGGGGCTCGGCGACTGCGCGTGGGTGGATCGGGGCTCAGGAAACGGCGCGTGGACCGATCGGCGCTCGGACACGGCGCGTCGACCGATCGGGTTTCGGAGACGGCGCGTGGACCGTCTGGGGCTTAGGAGACGCTGCGTGGACCGTTCGGGGCTCAGGAGACGGCGCGTGGCGCGATCGGGGCTCAGAAGACGGCACGTGGAGCGATCGGGGCTCAGGAGACGGCGCGTGGAGCGATCGGGGTTCAGGAGACGACCCGTGGATCGATCGGGGCTGAGGCGACGACGTGTGGACCCATCGGGGCTCGGATACGGCGCGTGGACCGATCGGGGCTTAGGAGACGGCGCCTGCACCGATCGGGGCCCGGAGACGGGTCGTGGACAGATTGGGGCTTAGGAGACGACACGTGGACCGATCGGGGCTCAGGAGACGGCCCGTAGACCGATGGGGGCTCGGAAACGACGCGTTAACCTAGCGGGGCTTAGGAGACGACGCGTGGACCGTCCGGGGTTTGGAGGCGACGCGTGGACCGATGGGGCATAGGAAGCGACGCGTGGACCGATCGGGGCTCAGGAGACGGCGCGTGGACCGATCGGGGCTCGGCGACGGCGCGTGGACCGATCGGGGCTCGGAGACGACGCGTGTACGGATCTGGGCTGGGAGACAGCGCGTGGACCGACTGGAGCTCAGGCGGTTGCGCTTGGACCAATTGGGGTTCGGCAACGGCGCGTGGACCGATCGGGGCTCGGAGACGGCGCGTTAACCGATCGGGTCTTAGGAGACGATGCGTGGACCGATCGGGCTCGGAGACGGTGCGTGAACCGACCGGGGCTCAGGAGGCGACGCCTGGACCGATCGGGGCTCGGCGACGGCGCGTTGACCGATCGAGGCTCGGAGATGACGCGTGTACGGATCGGGGATTCGGGGACGACGCGTGGACCGATCGGGTTTAGGAGACGACGCGTGGACCGATACGGGCTCAGGAGACGGCGCGTGGACCGATCGGGGCTCGGAGACGGCGGGTAGAGTGATGGGGGCTCGGAGACGGCGCGTGGAGCGATGGGGGCTCAGGGGGTTGCGCGTGGACCAATTTGGGTTCGGCGACCGCGCGAGCACCGATCGGGGCCCGAACACGGGTCGTGGACAGATTGGGGATTAGGAGACGGCGCGTGGACCGATCGGGGCTGGGAGACGGCACGTGGACCAATCGGGGGTTAGGAGACGACGCGTGGACCGATCGCGGCTCAGGAGACGGCGCGTGGACCGATCGGGGCTTAGGAGACGGCGCGTGGACCGACCGGGGCTCAGGAGGCCACGCGTGGACCGATCGGGGATCAGGATACGGTGCGTGAACCGATGGGGGCCCGGAGTTGGCGCGTGGACCGATCGGGGCTCGGAGACGGCGCGTTAACCGATCGGTGCTCGGAGACGATGCGTGGACCTATCGGGGCTCGGAGACGGCGTGTGGACGTATCGGGGCTTAGGAGACGACGCGTGGACGGATCGGGGCTCAGGAGAAGGCGCGTGGACCGATCGGGGCTTAGGAGAGGACCCGTCGACCGATCGGGGCTCAGGAGACGACGCGTGGACCGATCGGGGTTTAGCAGAGGACGCGTCGACCGAGCAGTGCTCAGGAGACGGCGCGTGGACCGATCGGGGTTTAGGACACGACGCGTGGACAGATCGGTGCTCAGGAAGCGGCGCCTGGACCGATCATGGCTCGGAGACGGCGCGTGGAGGCATCCGGGCTAAGAAGACGACGCATGGACCGAGCGGGGCTCAGGAGACGGCGCGAGGAGCGATCGGAGCTCAGGAGAAGGCGCGTCAACTGACCGGGGCTCAGGAGACTACGCGTCGACGGATCGGGGCTTAGGAGACGACCCGTGGACCGATCGGGGCTGGGAGACGGCGTGTTAACCGATCGGGGCTTACGAGACGGCGTGTGGACCGATCGGAGATCAGGAGATGACGCGTGGACAGATCGGGGCTCGGAAACTACGCGTTAACCGATCGGGGCTCGGCGACTGCGCGTGGATGTATCGGGGCTCAGGAGACGGCGCGTGGGCCGCTCGGGGCGCGGAGACGCCGCGTGTACGGATCGGGGCTTGGTGACGGCGGGTTGACCGATCGCAGCTTAGAGACGGCCCGTGGACGGATCGGGGCTTAGGAGACGGCGCGTGGACCGATCGGGGCTCAGGAGGCCGCGCGTGGACCGATCGCGACTCGGCGACGGCGCGTGGACCGATCGGGGCTCAGGAGGCCGCGCGTGGACCGATCATGGCTCGGCGACGGCGTGTGGACTGATCGGGGCTCGGAGACGAAGCGTGGACCGATCGGGGCTCGGAAACGGCGCGTGGACCGACTGGGGCTCAGGGGGTTGCGCGTGGACCAATTTGGGTTCGGCGACCGCGCGAGCACCGATCGGGGCCCGAAGACGGGTCGTGGACAGATTGAGGATTAGGAGACGGCGCGTGGACCGATCGGGGCTGGGAGACGGCACGTGGACCAATCGGGGGTTAGGAGACGACGCGTGGACCGATCGCGGCTCAGGATACGGCGCGTGAACCGATCGGCGATCGGAGACGGAGCGTGGACCGATTGGGGCTGAGAAGAAGGCGCGTTGACCGATCGGGGCTTAGGAGACGGCGCGTGGACCGACCGGGGCTCGGAGACGGCGAGTGGAATGACCGGGGCTTAGGAGACGGCGCGTGGACCGATCGGAGATCAGGAGACGACGCGTCAATTGATCGGGGCTCAGGAGACGACGCGTGGACCGATCGGGGCGTAGGAGACGGCGCGTGGAACGATCGGGGCTTAGGAGACGACGCGTGGACGTATCGGGGCTTAGAAGACGACGCGTGGACCGATCGGGGTTTAGCAGAGGACGCGTCGACCGATCGGCTCTCTGGAGACGGCGCGTGGACCGATCGGGGCTCAGAAGCCGGCGCGAGGAGTGATACGGGCTCAGGAGAAGATGCGTCAATTGATCGGGGCTCGGAGACGGCGCGTGGACCGATCGGGGCTTAGGAGACGACGCGGCGAGCGATCGGCGCTCAGGAGACGACGCGTGGATCGATCGGGGCTCAGTAAACGGCGCGTGGAGCGATCGGGGCTCAGGAGACGACGCGTGGAACGATCGGGGCCCACGAGACAGCGCGTGGACCGATTGGGGCTCGGATACGGCGCGTGAGCCGACCGGGGCTCAGGAGGCCGCGCGTGGACCGATCGCGCCTCGGCGACGGCGGGTGGACCGATCGGGGCTCAGGAGGCCGCGCGTGGACCGATCATCGCTCGGCAACGGCGCGTGGGCCGATCGGGGCTCGGGGACGACGCGTGGACCGATCGGTGCTCGGAGACAGCGCGTGGACCGACTGGGGGTCGGAGACGGCGCTTGGACCGATCGTGGCTTAGGAGAAGGCGCGGGGAATGATCGGGGCTCAGGAGATGGCGCGTTGACCGATCGTGGCTCGGAGACGGCGCGTGAAGGCATCGGGGCTAAGAAGACGACGCATCGACCGAGCCGGGTGCAGGAGTCGGCGCGAGGAGCGATCCGGGCTCAGGAGAAGACGCGTCAATTGATCGGGGCTCAGGAGACGACGCGGCGACGGATCGGGGCTCGGAGACGACGCGTGGACCTATCGGGGCTTAGGAGACGACGCGTGGACCGATCGGGGCTCGGAGACGGCGCGTGGACCGATCGGGACTCAGGAGACGGCGCGTGGACCGATTGGGGCTTGGATACGGCACGTGACGCGACCGGGGCTCAGGAGGCCGCGCGTGGAGCGATCATGGCTCAGGAGACGGCGCGTAGACCGATCGGGGCTCGGAAACGGCGCATGGAACGATCGGGGCTCAGGAGACGGCGCGTGAATCAATCGGCGCTCGGAGACGGCGCGTGGACTGATCGTGGCTTAGGACAAAGCGCGTGGAACGATCAGGGCTCAGGAGACGGCGCGTGAACCGATCGGCGCTCGGAGACGGCACATTGACCGATCGGGGTTCGGAGACGGCGCGTGGACCGTCTGGGGCTTAGGAGACGATGCGTGGACCGATCGCGGGTCGGAGAGGGCGCGTTAACCGATCACGGCTTAGGAGACGACGCGTGGACCGATCGGGGCTTAGGAGACGACGCGTAGACCGATGGGGGCTCGGAGACGGCGCGTGGACCGATGGGGGCTCGGAGACGGCGCGTGGACCGATCGGGGCTCAGGAGACGGCGCGTGAACCAATCGGCGCTTCGATACGGCGCGTAGACCGATCGGGGCTTAGGAGACGGCGCGTGGACCGATCGGGGCTCAGGAGACGGCGCGTGAACCGATCGGCGCTCGGAGACGGCGCATTGACCGATCGGGGTTCGGAGACGGCGCGTGGACCGTCTGGGGATTAGGAGACGATGCGTGGACCGATCGCGGGTCGGAGACGGCGCGTTAACCGATCACGGCTTAGGAGACGACGCGTGGACCGATCGGGGCGTAGGAGACGGCGCGTGGAACGATCGGGGCTCAGGAGACTCGCGTGAATTGATCGGGGCTCAGGAGGCGCCGCGTGGGCCCATCGGGGCTCGGAGACGGCGCGTGGACCGATCGGGGCTTAGGAGACGACGCGTGGACGTATCGGGGCTTAGAAGACGACGCGTGGACCGATCGGGGCTCAGGGGACGGCGCGTGGACCGATCGGGACTCAGGAGGCGGCGCGTGGACCGATCGGGGCTCGGCGACTCCGCGTGGACGGATCGGGGCTCAGGAGACGGCGCGTGGACTAATTGGGGCTCAGGAGACGGCGCGTGGACCGATCGGGGCTCGGAGACGGCGCGTTAACCGATCGGGGCTTAGGTGACGATGCATAGCCCGATCGGGGCTCGGAGACGGCGCGTGCCCCGATCGAGGCTCAGGAGACGGCGCGTAGACCGATCGGGGCTCCGAGACGGCGGGTGGAACGATCGGGGCTCAGGAGACGGCGCGTGGACCGATCGGGTCTCGGAGGCGGTGCGTTAACCAATCGGGGCTCGGCGACTACGCGTGGACGTATCGGGGCTCAGGTGACGGCGCGTGGACCGATCGGGGCTTAGGAGCCGACGCGTGAACCGATCGGAGCTTAGGAGATGACGCGTGGACCGATCGGGGCTCAGGAGACGGCGCGTGGAGCGGTCGGGGCTTAGGAGACTCGCGTGGATCTATCGGGGCTCCGGACATGGCGCGTGAACCGATCGTGGCTTAGGAGACGGCGCGTGGACGGATCGGGGCTCAGGAAGCGGCGCCTGGACCGATCGTGGCGCGGAGACGGCTCGTGGAAGCATCGGGGCTTAGAAGACTTGCGTGGATCGATAGGGGCTCGGAGACGGCGCGTGCCCCGATCGAGGCTCAGGAGACGGCGCGTGGACCGACTGGGGGTCGGAGACGGCGCGTGGACCGATCGTGGCTTAGGAGAAGGCGCGTGGAATGATCGGGGCTCAGGAGATGGCGCGTTGACCGATCGTGGCTCGGAGACGGCGCGTGAAGGCATCGGGGCTAAGAAGACGACGCATCGACCGAGCCGGGCGCAGGAGCCGGCGCGAGGAGCGATCCGGGCTCAGGAGAAGACGCGTCAATTGATCGGGGCTCAGGAGACGGCGCGTGGACTGATCGTGGCTTAGGACAAAGCGCGTGGAACGATCGGGGCTCCGAGACGGCGGGTGGAATGATCGGGGCTCGGAGACGGCGCCTGGACCGATCGTGGCGCGGAGACGGCTCGTGGAAGCATCGGGGCTTAGAAGACTCGCGTGGATCGATAGGGGCTCGGAGACGGCGCGTGGAACGATCGGGGCTCGGAGTCCGCGCGCTAACCGATCGGGGCTTAGGCGTCGATGCGGGGACCGATCGGGGCTCGGATACGGCGCGTGGAACGACCGGGGCTCAGGTGATGCCGCGTGAACCGATCGGCGCTCGGAGACGCGCGTGGACCGATCGGGGCTTAGGATACGACGCGTGGACCGATCGAGGCTCAGGAGGCCGCGCGTGGACCGATCATGGCTCGGCAACGGCGCGTGGACCGATCGGGGCTCGGAGACGACGCGTGGACCGATCGGTGCTCGGAGACAGCGCGTGGACCGACTGGGGCTCGGAGACGGCGCCTGGACCGATCGTGGCTTAGGAGAAGGTGCGTGGAACGATCGGGGCTCAGGAGACGGCGCGTGGAGCGATCGGGGCTCAGGAGACGACGCTTGGACCGATCGGGGCTCAGGAGACGGCGCGTGGACGGATCGGGGCTCAGGAGACGGCGCGTGGGCCGATCGGGGCTTAGGAGACGACGCGTGTATGGATCGGGGCTTGGAGACGGGGCGTGGACCGATCGGAGCTCGGAGACGGCGCATTGACCGATCGGGGTTCGTAGACGGCGCGTGGACCGTCTGGGGCTTAGGAGACGATGCGTGGACCGATCGCCGCTCGGAGACGGCGCGTCGACCGATCGGGGCTCAGGAGATGGCGCGTAGACCGATCGAGGCTCGGAAACGGCGCTTGGAACGATAGGAGCTCAGGAGACGGCGCGTGAACCAATTGGCGCTCGGAGACGACGCGTGGACCGATCGTGGCTTAGGAGAAAGCGCGTGGAACGATCAGGGCTCAGGAGACGGCGCGTGAACCGATCGGCGCTCGGAGACAGCGCGTGGACCGACTGGGGCTCAGGTGGTTGCGCGTGGACCAATTGGGGTTTGGCGACGGCGCGTGGACCGATCGGCGATCGGAGACAGCGCGTGGAATGATCGGGGCTCAGGAGACGGCGCGAGGACCGATCGGGCCTCAGGAGACAGCGCCTGGACCGATTGAGATTAGGAGACGACGCGTGGACCGATCGGTGGTCAGGAGACGGCGCGTGGACCGATCGGGGCTCAGGAAACGGCGCGTGGACCGATCGGAGCTCGGAGACGACGCGTGGATTGTTCGGGGCTCAGGAGACGGCGCGTTGACTAATCGGGGCTTAGGAGACGACGCGTGGGCTGATCGGCGATCAGGAGACGGTGCGTGGACCGATCGGGGCTCGGAGGCGGCGCGTGGACCGATCGGCGCATAGGAGTCCACGCGTGAACCGACCGGGGCTCAGGAGGCCGCGCGCGGAACGATCGGCGCTCAGGTGACGGAGCGTGAACCGATCGGCGCTCGGAGACGGCGCGTGGACCTATCGGGGCTTAGGAGACGGCGCGTGGACCGATCGGCGCTCGGAGACGGCGCGTCGTCCGATCGGGTTTCGAAGACGGCGCGTGGACCGTCTGGGGCTTAGGAGACGCTGCGTGGACCGATCGGGGCACAGGAGACTGCGCGTGGATGGATCGGGGCTTAGGGAACGACGCGTGGATGGATCGGGGCTCGGAGACGGCGCGTGGAACGATCGGGGCTCGGCGACGGCGCGTGGACCGATCGGGGCTCGGAGACGACGCGTGTACGGATCGGGACTTGGTGACAGCGCGTTTACCGATCGCGGCTCGGAAACGGCCCGTGGACGGATCGAGGCTTAGGAGACGACGCGTGGACCGATCGGGGCTGGGAGACAGCGCGTGGACCGACTGGGGCTCAGGCGGCTGCGCGTGGACCAATTGGGGTTCGACGACGGCGCGTCGACCGATCGGGGCTCGGAGACGGCGCGTTAACCGATCGGGGCTCAGGAAACGGCGCGTGGACCGATCGGCGCTCGGAGACGGCGCGTCAACCAATCGGGTTTCGGAGACGGCGCGTGGACCGTCTGGGGCTTAGGAGACGCTGCGTGGACCGATCGGGGCACAGGAGACTGCGCGTGGATGGATCGGGGCTTAGGGAACGACGCGTGGACGGATCGGGGCTCGGAGACGGCGCGTGGAACGATCGGGGCTCAGGAGATGGCGCGTAGACCGATCGGCGCTCGGAGACGGCCCGTGGACCGATCGGGGCTTAGAAGAAGGCGCTTGGACCGATCGGGGCATAGGAGACGGCGCGTGGGCCGATCAGAGCTCGGAGACGGCGCGTGGAACGATCGGGGCTCAGGAGACGGCGCGTGGACCGATCGGGGCTTAGGAGACGGCGCGTGGACCGACCGGTGATCGGGAGATGACGCGTGGACCCATCGGGGCTCGGAGACGGTGTGTGGACCGATCGGGGCTTAGGAGACGACGTGTGGACCGATCGGGTCTTAGGGGACGACGCATGGACCGATCGGGGCTCGGAGACGGCGCGCGGACCGATCGGGGCTTAGGAGACGACGCTTGGACCGATCGGGGCTCAGGAGACGACGCGTCGACCGATCGCGGCTTAGGAGGCGGCGCGTGCACGCATTGGGGTTCGGAGACGATGCGTGGAACGATCGGGGCTCAGGAGACGGCGCGTGAACCGATTGGCGCTCGGAGACGGTGCGAGGAGGTGTCTGGGGTTAGAAGACGACCCGTGGACCGATCGGGCCTCAGGAAACGGCGCGTGAACCAATCGGGGCTTAGGAGACGGCGCGTGGACCGGTCGGGGCTGAGGAGACTCGCGTTGATCGATTGGGGCTCCGGAGACGCTGCGTGGAACGATTGGGGCTTAGGAGACGGCGCGTGGACCGATCGGGGCTCAGGAGACGGCGCGTTCACCGGTCGGGGCTTAGGACTCTCACGTGGATGGAGCGGGGCGTAAGGGACGACGGGTGAACCGATCGGGGCTCTGGAGACGGCGCGTAGACCGATGGGGACTCAGGAGACAGCGCGTGGATGGATCAGGGCTTAGGGAACGACGCGTGGAGCGATCGGGGCACAGGAGACGGCGCGTGGAGCGATCGGGGCTCGGAGACGGCGCGTGGAACGACCGGGGCTCAGGAGGAGGCGCGTGGACCGATCGAGGCTCGGCGACGGCGCGTGGACCGATCGGGGCGCGGCGACTGCGCGTGGACGTATCGGGGTTCAGGAGACGGCGCTAGGACCGATCGGGGCTCGGAGACGGCGCGTTTACCAATCGGGGCTTAGAAGACGATGCGTGGACCGACCGGGGCTTGGAGACGGCGCGTGGACCGATCGGTGCTCGGAGACGACGCGTGGACCGATCGGGGCTGAGGAGACGGCACGTCGACCGATCGGGGCTCAGGAGAAGGGGCGTGGACCGACCGGAGCTCGGAGACGGCGCGTGAACCACACGGGGTTTAGGAGAGGACGCGTCGGCTGATCGGGGCTCAGGAGACGGCGCGTGGACCGATCGGGGCTCGGAGACGTTGCGTGTACGGATCGGGGATTAAGGGACGACGCGTGGATTGATCGGAGCTTACGAGACGATACGTGCACCGATCGGGGCTCAGGAGGCGGCGCGTGCAACGATCGGGGCTCAGGGGACGACGCGTAGATTGATCGGGGCTCAGGAGACGACGCGTCGACCGATCGTGGCTCAGGAGGGGGCGCGCGGACCGATCGGTGCTCGGAGACGGTGCGTCGACGGACCTTGGCTTAGAATACGGCACGCGGACCGATCGGGGCTCGGAGACGGCGTGTGAACGTATCGGGGCTTAGGAGACGCAGCGTGGACCGATCGGGGCTCGGCGACGACGCGTGTACGGATCGGGGCTCAGGAAACGGCGCGTGGAGCTATCGGGGCTCAGGAGACGACGCGTCGACCGATCGGAGGTCAGCAGGCGGCGCGTGGACCCATCGGGGCTCGGAGACGGCACGTGGACCGATCAGGGCTTAGGAGACGACTCGTGGACCGATCGGGGCTCAGGAGACAGCGCGTGGACCGGTCGGGGCTTAGGAGACTCGCGTTGATCGATTGGGGCTCCGGAGACGCTGCGTGGAACGATTGGGGCTTAGGAGACGGCGCGTGGACCGATCGGGGCTCAGGAAGCGGCACGGGGACCGATTGGGGCTTAGGAGACGACGCGTGGACCGAACATTGCTTGGGAGACGGCGCGTGTACGGTTCACGGTTTAGGAGACGACACGTGACACGGTCCGGGCTCAGGAGGCCCCGCGTGGAACGATCGGGGTTCGGAGAGGACGCGTGGACCGTCCGGGGTGCAGGAGACGGCGTGTGGACCGATCGGGGCTTAGAAGACGATGTGTCGACCGATCGGGGCTCCGGAGGCGGCGCGTGGACCGATCGGAGATTAGGACACGAGGCCTGGACCCATTGGGGCTCAGGAAACGGCGCGTGGACTGATCAGGGCTTAGGAGACGACGCGCGGACCGGAAAGGGATCGGAGACGGCGCGTGGACCGTCCGGGGCTCGGAGACGGCGTGTGAACCGATAGGGGCTCGGAGACGGCGCGTGGAACGATCGGGGCTCGGAGACAACGCGTGGACCGTCCGGGGCTTAGGAGACGACGCGTGGACCGATCGGAGCTTAGGAGACAGCGCATGGGCAGATCGGGGCTCAGGAGGCCGCGAGCGGACCGATCGGGGCTCAGGAGATGGCGCGTGGACCGATCGGGGCTCGAAGACGGCGCGTGAACCGATCGGCGCTCGGAGACGGCGCGTGGACCGATCGGGGCTCAGGAGACCGCGCGTGGACAGATCAGGGCTCGACGACTACGCGTGGAGGTATCGGGGCTCAGGCGCCGGCGCGTGGACCGATCGGGGCTCAGGAAACGGCGCGTGGACCGATGGGGGCTTAGGAGACGACGCGTCGACCGATCAGGGCTCAGGAGAAGGGGCGTGGACCGACCGGGGCTCGGAGACGGCACGTGAACCACTCGGGGTTTAGGAGAGGACGCGTCGGCTGATCGGGGCTCAGGAGACGGCGCGTGGACCGATCGGGGCTCGGAGACGGCGCGTGGGCCGGTCGGGGCTTAGGACTCTCACGTGGATGGAGCCGGCCGTAGGGGCCGACGGGTGGACCGATCGGGGCTCAGGAGACGGCGCGTATACCGATGGGGGCCCCGGCGGCGGCGCGTGGACCGATCGGGGCCCAGGAAACGGCGCGTGGATCGATCGGTGCTCGGAGTAGGCGCGTGGACCGTCCGGGGTTTAGGAGACGACGCGTGGACCGATGGGGGCTTAGAAGACGACGCGTGGACCTATGGGGGCTCAAGACACGGCGCGTGTACGGGTCGGGGCTTAGTAGACGACGCGTGACACGGTCCGGGTTCAGGAGGCCGCGCGTGGAACGATCGCGGCTCGGCGACCGCGCGTTGACGGATCGGAGCTCGGAGACGACGCGTGTACGGATCGGGTTTAGAAGACGACGGGTGGACCGATCGGGGCTCAGGAGACGGCGCGTTCACCGGTCGGGGCTTAGGACTCTCACGTGGATGGAGCGGGGCGTAAGGGACGACGGGTGAACCGATCGGGGCTCTGGAGACGGCGCGTAGACCGATGGGGACTCAGGAGACAGCGCGTGGATGGATCAGGGCTTAGGGAAAGACGCGTGGAGCGATCGGGGCACAGGAGACGGCGCGTGGAGCGATCGGGGCTCGGAGACGGCGCGTGGAACGACCGGGGCTCAGGCGGAGGCGCGTGGACCGATCGAGGCTCGGCGACGGCACGTGGACCGATCGGGGCGCGGCGACTGCGCGTGGACGTATCGGGGTTCAGGAGATGGCGCTAGGACCGATCGGGGCTCGGAGACGGCGCGTTTACCAATCGGGGCTTAGAAGACGATGCGTGGACCGACCGGGGCTTGGACACGGCGCGTGGACCGATCGGTGCTCGGAGACGACGCGTGGACCGATCGGGGCTGAGGAGACGGCACGTCGACCGATCGGGTCTCAGGAGAAGGGGCGTGGACCGACCGGAGCTCGGAGACGGCGCGTGAACCACACGGGGTTTAGGAGAGGACGCGTCGGCTGATCGGGGCTCAGGAGACGGCGCGTGGACCGATCGGGGCTCGGAGACGTTGCGTGTACGGATCGGGGATTAAGGGACGACGCGTGGATTGATCGGAGCTTACGAGACGACGCGTCGATCGATCGGGGCTTAGGAGGCGGCGTGTGGAACGATCGGGGCTCAGGAGACGGCGTGTGCACCGATCGGCGCTCGGAGACGGCGCGTGGAGCGATCGGGGCTCAGGAGACGACGCGTGGATCGATCGGGGCTCAGGAGACGACGCGTCGACCGATCGTGGCTCAGGAGGGGGCGCGTGGACCCATCGGGGCTCGGAGACGACACGTGGAGCGATTCGGGCTCAGGAGACGACGTGTGGATCGATCGGGGCTCAGGAGACGGCGCGCGGACCGATCGGTGCTCGGAGACGGTGCGTCGACGGACCGTGGCTTAGAATGCGGCACGCGGACCGATCGGGGCTCGGAGACGGCGTGTGAACGTATCGGGGCTTAGGAGACGCAGCGTGGACCGATCGGGGCTCGGCGACGACGCGTGTACGGATCGGGGCTCAGGAAACGGCGCCTCGAGCTATCGGGGCTCAGGAGACGACGCGTCGACCAATCGGAGGTCAGCAGGCGGCGCGTGGACCCATCGGGGCTCGGAGACGGCACGTGGACCGATCAGGGCTTAGGAGACGACTCGTGGACCGATCGGGGCTCAGGAGACAGCGCGTGGACCGGTCGGGGCTTAGGAGACTCGCGTGGATCTAACGGACCTTCGGAGGCGGCGTGTGAACCGATCGGGGATTAGGAGGCGGCGCGTGGACCCATCGGGGCTCGGCGGCTGCGCGTGGAACGATCGGGGTTTAGCACACGATGCGTGGACCAAACGAGGATCGGCGGCGGCGCGTGAACCGATCGGCGCTCGGAGACGGCGCGTGGACCGATCGGGGCTTAGGAGACGGCGCGTGGACCGATCGGGGCTTAGGAGGCGGCGCGTGGACCCATCGGGGCTCGGCGGCTGCGCGTGGAACGATCGGGGTTTAGCACACGATGCGTGGACCAATCGAGGATCGGCGGCGGCGCGCGGACCGATCGGGGCTCGGCGACGGCGCGTGGACGGATCGGGACTCAGGAGACGGCGCGTGGAGCCGTCGGGATTCAGACGACGACCCGTGGATAGATCGCGGCTCAGGCGACGACGCGTGGAGCGATCGGGGTTCAGGAACCGGCGTGTGGACCGATCGGAGCTCGGAGGCGACGCGTGGACCCGTCGGGGCTCAGGAGACGGCGCGTGGACCGATCGGATCTTAGGAGACGACCCACGGACGGATCGGAGCTCGGAGACGGCGCGTGGACCGACAGGGGCTCAGGAGACTCGCGTGGATCGATCGGGGTTCAGGAGGCGACGCGTGGACCCATCGGGGCTCGGAAACGGCATGTGGACCGATTGGGGCTAAGGAGACGACGCGTGGAGCGATCGGGGTTCAGGAGACGAGCCGTTGATCGATCGGTGCTCAGGCGACGACGCGTGGACCCATCGGGGCACAGGAGACGGCGCGTGGACCGATCGGGGCTCGGCGACGGCGAGTGGACCGATCGGGGCTCGGAGACGACGCGTATACGGATCGGGGCTTGGTGACGGCGCGTTTACCGATCGCGGCTCGGAGACGGCCCGTGGACGGATCGGGGCACAGGAGACGACGCGTGGACCGATCTGGGCTGGGAGACAGCGCGTGGACCAACTGGAGCTCAGGCGGTTGCGCGTGGACCAATTGGGGTTCGGCGACGGCGCGTGGACCGATCGGCGCTCGGAGACGGCGCGTTAACCGATCAGGGCTTAGGAGACGATGCGTGGACCGATGGGGCTCGGAGACGGCGCGTGAACCGACCGGGCCTCAGAAGGCGACGCCTGGACCGATCGGGGCTCGGCGATGGCGCGTTGACCGATCGAGGCTCGGAAATGACGCGTGTACGGATCGGGGATTCAGGGACGATGCGTGGACCGATCGGGGCTTAGGAGAGGACGCGTGGACCGATCGGGGCTCGGAGACGACGCGTGTATGGATCGGGGCTTGGTGACGGCGTGTTTACCGATCGCGGCTTGGAGACGGCCCGTGGACGGATCGGGGCTTAGGAGACGACGGAAGAAACGATCGGGGCTCAGGAGACATCGCGTGAACCGATCGGCGCTCGGAGACGGCGCGTGCACCGATCGGGGCTTAGGAGACGACGCGTGGACCGATTGGGGTTCGCAGACGGCGCTCGGACCGATCGGGGCTTAGGAGACGACGCGTGGACCGACCGGGGCTAAGGAGGCCGCGCGTGGACCGATCGAGGCCCGGCGACGGCGCGTGGACCGATCGGGACTCGGAGACAGCGCGTTAACCGATCGGGGCTTAGGTGACGGCGCGTGGGACGATCCGGGCTTGGGAGACGACGCGTGCACTGATCGGAGCTCGGAGACGGCACGTGGATCGTCCGGGGCTTAGGAGACGACGCATGGACCGATGGGAGCTCAGGAGACGGCGCGTGGACCGATCGGGCTCGGAGACGGCGCGTAGAACGATAGGGGCTCGAAGAAGACGCATGGACCGATCGGGGCTTAGGAGACGACACGTGCACCGATCGGGTCTCGGAGACGGCGCGTGGACCGTCCGGGGCTTAGGAGACGACGCATGGACCGATCGGAGCTCAGGAGACGGCGCGTGGACCGATCGGGCTCGGAGTCGGCGCGTGGACCGTCCGGGGCATAGGATACAACGCGTGGACCGATCGAGGCTCAGGAGACGGCGCGTGGACCTATCGGGGCGCGGAGACGGCGCGCTAACCGATCGGGGCTTAGGAGACGATGCGTGAACCGGTCGGGGCTCGGAGACGGCGCGTGGACCGACCGGGGATCAGAGACCGGGCGGGGAACGATTGGGGCTCAGGAGACGGCGCGTGAACCGATCGGCGCTCGGAGACGGCGCGTGGACCGATTGGGGCTTAGGAGACGGCGCGTGGACCGATCGGAGATCAGGAGATGACGCGTGGACAGATCGGGGCTCTGGAAGCGGCGCACGGACCGATCGTGGCTCGAAGACGGCGCGTGGACCGATCGGGGCTCGGAGACGGCGCGTTAACCGATCGGGCCTTAGGAGGCGGTGCGTGAACCGATCGGAGATCAGGAGATGACGCGTAGACCGATCGGGGCTCGGAAACTACGCGTTAACCGATCGGGGCTCGGCGACTGCGCGTGGACGTATCGGGGCTCAGGAGACGGCGCGTGGGCCGATAGGAGCTCGGAGACGGCGCGTCGACCGATCGGGGCTCAGGAGACGGCGCGTGGATCGATCGGGGCTCGGAGACGCCGCGTGGAACGATCGGGGCTCAGGAGACGGCGCTTGAACTTATCGGCGCTCAGAGACGGCCCATGGACCGATCGGGGCTTAGGATACGGCGCGTGGACCGATCGTGGCTCAGGAGACGGCGCGAGGAGCGATCGGGCTCAGGAGAAGACGTGTCAATTGATCGTAGCTCAGGAGACGACGCGTCGACGGATCGGGGCTTAGGAGATGACGCGTGGACCGATCGGGGCTTAGGAGACGACGCGTGGACCGATCGGGGCTCAGGAGACGGCGCGTGGACCGACCGGGGCTCAGGAGGCGACGCGTGGACCCATCGCGGCTCGGAGACGGCGTGTGGACCGACCGGGGCTCAGGAGGCAGCGCGTGGACCGATCGAGGCTCGGCGACGGCGCGTGTACCGATCGGGGCTCGGCGACTGCGTGTGGACGTATCGGGGTTCAGGAGACGGCGCGTGGACCGATCGGGGCTCAGGAGACGGCGCGTGCACCGATCGGGGCCCAGAGACGGTTCGTGGACAGATTGGGGCTTAGGAGACGGCGCGTGGACCGACTGGGGCTCAGGAGGTTGCGCGTGGAACGATCGGGGCTCAGGAGACGGCGCTTGAACTTATCGGCGCTCGGAGACGGCGTGTGGACCGATCGGAGCTCGGAGACGACGCGTGGACCGATCGGGGCTCAGGAGACGGCGCGAGGAGCGATCGGGCTCAGGAGAAGACACGTCAATTGATCGAGGCTCAGAAGACGACGCGTGGAACGATCGGGTTCAGGAGACGGCGCGTGGACCGATCGGGGCTCAGGAGGCGGCGCGTGGACCGATCGGTGCTCGGAGACGATGCGTGGACCGACCGGGGCTAAGCAGGCCGCGCGTGGACCGATCGACGCTTAGGAGCCGCCGCGTGGACCGATCGGGGCTCAGGAGACCCCGCGTGGACCGATCGGGGCTCGGCGACTGCGCGTGGACGCATCGGGGCTCAGGAGACGGCGCGTGGACCGATCGGGGCTCGGAGACGGCACGTTAACCGATCGGGGTTAGGAGACGATGCGTGGACCGATCGCCGCTCGGAGACGGCGTGTGAACCGACCGGGGCTCAGGAGGCCGCGCGTGGAGCGATCGAGGCTCGGCGACGGCGCGTGGACCGATCGGGGCTCAGGAGGCCGCGCGTGGACCGATCGGGGCTCGGCGACTGCGCGTGGACGTATCGGGGCTCAGGAGACGGTGCGTGGACCGATCGGGGCGGGGAGACGGCGCGTGGAACGATCGGAGCACAGGAGACGGCGCGTGAACCGATCGGCGCTCGGAGACGGCGCGTGGATCGATCGGGGCTTAGGAGAAGGCGCGTGGACCGATCGAGGCTTAGGAGACGATGCGTGGACCGATCGCGGCTCGGAGACGGCGTGTGAACCGACCGGGGCTCAGGAGGCCGCGCGTGGACCGATCGGGGCTCGGCGACTGCGCGTGGACGCATCGGGGCTCAGGAGACGGCGCGTGGACCGATCATGGCTCGGCAAGGGCGCGTGGACCGATCGGTGTTCAGAGACGGCGCGTGGACCGATCGGGGCTGGGAGACGGAGCGTGGAGCGATCGGGGCTCAGGAGACGGCGCGTGAACTAATCGGCGCTCGGAGACGGCGCGTGGACCGATCGGGGCTGAGGAGAAGGCGCGTGGTCCGATCGGGGCTTATGAGACGGCGCGTGGACCGATCGGGGCTCGGAAATGGCGCGTGGAATGATCGGGGCTTAGGAGATGGCGTGTGGACCGATCGGAGATCAGGAGACGACGCGTGGACCGAGAGGGCTCTGGAAGCGGCGCACGGACGGATCGTGGCTCGGAGACGGCGCCTGGAGGCATCGGGGATTTGAAGACGACGCGTGGACCAAACGGTGCTCAGAAAACGGTGCGTGGAGCGATCGGGGCTCAGGAGACGGCGCGTGGACCGATCGGGGCTCAGGAGCCGGCGCGTGGACCGATTGGGGCTCGGATATGGCGCGTGAACCAACCGGGACTCAGGAGCCCGCGCGTGGACCGATCCCGGCTCGGCGACGGCGTATGGACCGATGGGGCTCAGGAGCCGCGCGTGGACCGATCATGGCTCGGTGACGGCGCGTGGACCGATCGGGGCTCGGCGATGGCGCGTGGACCGATCAGGGCTCGGAGACGACGCGTGTACGGATCGAGGTTTGGAGACGGCGCATGAACAGATCGGAGCTCGGACACGGCCCGTGGACGGATCAGGGCTTAGGAGACGGCGCGTGGACTAATTGGGGCTCAGGAGACGACGCGTGGACCGATCGGGGCTCGGAAACGACGCGTTAACCGAGCGGGGCTTAGGAGACGACGCGTGGACCGATCGGGGCGTAGGAGACGTCGCGTGTACCTATCGGGGCTCACGAGACAGCGTGTGGACAATTTGAGCTCAGGAGACGGCGCGTGCACCGGTCGGGGCTTAGGAGACGACGCGTCGACAGATCGGGGCTCAGGAGAAGGGGTGTGGACAGATCGGGGCTCAGGAGACGGTGCGTGGACCGATCGGGGCTCGGCGATGGCGCGTGGACCGATCGGGGCTCGGCGATGGCGCGTGGACCGATCAGGGCTCGGAGACGACGCGTGGACCGATCGGAGCTCGGACACGGCCTGTGGACGGATCGGGGCTTAGGAGACGGCGCATGGACTAATTGGGGCTCAGGAGACGACGCGTGGACCGATCGGGGCTCGGAAACGACGCGTTAACCAAGCGGGGCTTAGGAGACTACGCGTGGACCGATCGGGGCTCGGAGACGGCGCGTGGACCGATCGGGGCTCGGAGACGACGCGTGGACCGATCCGGGCTCAGGAGACGGCGCGTGGAGCGGTCGGGGCTCAGGGGAAGACCCGTGGATCGATCGGGGCTCAGGAGGCTGCGCGTGGACCCTTCGGGGCTCGCAGAAGGCACGAGGACCGATCAGGGCTTAGGAGACGACGCGTGGACCGATCGGGGCTCGGAGACGGCGCGTGGATCGATCGTGGCTCAGGAGACGGCGCGTGGACCGATGGGGATCAGGAGGCGGTGCGTGGACCGATCGGGGCACGAAGGCGGCGCGTGGACCGATCGGGGCGTAGGAGACGACGCGTGTACCTATCGGGGATCAGGAGACAGCGAGTGGACCGATTGGGGCTCAGGAGACGGCGCGTGGACCGATCAGGGCTCGGAGACGGCGCGTGGACCGATCGGGGCTCGGAGACGGCGCGTGGACAGATCGGGGCTCAGGAGACCGCGCGTAGACCGATCGGGGCGTAGGAGACGATACGTGGACCGATCGGGGCTCAGGAGACGGCGCGTGGACCGACTGGGTCTCAGGAGGTTGCCCGTGGACGAATTGGGGTTCGGCGACGGCGCGTGGACCGACCGGGGCTCAGGAGACCGCGCGTGGACCCATCGGGGCTCGGAGACGGCGCGTGAACCGACCGGGGCTCGGAGACGGCGCGTGGACCGACCGCGGCTCAGGAGGCCGCGCGTGGACCGATGGAGGCTCGGCTACGGCGCGTGGACCAATCGGGGCTCGGCGACTGTGTGTGGACGTATCGGGGTTCAGGAGACGGCGCGTGGACCGATCGGGGCTCAGGAGACCCCGCGTGGACCGATCGGGGCTCGGCGACTGCGCGTGGACGCATCGGGGCTCAGGAGACGGCGCGTGGACCGATCGGGGCTCGGAGACGGCACGTTAACCGATCGGGGCTTAGGAGACGATGCGTGGACCGATCGCCGCTCGGAGACGGCGTGTGAACCGACCGGGGCTCAGGAGGCCGCGCGTGGAGCGATCGAGGCTCGGCGACGGCGCGTGGACCGATCGGGGCTCAGGAGGCCGCGCGTGGACCGATCGGGGCTCGGCGACTGCGCGTGGACGCATCGGGGCTCAGGAGACGGCGCGTGGACCGATCATGGCTCGGCAAGGGCGCGTGGACCGATCGGTGTTCAGAGACGGCGCGTGGACCGATCGGGGCTGGGAGACGGAGCGTGGAGCGATCGGGGCTCAGGAGACGGCGCGTGAACTAATCGGCGCTCGGAGACGGCGCGTGGACCGATCGGGGCTGAGGAGAAGGCGCGTGGTCCGATCGGGGCTTATGAGACGGCGCGTGGACCGATCGGGGCTCGGAAATGGCGCGTGGAATGATCGGGGCTTAGGAGATGGCGTGTGGACCGATCGGAGATCAGGAGACGACGCGTGGACCGAGAGGGCTCTGGAAGCGGCGCACGGACGGATCCTGGCTCGGAGACGGCGCCTGGAGGCATCGGGGATTTGAAGACGACGCGTGGACCAAACGGTGCTCAGAAAACGGTGCGTGGAGCGATCGGGGCTCAGGAGACGGCGCGTGGACCGATCGGGGCTCAGGAGCCGGCGCGTGGACCGATTGGGGCTCGGATATGGCGCGTGAACCAACCAGGACTCAGGAGCCCGCGCGTGGACCGATCCCGGCTCGGCGACGGCGTATGGACCGATGGGGCTCAGGAGCCGCGCGTGGACCGATCATGGCTCGGTGACGGCGCGTGGACCGATCGGGGCTCGGCGATGGCGCGTGGACCGATCAGGGCTCGGAGACGACGCGTGTACGGATCGAGGTTTGGAGACGGCGCATGAACAGATCGGAGCTCGGACACGGCCCGTGGACGGATCAGGGCTTAGGAGACGGCGCGTGGACTAATTGGGGCTCAGGAGACGACGCGTGGACCGATCGGGGCTCGGAAACGACGCGTTAACCGAGCGGGGCTTAGGAGACGACGCGTGGACCGATCGGGGCGTAGGAGACGTCGCGTGTACCTATCGGGGCTCACGAGACAGCGTGTGGACAATTTGAGCTCAGGAGACGGCGCGTGCACCGGTCGGGGCTTAGGAGACGACGCGTCGACAGATCGGGGCTCAGGAGAAGGGGTGTGGACAGATCGGGGCTCAGGAGACGGTGCGTGGACCGATCGGGGCTCGGCGATGGCGCGTGGACCGATCGGGGCTCGGCGATGGCGCGTGGACCGATCAGGGCTCGGAGACGACGCGTGGACCGATCGGAGCTCGGACACGGCCTGTGGACGGATCGGGGCTTAGGAGACGGCGCATGGACTAATTGGGGCTCAGGAGACGACGCGTGGACCGATCGGGGCTCGGAAACGACGCGTTAACCAAGCGGGGCTTAGGAGACTACGCGTGGACCGATCGGGGCTCGGAGACGGCGCGTGGACCGATCGGGGCTCGGAGACGACGCGTGGACCGATCCGGGCTCAGGAGACGGCGCGTGGAGCGGTCGGGGCTCAGGGGAAGACCCGTGGATCGATCGGGGCTCAGGAGACGACGCGTCGACCGATCGGGGCTCAGGAGGCTGCGCGTGGACCCTTCGGGGCTCGCAGAAGGCACGAGGACCGATCAGGGCTTAGGAGACGACGCGTGGACCGATCGGGGCTCGGAGACGGCGCGTGGATCGATCGTGGCTCAGGAGACGGCGCGTGGACCGATGGGGATCAGGAGGCGGTGCGTGGACCGATCGGGGCACGAAGGCGGCGCGTGGACCGATCGGGGCGTAGGAGACGACGCGTGTACCTATCGGGGATCAGGAGACAGCGAGTGGACCGATTGGGGCTCAGGAGACGGCGCGTGGACCGATCAGGGCTCGGAGACGGCGCGTGGACCGATCGGGGCTCGGAGACGGCGCGTGGACAGATCGGGGCTCAGGAGACCGCGCGTAGACCGATCGGGGCGTAGGAGACGATACGTGGACCGATCGGGGCTCAGGAGACGGCGCGTGGACCGACTGGGTCTCAGGAGGTTGCCCGTGGACGAATTGGGGTTCGGCGACGGCGCGTGGACCGACCGGGGCTCAGGAGACCGCGCGTGGACCCATCGGGGCTCGGAGACGGCGCGTGAACCGACCGGGGCTCGGAGACGGCGCGTGGACCGACCGCGGCTCAGGAGGCCGCGCGTGGACCGATGGAGGCTCGGCTACGGCGCGTGGACCAATCGGGGCTCGGCGACTGTGTGTGGACGTATCGGGGTTCAGGAGACGGCGCGTGGACCGATCGGGGCTCAGGAGACCCCGCGTGGACCGATCGGGGCTCGGCGACTGCGCGTGGACGCATCGGGGCTCAGGAGACGGCGCGTGGACCGATCGGGGCTCGGAGACGGCACGTTAACCGATCGGGGCTTAGGAGACGATGCGTGGACCGATCGCCGCTCGGAGACGGCGTGTGAACCGACCGGGGCTCAGGAGGCCGCGCGTGGAGCGATCGAGGCTCGGCGACGGCGCGTGGACCGATCGGGGCTCAGGAGGCCGCGCGTGGACCGATCGGGGCTCGGGGACGGCGCGTTAACCGATTGGGGCTTAGGAGACCATGCGTGGACCGCTCGGGGCTCGAAGACGGCGCGTGGAACGATCAGGGCTCAGGAGACGTCACGTGAAATGATCGGCGCTCGGAGACGGCGCGTGGACCGATCGGGGCTCAGGAGAAGGCGCGTGGACCGATCGGGGCTTAGTAGAAGGCGCTTGGACCGATCGGGGCTTAGGAGACGACGCGTGGACCGATCGGAGATCGGAGACGGTGCGTGGAACGATCGGGGCTCAGGAGACGGCGCGTGAACCGATCGGCGCTCGGAGACGGCGCGTGGACCGATCTGGGCTCGGAGACAGCGCGTGGACCGACTGGGGCACAGGCGGTGGCGCGTGGACCAATTGGGGTTCGGCGACGGCGCGTGGACCGATCCGGGCTCAGGAGACGGCGCGTGGACCGATCAGGGCTGGGAGACGGAGCGTGGAGCGATCGGGGCTCAGGAGACGGCGCGTAAACTAATCGGCGCTCGGAGACGGCGCGTGGAGACATCGGGGCTTTGAAGACGACGCGTGGACCGATCGGGGCTCAGGAAACGGCGCCTGGACCGATCGTGGCTCGGAGACGGCGCGTGGAGGCATCGGGGCTAAGAAGACGACGCATGGACCGATCGGGGCTCAGGAAACGGCGTATGGACCGATCGGAGCTCGGACACGACGCGTGGACCGATCGGGGCTCGGAGACAGCGCGTGGACCGACTGGGGCTCAGGCGGTTTCGCGTGGACCAATTGGGGTTCGGCGATGGCGCGTGGACCGATCGGGGCTTAGGAGACGGCACGTGGACCAATGGGGGCTTAGGAGACGACGCGTGGACCGATCGGGGCTCGGAGACAGCGCGTGGACCGACTGGGGCTCAGGCGGTTTCGCGTGGACCAATTGGGGTTCGGCGACGGCGCGTGGACCGATCGGGGCTGGGAGACGGCACGTGGACCAATGGGGGCTTAGGAGACGACGCGTGGACCGATCGGGGCTCAGGAGACGGCGCGTGGACCGATCGGGGCTCAGGAGACGGCGCGTGGACCAATTGGGGCTCGGATACGGCGCGTGAACCAATCGGGGCTCAGGAGGCCGCGCGTGGACCGATCGGGGCGGGGAGACGGCGCGTGAACCGACCGGGGCACAGGAGGCCGCGCGTGGACTGATCGGGGCTCGGCGTCTGCGCGTGGACGTATCGGGGCTCAGGAGACGGCGCGTGGACCGAGCGGGGCGGGGAGACGGCGCGTTAACCGATCGGGGCTTAGGAGACGATGCGTGGACCGATCGGGGCTCGGAGACGGCGCGTGGATCGATCGGGGCTTAGGAGACGGCGCGTGGACCGATCGGGGCTTAGGAGACGACGCGTGGACCGATCGGGGCTCAGGAAGCGGCGCTTGGACCGATCGGGGCTTAGAAGACGATTCGTGGACCGATTGGGGCTTAGGAGACGACTCGTGGACCGATCGGGTCTCAGGAGATGGCACGTGAACCAATTGGCGCTCGGACACGGCGCGTGGACCGATCGTGGCTTAGGAGAAGGCGCGTGGAACGATCGGGGCTCAGAAGACGGCGCGTGGATCGATCGGTGCTCGAAGACGACGCGTGGACCGATCGGGGCTCAGGAGACGGTGCGTGAACCAATCGGTGCTCGGAGACGGCGCGTGGACCGATCGGGGCTCCGGAGACGGCGCGTGGAGCGATCGGGGCTCGGACACGGCGCGTGGACCGATCGGGGCTTAGGAGACGACGCGTGGACAGATTGGGGCTTAGGAATCGGCGCGTGGACCGATCGGGACTCCGGGACGGCGCGTGGACCGATCGGGGCTCAGGAGACGGCGCGTGGATCGATCGGGGCTCAGGAGACGGCGCGTGGAGTGACCGGGGCTTAGGAGACGATAAGTGGACCGATTGGAGCTCAGGAGACGGCGCGTGGAGCGATCGGGGGTAAGAAGACGACGCATTGATCGCGCGCGGCTCAGGAGACGACGCGTGGAGCGGTCGGGGCTCGGAAACGGCGGGTGGACCGATTGGGGCTCAGGAGGCCGCGCGTGGGCCGATCGCGGCTCGGCGCCACCACGTGGACGGATCGGGGCTCAGGAGGCTGCGCGTGGTCCGATCATGGCTCGGCGACGGCGCGTGGACCGATCGCGGCTCGGAGACGGCGCGTGGAACGATCGGGGCTCAGGAGACGGTGCGTGAACCAATCGGCGCTCGGACACGGCGCGCGGACCGATCGTGGCTTACGAGAAGGCGCGTGGAACGATCGGGGCTCAGGAGACGGCGCGTGGACCGATTGGGGCTTACGAGACGGCGCGTGGACCGATTGGGGCTCAGGAAGCGGCGCCAGGACCGATCGTGGCTCCGAGACGACGCGTGGAGGCATCGGGGCTAAGAAGACAACGCATGGACCGAGCGGGGCTCAGGAGACGGCGCGAGGAGCGATCGGGGCTCAGGAGAAGACGCGTCAATTGATCGGGGCTCAGGAAGACGACGCGGCGACGGATCGGGGATTAGGAGACGACGCGTGGACCGATTGGGGCTTAGGAGACGATGTGTGGACCGATCGGGGCTTAGGAGACGGCACGTGAATAGATCGGTGCCCAGGAGACGGCGCGTGAACCGGTCGGTGCCCAGGAGACGGCGCGTGAACCGGTGGGGGCTTAGGAGACGACGCGTCGACCGATCGGGGCTCGGAGACGACGCCTGGACCGATGGGGGCTCAGGAGATGGCACGTGGACCGATCGGGGCTTAGGAGCCGACGCGTGGACCGTTCGGGGCTCAGGAGACCCCGCGTGGAGGCATCTGGGCTTAGAAGACGACCCGTGGATCGATCGGGGCTCGGCGCCTGTGTGTGGACGTATCGGGGTTCAGGAGACGACGCGTGGACGGACCGTGGCTTAGAATGCGTCACGCGGACCGATCGGCGATCGGATACGGCGCATCGAGCGATCGGGGCTCTGGAGAAGACGCGTGGACCGATCGGGGCTCAGGAGACGGCAGGTGATCCGGTCGGGTCTTAGGAGACGACGCGTCGACCGATCGGGGCTCAGGGAAAGGCGTGTGGACCGATCGAGGCTCAGGAGACGGCGCCTGGACCGATCGGGGCTCGGCGACGGCGCGTGGACGGATCGGGGCTCAGGAGACGGCGCGTGGGCCGATCGGGGCTCCGAGACGGCGCGTGGACCGATCGGGGATGAGGAGAAGGCGCGTGGACCGATCGGGGCTTAGGAGATGGCGCGTAGACCGATCGGGGCTCGGAGACGGCGCGTGGAACGATCGGGGCTCAGGTGACGGCGCGTGAACCGATCGGCGCTCGGAGACGGCGCGTGGACCGATCGGGGCTTAGCAGAAGGCGCTTGGACCGATCGGGGCTTAGGAGACGGCGCGTGGACCGATCGGAGCTCGGAGACGGCGCGTGGACCGAGAGGGCTCTGGAACCGGCGCACGGACGGATCGTGGCTCGGAGACGGCGCGTGGAGGCATCGGGGCTTTGAAGACGACGCGTGGACCAAACGGTGCTCAGAAAACGGTGCGTGGAGCGATCGGGGCTCAGGAGACGGCGCGTGGACCGATCGGGGCTCAGGAGCCGGCGCGTGGACCGATTGGGGCTCGGATACGGCGCGTGAACCAACCGGGGCTCTGTAGCCCGCGCGTGGACCGATCCCGGCTCGGCGACGGCGCGTGGACCGATCGGGGCTCAGGAGCCCGCGCGTGGACCGATCCCGGCTCGGCGACGGCGCGTGGACCGATGGGGGCTCAGGAGCCGCGCGTGGACCGATCATGGCTCGGTGACGACGCGTAGACCGATCGGGGCTTAGGTGACGATGCGTGAACCGATCGGGGCTCGGAGACGGCGCGTGGACCGATCGGGGCTTAGGAGACAACGCGTGGACCGATCGAGGCTCAGGAGGCCACGCCTGGACCGATCGGGGCTCCGCGACGGCGCGTGGACCGATCGAGGCTCGGAGACGACGCGTCTACGGATCGGGGATTCGGCGATGACGCGTGGACCGATCCGGGCTCAGGAGACGGCGCGTGGACGGATCGGGGCTCGGAGACGGCGCGTGGAACGATCGGGGCTCAGGAGACGGCGCGTGAACCGATCGGCGCTCGGAGACGGCGCGTGGACCGATAGGGGCTTAGGAGACGGCGCGTGGACCGATCGGGGCTCGAAGATGGGGCGTGGAAGGATCGGGGCTCACGAGAGGGCGCGTGAAATGATCGGCGCTCTGAGACGGCGCGTAGACCGATTGGGGCTTACGAGACGGCGCGTGGACCGATCGAAGCTCAGGAAGCGGCGCCTGGACCGATCGTGGCTCGAAGACGGCGCGTGGAGGCATCGAGGGTAAGAAGACGACGCATGGATCGAGCGGGGCTCAGGAGACGGCGCGAGGGGCGATCGGGGCTTGGAGATGGCGCGTGGAGGCATCGGGGCTTTGAAGACGACGCGCGGACCGACCGGGGCTCAGGAGACGGCGCGTGGATCGATCGGGGCTCTGAGGGGCCGCGTGGAACGATCGGGGCTCAGGAAGCGGTGCCTGGACCGATCGGGGCTTAGGAGAAGGCGCGTGGACCGATCGGGGCTTAGGAGACGGCGCGTAGATCGATCGGAGATCAGGAGACGACGCGTGCACCGATCGGGGCTCTAGAAGCGGCGTGTGGAGGGATCGGGGCTCAGGAGACGATGCGTGGACCGATCGGGGCTCAGGTGACGGCGCGCGGACCGACCGGGGCTCAGGAGACTCGTGTGGATCGATCGGGGCTCCGGAGGCGCCGCGTGGACCGATGGGGATCAGGAGACGGTGCGTAAACCAACCGGGGCTCAGGAGGCCGCGCGTGGATTGATCGCGGCTCGGTGACGGCGCGTGGACCGATCAGGGCTCAGGAGGCCGCGCGTTAACCGATCGGGGCTTAGGAGACGATGCGTGAACCGATCGGGGCTAGGAGACGGCGCGTGGACCGATCGGGGCTTAGGAGACGGCGCGTGGACCGGTCGGGGCTTAGGAGACGACGCCTGAACAGATCGGAGCTTAGGAGGCGGCGTGTGGAACGATCGGTGCTCAGGAGACGGCGCGTGCACCAATCGGGGCTAGGAGACGGCACGTGGTACGATCGGGGCTCCGGTGACGGCGCGTGGATCGATCGGGCTCACGAAGCGGCGTCTGGACCGATCGTGGCTCGGAGACGGCGCGAGGAGGCATCTGGGCTTAGAAGACGACGCGTGGATCGATCGGGGCTCGGAGGCGCCGCGTGAACCGATCGGAGCTCGGAGACGACGGGTGGAGCGGTCGGGGCTCAGGAGAAGACGCGTGGATCGATCGGGGCTCAGGAGACGACGCGTCGACGGATCGGCGCTTAGGAGACGACGCGTGGACCGATCGGGGCTTAGGAGACAACGCGTGGACCGACCGGGGCTCAGGAAGCGGCGCCTGGACCCATCATGGCTCGGAGACGGCGCGAGGAGGCATCTGGGCTTAGAAGACGGCGCGTCGACCGATCGGTGCTCGGAGACGGCGCGTGGACGGACCGCGACTCAGAATGCGGTACGCGGACCGATCGGGGATCGGACACGGCGTGTGGACCGATCGAGGCTCGGAGACGGCGTGTGGACCGACCGGGGTTTAGGAGAAGGCGCTTGGACCGAACGGGGCTTAGGAGACGGCGCGTGGACCGATCGGAGATCAGAAGATGACGCGTGGACCGATCGGGGTTGTGAAAGTTGCGCACGGACCGATCGTGGCTCGGAGACGGCGCGTGGAGGCATCGGGGCTTTGAAGACGACGCGTGGACCGATCGGGGCTCAGGAAACGGCGTGTGGTGCGATCGGGACTCAGGAGACGACGCGTGGATCGATCGGGGCTCAGGAGACGACGCGTAGAACAATCGGGGCTCAGGAGACGGCGCGCGGACCGACTGGGGCTCAGGAGACTCGCGTGGATCGATCGGGGCACCAGAGGCGCCGCGTGGACCGATCGGTGCTCGGAGACAGCGCGTGGACCGACTGGGGCTCGGAGACGGCGCGTGGACCGATCGTGGCTTAGGAGAAGGCGCGTGGAATGATCGGGGTTCAAGAGACGGCGCGAGGAGCGATCGGGGCTCAGGAGAAGACGCGTCAATTGATCGGGGCTCAGGACACGACGCGGCGACGGATCGGGGCTTAGGAGACGATGCGTGGACCGATCGGGGCTCAGGAGACGGCGCGTGGAGCGATCGGGGCTCGGAAACGGCGGGTGGACCGTCCGGGGCTTAGGAGACGATGCCTGGACCGATCGGGGCTCATAAGACGGCGCGTGGACGGATCGGCGCTCGGAGACGGCGCGTGGACCGATCGGGGCTCAGGGGACGGCGCGTGGACCGATCGACGCTCGGAGACGGCGCGTGGAACGATCGACGCTCAGGAGACGTCGCGTGGACCGATCGGGGCTCAGGAGATGGCGCGTAGACCGATCGGGGCTCCGAAACGACGCGTTAACCGAGCGGGGCTTAGGAGACGATGCGTGGACCCATCGGGGCTCGGAGACAGCGCGTGTACCGACTGGGGCTCAGGAGACCGTGCGTGAACCGATTGGGGCTCGGCGACTGCGCGTGGACGGATCGGGGCTCGGAGACGGCGCGTAGAACGATCGGGGCTCAGGAGACGGCGCGTGGACCGATTGGGGCTCGGATACGGCGCGTGAACCAACCGGGGCTCAGGAGCCCGCGCGTGGACCGATCCCGGCTCGGCGACGGCGCGTGGACCGATGGGGGCTCAGGAGCCGCGCGTGGACCGATCATGGCTCAGTGACGACGCGTAGACCGATCGGGGCTTAGGTGACGATGCGTGAACCGATCGGGGCTCGGACACGGCGCGTGGACCGATCGGGGCTCAGAAAGCGGCGCGTGGACCGATCGGTGCTCGGAGACGATGCGTGGACCGATCGGGGATCAGGTAACGGCGTGTGGAGCGGTTGGGGCTCAGGAGACGACGCGTGGATCGATCGAGGCTCAGAAGACGACGCGTCGACCGATCGGGGCTCAGGAGACGGCGCGTGGACCGATCCGGGCTCAGGAGACGGCGCGTGGAACGATCGGGGCTCAGGAGACGGCGCTTGAACTTATCGGCGCTCAGAGACGGCCCGTGGACCGATCGGGGCTTAGGATACGGCGCGTGGACCGATCGGGGATCAGGAGACGGCGCGTGGATCGATCGGGGCTCGGAGACGGCGCGTGGAACGATCGGGGCTCAGGAGACGGCGCGTGAAATGATCGGCGCTCGGAGACGGCGCGTGGACCGATCGGGGCTCAGGAAGCGGTGCCTGGACCGATCGGGGCTTAGGAGAAGGCGCGTGGACCGATCGGGGCTTAGGAGACGTCGCGTAGATCGACCGGAGATCAGGAGACGACGCGTGCACCGATCGGGGCTCTAGAAGCGGCGTGTGGAGGGATCGGGGCTCAGGAGGCCGCGCGTGGACCGATCGCGGCTCGGTGACGGCGCGTGGACCGATCGGGGCTCAGGAGGCCGCGCGAAAACCGATCGGGGCTTAGGAGACGATGCGTGAACCGATCGGGGCTAGGAGACGGCACGTGGGCCGAACGGGGCTCATGAGACGGCGCGTGGACCGGTCGGGGCTTAGCAGAAGGCGCTTGGACCGATCGGGGCTTAGGAGACGGCGCGTGGACCGATCGGAGCTCGGAGACGGCGCGCGGACCGATCGGGGCTTAGGAGACAACGCGTGGACCGATTGGGACTCAGGAAGCAGCGCTTGGACCGATCTTGGCTCGGAGACGGCGCGAGGAGGCATCTGGGCTTGGAAGACGACGCGTGGATCGATCGGGGCTCGGAGACGGCGCGTGATCCGAGCGGGGCTCAGGAGGCCGCGCGTGGACCGATCGAGGCTCAGGAGGCCACGCCTGGACTGATCGGGGCTCCGCGACGGCGCGTGGACCGATCGAGGCTCGGAGACGACGCGTGTACGGATCGGGGATTCGGCGATGACGCGTGAAACGATCGGGGCTCAGGAGACGGCGCGTGAACCGATCGGCGCTCGGAGACGGCGCGTGGACCGATAGGGGCTTAGGAGACGGCGCGTGGACCGATCGGGGCTCGAAGACGGGGCGTGGACCGATCGGGGCTTAGGAGACGGCGCGTGGACCGATCGGGGCTCGAAGACGGGGCGTGGAATGATCGGGGCTTACGAGACGGCGCGTGAAATGATCGGCGCTCTGAGACGACGCGTAGACCGACTGGGGCTTACGAGACGGCGCGTGGACCGATCGGGGCTCAGGAAGCGGCGCCTGGACCGATCGTGGCTCGAAGACGGCGCGTGGAGGCATCGAGGCTAAGAAAACGACGCGCGGACCGACCGGGGCTCAGGAGACGGCGCGTGGATCGATCGGGGCTCGGAGGGGCCGCGTGGAACGATCGGGGCTCAGGAGACGGCGCTTGAACTTATCGGCGCTCAGAGACGGCCCGTGGACCGATCGGGGCTTAGGATACGGCGCGTGGACCGATCGGGGCTCAGGAGACGGCGCGTGGATCGATCGGGGCTCGGAGACGGCGCGTGGAACGATCGGGGCTCAGGAGACGGCGCGTGAAATGATCGGTGCTGGGAGACGGCGCGTGGACCGATCGGGGCTCAGGAAGCGGTGCCTGGACCGATCGGGGCTTAGGAGAAGGCGCGTGGACCGACCGGGGCTTAGGAGACGGCGCGTAGATCGATCGGAGATCAGGAGACGACGCGTGCACCGATCGGGGCTCTAGAAGCGGCGTGTGGAAGGATCGGGGCTCAGGAGACGATGCGTGGACCGATCGGGGCTCAGGTGACGGCGCGCGGACCGACCGGGGCTCAGGAGACTCGTGTGGATCGATCGGGGCTCCGGAGGCGCCGCGTGGACCGATGGGGATCAGGAGACGGTGCGTAAACCAACCGGGGCTCAGGAGGCCGCGCGTGGATTGATCGCGGCTCGGTGACGGCGCGTGGACCGATCAGGGCTCAGGAGGCCGCGCGTTAACCGATCGGGGCTTAGGAGACGATGCGTGAACCGATCGGGGCTAGGAGACGGCGCGTGGACCGATCGGGGCTTAGGAGACAACGCGTGGACCGATTGGGGCTCAGGAAGCAGCGCCTGGACCGATCGTGGCTCGGAGACGGCGCGAGGAGGCATCTGGGCTTGGAAGACGACGCGTGGATCGATCGGGGCTCGGAGACGGCGCGTGATCCGGCCGGGGCTCAGGAGGCCGCGCGTGGACCGATCGAGGCTCAGGAGGCCACGCCTGGACCGATCGGGGCTCCGCGACGGCGCGTGGACCGATAGGGGCTTAGGAGACGGCGCGTGGACCGATCGGGGCTCGGAGACGGGGCGTGGAATGATCGTGGCTCACGAGACGACGCCTGGACAGATCGGAGCTTAGGAGGCGGCGTGTGGAACGATCGGTGCTCAGGAGACGACGCGTGCACCAATCGGCGCTCGGAGACGGCGCGTGGCGCGATCGGGGCTCGGAGATGGCACGTGGAACGATCGGGGCTCAGGAGACGGTGCGTGGAGGCATCGGGGCTTAGAAGACCACGCATGGACCGAGCGGGGCTCAGGAGACGGCGCGAGGAGCGATCGGGGCTCAGGAGAAGTCGCGTCAATTGATCGGGACTCAGGAGACGACGCGGCGACGGATCGGGGCTTAGGAGACGACGCGTGGCCCGATTGGGGCTTAGGAGACGACGTGTGGATCGATCGGGGCTTAGGAGACGGCTCGTCAATCGATCGGTGCACAGGAGACGGAGGGTGAACCGGTCGGGTCTAAGGAGACGACGCGTCGACCGATCGGGGCTCAGGGGAAGGGGTGTGGACCGAGCGGGGCTCAGGAGACGGCGACTGGACCGACCGGGGCTCGGCGACTGCGCGTGGACGGATCGGGGCTCAGGAGACGGCGCGTGGGCCGATCGGGGCTCGGAGACGGCGCGTTAACAGATCGGGGCTCGGACACGACGCTTGTACGGATCGGGGCTTGGTGACGGAGTGTTGACCGATCACGGTATACAGACGGCCCGTGGACGGATCGGGGCTTAGGAGACGGCGTGTGGACCGATCGGGGCTCAGGAGACGGCGCGTAGACCGATCGCGGCTCGTAAATGACGCGTCAACCGATCGGGACTTAGGGGACGATGCGGGGATCGATCGGGGCTCGGCGACTGCGCGTGGACCGACTGGAGCTCAGGAGGTTGCTCGTGGACCAATTGGGGTTCGGGCGACGGCGCGTGGACCAATTGGGGTTCGGGCGACGGCGCGTGGACCAACCGGTGCTCGGAGACGGCGCGTGGACCGATCGGGGCGTAGGAGACGACGCGTGGACCGATCGGGGCTTAGGAGACGATGCGTGGACCCATCGGGGCTCGGAGACAGCGCGTGTACCGACTGGGGCTCAGGAGACCGTGCGTGAACCGATTGGGGCTCGGCGACTGCGCGTGGACGGATCGGGGCTCGGAGACGGCGCGTAGAACGATCGGGGCTCAGGAGACGGCGCGTGGACCAATAGGAGATCAGGAGAGGACGCGTGGACCGATAGGGCTCTGGAAGCGGCGCACGGACCGATCGTGGCTCGGAGACGGCGCGTGGAGGCATCGGGGCTTTGAAGACGACGCGTGGACCGAACGGTGCTCAGAAAACGGCACCTGGAGCGATCGGGGCTTAGGAGACGGCGCGTGGACGGACCCGGGCTCAGAAGCCTCGCGTAGATCGATCGGGGCTCCGGAGGCGCCACGTGGACCGATGGGGATCAGGACACGGTGCGTGGACCGACTGGGGCTCAGGCGGTTGCGCGTGGACCAATTGGGGTTCGGCGACGGCGCGTGGACCCATCGGGGCTCGGAGACGGCGCGTCGACCGCTCGGGGTTCGGAGACGGCGCCTGGACCGTCCGGAGCTCAGGAGGCGATGCGTGGACCGATCGGGGCTCAGGAGACTGCGCGTGGATGGATCGGAGCTTAGGGAACGACGCGTGGACCGATCAGGGCTCAGGAGACGGCGCGTGAACCGATCGGCGCTCGGAGACGGCACCTGGACCGATCGCGGCTTAGGAGACGGCGCGTGGACCAATAGGAGATCAGGAGAGGACGCGTGGACCGATAGGGCTCTGGAAGCGGCGCACGGACCGATCGTGGCTCGGAGACGGCGCGTGGAGGCATCGGGGCTTTGAAGACGACGCGTGGACCGAACGGTGCTCACAAAACGGCACCTGGAGCGATCGGGGCTCAGGAGCCGGCGCGTGGACCGATTGGGGCTTAGGAGAAGGCGCGTGGACCGATCGGGGCTTAGGAGACGGCGCGTAGATCGATCGGAGATCAGGAGACGACGCGTGCACCGATCGGGGCTCTAGAAGCGGCGTGTGGAAGGATCGGGGCTCAGGAGACGATGCGTGGACCGATCGGGGCTCAGGTGACGGCGCGCGGACCGACCGGGGCTCAGGAGACTCGTGTGGATGGATCGGGGCTCCGGAGGCGTCGCGTGGACCGATGGGGATCAGGAGACGGTGCGTAAACCAACCGGGGCTCAGGAGGCCACGCGTGGACCGATCGCGGCTCGGTGACGGCGCGTGGACCGATCGGGGCTCAGGAGGCCGCGCGTTAACCGATCGGGGCTTAGGAGACGATGCGTGAACCGATCGGGGCTAGGAGACGGCACGTGGGCCGAACGGGGCTCAGGAGACGGCGCGTGGACCGGTCGGGGCTTTGGAGACGACGCCTGAACAGATCGGAGCTTAGGAGGCGGCGTGTGGAACGATCGGTGCTCAGGAGACGGCGCGTGCACCAATCGGGGCTAGGAGACGGCACGTGGAACGATCGGGGCTCCGGTGACGGCGCGTGGATCGATCGGGCTCACGAAGCGGCGTCTGGACCGATCCAGACTCCGATCTGTCGATCCGTCGTCTCCGAGGCTCGGAGACGACGCGTGTACGGATCAGGGATTCGGGGACGACGCGTGGAACGATCCGGGCTCAGGAGACGGCGCGTGGACCGATCGGGGGTCGGAGACGGCGCGTGGAACGATCGGGGCTCAGGTGCCGGCGCGTGAACTGATCGGCGCTCGGAGACGGCGCGTGGTCCCATCGGGGCTTAGGAGAAGGCGCTTGGACCGATCGGGGCTTAGGAGACGGCGCGTGGACCGATCGGAGCTCGGAGACGGCGCGTGGAACGATCGGGGCTCAGGAGACGGCGCGTGAACCGATCGGCGCTCGGAGACGGCGCGTGGACCGATCTGGGGTCGGAGACAGCGCGTGGACCAACTGGGGCACAGGCGGTGGCGCGGGGACCAATTGGGGTTCGGCGACGGCGCGTGGACCGATCCGGGCTCAGGAGACGGCGCGTGAACCGATCGGGGCTCAGGTGACGGCGCGTGGAGCGATCGGGGCTCAGGAGACGGCGCGTGAACTAATCGGCGCTCGGAGACGGCGCGTGGACCGATCGGGGCTGAGGAGAAGGCGCGTGGTCCGATCGGGGCTTATGAGACGGCGCGTTGACCGATCGGGGCTCGGAGATGGCACGTGGAATGATCGGGGCTTAGGAGATGGCGTGTGGACCGATCGGAGATCAGGAGACGACGCGTGGACCGATCGAGGCTCGGAGACGACGCGTGTACGGATCGGGGATTCGCGGACGACGGGTGGACCGATCCGGGCTCAGGAGACGGCACGTGGACCGATCGGGGCTCGGAAACGGTGCGTGGAACGATCGGGGCTCAGGAGGCGGCGCGTGGATCGATCGGGGCTCGGAGACGGCGCGTGGAACGATCGGGTCTCAGGAGACGGCGCGTGAAATGATCGGCGCTCGGAGACGCCGCGTGGACCGATTGGGGCTTAGGAGACGGCGCGTGGACCGATCGGGGCGCAGGAAGCGGCGCCTGTACCGATCGGGGCTCTGGAAGCGGCGCACGGACCGATAGTGGCTCGGAGACGGCGCGTGGAGGCATCGGGGCTCGGAGACGACGCGTGGACCGATCGTGGCTTAGGAGACGACGCGTGGACCGATCGGGGCTCAGGAGACGGCGCGTGAACCGATTGGGGCTCAGGAGGCCGGGCGTGGACCGATCGCGGCTCGGCGCCAGCGTGTAGACGGATCGGGTCCCAGGAGACGGCGCGTGAACCGATCGGCGCTCGGCGACGGGGCGTGGACCGATCGGGCTTAGGAGACGGCGCGTGCACCGATCGGGGCCCGGAGACGACGCGTCGACCGACTGGGGCTCAGGCGGTTTCGCGTGGACCAATTGGGGTTCGGCGACGGCGCGTGGACCGATCGGGGCTTAGGACGCCGCGCGTGAACCGATCGCGGCTCGGTGACGGCGCGTGGACCGATCGGGGCTCAGGAGGCCGCGCGTGGGCCGATCGGGGCTCAGGAGACGGCGCGTGGACCGATTGGGGCTCGGATACGGCGCGTGAACCAATCGGGCCTCAGGAGGCCGCGCGTGGACCGATCGCGGCTCGGCGACGGCGCGTGGACTGATCGGGGCTCAGGAGGCCGCGCGTGGACCGATCATGGCTCGGCGACGGCGCGTGGACCGATCGGGGCTCGGAGACGACGCGTGGACCGATCGGGGTTCGGCGACCGCGCGTGAACCGACTGAGGCTCAGGCGGTTGCGCGTGGACCAATTGGGGCTCGGCGACTGCGCGTGGACGTATCGGGACTCAGGAGACAGCGCGTGGACCGATCGGGGCGGGGAGACGGCGCGTTAACCGATCGGGGCTTAGGAGACGACGCGTTGACCGATCGGGGCTCAGGAGAAGGGGTGTGGACCGATCGGGGCTCAGTAGACGGCGCGTGGACCGATCGGGGCTCGGCGATGGCGCGTGGATCGATCGGGGCTCGGAGACGACGCGTGTACGGATCGAGGCTTGGAGACGGCGCATGGACCGACCGGAGCTCGGACACGGCCCGTGGACGGATCGGGGCTTAGGAGACGGCGCGAGGACCAATTGGGGCCCAGGAGACGACGCGTGGATCGATCGGGGCTTGGAGACGGCGCGTGGGCCGATCGGAGCTCGGAGACGGCGCGTGGAACGATCGGGGCTCAGGAGACGGCGCGTGAACTGATCGGCGCTCGGAGACGGCGCGTGGACCGATCGGGGCTTAGGAGACGACGCGTTGACCGATCGGGGCTCAGGTGACGGCGCGCGGACCGACCGGGGCTCAGGAGACGGTGCGTGAAATGATCGGCGCTCGGAGACGGCGCGTGGACCGATTGGGGGTTAGGAGACGGCGCGTGGACCGATCGGGGCGCAGGAAGCGGCGCCTGGACCGATTGGGGCTTAGGAGACGGCGCGTGGACCGACCGGAGCTCGGACACGGCCCGTGGACGGATCGGGGCTTCGGAGACGGCGCGTGGACCAATTGGGGCCCAGGAGACGACGCGTGGATCGATCGGGGCTCGGAAACGACGCGTTAGCCGAGCGGGGCATAGGAGACGACGCGTGGACCGATCGGGGCTCAGGAGACGGCGCGTGAAGTTATCAGTGCTCAGAGACGGCGCGTGGACCGATCGGGGCTTAGGATACGGCGCGTGGACCGATCGGGGCTCAGGAAGCGGCGCCTGGACCGATCGTGGCTCGGAGACGTCGCGTGGAGGCATCGGGGCTAAGAAGACGACGCATGGACCGATCGGGGCTCAGGAAACGGCGTGTGGACCGATCAGAGCTCGGAGACGACGCGTGGACCGATCGGGGCTTAGGAGACTACGCGTGTACCTATCGGGACTCAGGAGACAGCGCGTGGACCGATCGGGGCTCAGGAGGCGGCGCGTGGATCGATCGGGGCTCGGAGACGGCGCGTGGAACGAGCGGGTCTCAGGAAGCGGCGCCTGGACCGATTGGGGCTTAGGAGACGGCGCGTGGACCGATCGGGGCGCAGGAAGCGGCGCCTGGACCGATCGTGGCTCGGAGACGGCGCGTTGACCGATCGGGGCTTAGGAGAAGGCGCTTGGACCGACCGGGGCTTAGGAGACGGCGCGTGGGCCGATCAGAGCTCGGAGACGGCGCGTGGAACGATCGGGGCTCAGGCGACGGCGCGTGGACCGATCGGAGCTTAGGAGACGGCGCGTCGACCGACCGGAGATCGGGAGATGACGCGTGGACCGATCGGGGCTCTGGAAGCGTCGCACGGACCGATCGTGGCTCGGAGACGACGCGTGTACGGATCGGGGATTCGGGGACGACGCGTGGAACGATCTGGGCTCAGGAGACGGCGCGTGGACCGATCGGGGCTCGGAGACGGCGCGTGGACCGATCGGGGCTTAGGAGAAGGCGCGTGGACCGATCAGGGCTTAGGAGATGGCACGTGAATCGATCGGGGCTCAGGAGAAGGGGTGTGAACCGATCGGGGCTCAGGAGACGGCGCGTGAAATGATCGGCGCTCGGAGAGGGCGCGTGGACCGATCGGGGCTCGGCGATGGCGCGTGGACCGATAAGGGCTCGGAGACGACGCGTGTACGGATCGAGGTTTGGAGACGGCGCGTGAACCGATCGGAGCTCGGACACGGCCCGTGGACGGATCAGGGCTTAGGAGACGGCGCGTGGACTAATTGGGGCTCAGGAGACGACGCGTGGACCGATCGGGGCTCAGAAGCGACGCGTTAACCGAGCAGGGCTTAGGAGACGACGCGTGGACCGATCGGGGCGTAGGAGACAGCGTGTGGACAATTTGGGCTCAGGAGACGGCGCGTGCACCGGTCGGGGCTTAGGAGACGACGCGTCGACAGATCGGGGCTCAGGAGAAGGGGTTTGGACAGATCGGGGCTCAGGAGACGGCGCGGGGACCGATCGAGGCTCGGCGATGGCGCGTGGACCGATCGGAGCTCGGACACGGCCCGTGGACGGATCGGGGATTAGGAGACGGCGCATGGAGTAATTGGGGCTCAGGAGACATCGCGTGGACCGATCGGGGCTCGGAAACGACGCGTTAACCGAGCGGGGCTTAGGAGACTACGCGTGGACCGATCGGGGCTTAGAAGACGACGCGTCGACCGATCGGGGCTCAGGTGACGGCGCGCGGACCGACCGGGGCTCAGGAGACGGGGCGTGGGCCGAACGGGGCTCAGGAGACGGCGCGTGGACCGGTCGGGGCTTAGGAGACGACGCCTCGACCGATCGGGGCTTATGAGACTGTGTGTAGATCGATCGGAGATCAGGAGACGACGCGTGCACCGATCGGCGCTCTCGAAGCGGCGTGTGGAGCGATCGGGGCTCAGGAGACGATGCGTGGACCGATCGTGGCTCAGGTGACGGCGCGCGGACCGACCGGGGCTCAGGAGACTCGTGTGGATCGATCGGGGCTCCGGAGGCGCCGCGTGGACCGATGGGGATCAGGAGACGGTGCGTGAACCAACCGGAGCTCAGGAGACTGCTCGTGGACCGATCGGGGCTCGGAGACGACGCGTCGACCGATCGGGGCTCAGGAGGCTGCGCGTGGACCCTTCGGGGCTCGAAGAAGGCACGAGGACCGATCAGGGCTTAGGAGACGACGCGTGGAGCGATCGGGGCTCGGAGACGGCGCGTGGATGGACCGTGGCTTAGAATGCGGCACGCGGACCGATCGGGGCTCGGAGACGGCATCTGGATCGATCGTGGCTCAGGAGACGGCGCGTGGACCGATGGGGATCAGGAGGCGGTGCGTGGACCGATCGGGCCACGAAGGCGGCGCGTGGACCGATCGGGGCGTAGCAGACGACGTGTGTACCTATCGGGGCTCAGGAGATAGCGGGTGGACAGTTCGGGGCTTAGGAGGCGGCGTGTGGAACGATCGGTGCTCAGGAGACGGCTCGTGCACCAATCGGCGCTCGGAGACGGCGCGTGGAGCGATCGGGGCTCGGAGACGACGCGTGTACGGATCGGGGATTCGGCGATGACGCGTGGACCGATCCGGGCTCAGGAGACGGCGCGTGGACCGATCGGGGCTCGGAGACGGCGCGTGGAACGATCGGGGCTCAGGAGACGGCGCGTGGAGGCATCGGGGCTAAGGAGACGACGCATGGATCGAGCGGGGCTCAGGAGACGGCGCGAGGAGCGATCGGGGCTCGGCGACGGCTTGTGGAGCGGTTGGGGCTCAGGAGACGACGCGTGGGTCGATCGGGGCTCAGAAGACGACGCGTCGACCGATCTGGGCTCAGGAGACGGCGCGTGGATCGATCGAGGCTCGGAGACGCCGCGTGGAAAGATCGGGGCTCAGGAGACGGCGTGTGGACCGACCGGAGTTCGGAGACGACGCGTGGACCGATCGGGGCTCAGGAGACGGCGCGATGAGCGATCGGGCTCAGGAGAAGACGCGTCAATTGATCGTGGCTCCGGAGACGACGCGTCGACGGATCGGGGCTTAGGAGACGACGCGTCGACCGATCGGGGCTCAGGAGGCGGCGCGTGGACCGATTGGGAGTCACGAGACGGCGCGTAGACCGAGTGGGGCTCGGATACGGCGCGTGAACCGACCGGGGCTCAGGAGGCCGCGCGTGGACCGATCGCAGCTCGGCGACGGCGCGTGGACCGATCGGGGCTCGGAGACGACGCGTGAACCGATCGGGGCTCAGGAGATGGCGCGTGGACTGATCGGTGCTCGGAGACGGCGCGTGGACGGACAGTGGCTTAGAATGCGTCACGCGGATCGATCGGGGCTCGGAGACGGCGTGTGGACGTATCGGGTGTTAAGAGACGATGCGTGGACCGATCGGGGCTCAGGTGATAGCGCGTGGACGGATCGGGGCTTCGGAGACGGTACGTGGACCGATCGAGGCTCGGAGACGGCGCGTGGACCGACCGGGGCTCAGGAGGCCGCGCGTGGACCGATCGGGGAGCGGCGACGGCGCGTGGACCGATCGAGGCTTGTAGACGACGCGTGTATGGATCGGGGATTAGGGGACGACGCGTGGAACGATCGGGGCACAGGAGACGGCGCGTGCACCGACCGGCGCTCGGAGACAGCGCGTGGAGCGATCGGGGCTCAGGAGGCGGCGCGTGGACCGATTGGGAGTCACGAGACGGCGCGGGGACCGAGTGGGGCTCGGATACGGCGCGTGAACCGACCGGGGCTCAGGAGGCCGCGCGTGGACCGATCGCAGCTCGGCGACGGCGCGTGGACCGATCGGGGCTCGGAGACGACGCGTGAACCGATCGGGGCTCAGCAGACGGCGCGTGTACTGATCGGTGCTCGGAGACGGCGCGTGGACGGACAGTGGCTCAGGAGGCGGCGCGTTTACCGATCGCGGCTCGGAGACGGCCCGTGGACAGACCGGGGCTTAGGAAACGGCGCGTGGGCCGAACGGGGCTCAGGAGACGGCGCGTGGACCGGTCGGGGCTTAGGAGACGACGCCTGGACAGATCGGGGCTTAGAAGGTGGCGTGTGGAACGATCGGTGCTCAGGAGACGGTGCGTGGAGGCATGGGGGCTTAGAGGACGACGCATGGACCGAGCGGGGCTCAGGAGACGGCGCGAGGAGCGCGCGGGGCTCAGGAGAAGTCGCGTCAATTGATCTGGGCTCAGGAGACGACGCGGCGACTGATCGGGGATTAGGAGACGACGCGTGGCCCGATTGGGGCTTAGGAGACGACGTGTGGACCGACCGGGGCTCAGGAGACGGCGCGTAAAATGATCGGCGCCCGGAGATGGCGCGTGGACCGATTGGAGCTTAAGAGACGACGGGTGGACCGATCGGGGCTTAGGAGACGGCGCGTGAAGTTATCAGCGCTCAGAGACGGCACGTGGACCGATCACGGCTTAGGATACGGCGCGTGGACCGATCGGCGCTCAGGAAGCGGCGCCTGGACCGATCAGAGCTCGGAGACGACGCGTGTACCTATCGGGGCTCAGGAGACAGCGCGTGGACCAATCGCGGCTCAGGAGGCAGCGCGTGGATCGATCGGGTCTCGGAGACGGCGCGTGGAACGATCGGGTCTCAGCAGACGGCGCGTGAAATGATCAGCGCTCGGAGACGCCGCGTGGACCGATTGGGGCTTAGGAGACGGCGCGTGGACGGATCGGAGCTCGGAGACGGCGCGTGGAACGATCGGGGCTCAGGAGACGGCGCGTGAACTAATCGGCGCTCGGAGACGGCTCGTGGACCGATCGGGGCTGAGGAGAAGGCGCGTGGTCCGATCGGGGCTTATGAGACGGCGCGTGGACCGATCGGGGCTCAGGAAGCGGCGCCTGGACCGATCGTGGCTCGAAGACGGCGCGTGGAGGCATCGGGGCTAAGAAGACGACGCATGGATCGAGCGGGGCTCAGGAGACGGCGCGAGGGGCGATCGGGGCTTGGAGACGGCGCGTGGAGGCATCGGGGCTTTGAAGACGACGCGTGGACCGAACGGTGCTCAGAAAACGGCGCGTGGACCGATCGGTGCTCGGAGACGATGCGTGAACCGATCGGGGCTCAGGTAACGGCGTGTGGAGCGGTTGGGGCTCAGCAGACGACGGGTGGATCGATCGAGGCTCAAAAGACGACGCGTCGACCGATCGGGGCTCAGGAGACGGCGCGTGGATCGATCGGGGCTCGGAGACGCCGCGTGGAACGATCGGGGCTCAGGAGACGGCGCTTGAACTTATCGGCGCTCAGAGACGGCCCATGGACCGATCGGGGCTTAGGATACGGCGCGTGGACCGATCGTGGCTCAGGAAGCGATGCCTGGACCGATCGTGGCTCGGAGACGGCGTATGGACCGATCGGAGCTCGGACACGACGCGTGGACCGATCGGGGCTCAGGAGACGGCGCGAGGAGCGATCGGGCTCAGGAGAAGACGCGTCAATTGATCGTGGCTCAGGAGACGACGCGTCGACGGATCGGGGCTTAGGAGACGACGCGTGGACCGATCGGGGCTTAGGAGACGACGCGTGGACCGATCGGGGCTCAGGAGACGGCGCGTGGACCGACCGGGGCTCAGGAGGCGACGCGTGGACCCATCGGGGCTCGGAGACGGCGTGTGGACCGATCAGGGCTTAGGAGACGACGCGTGGACCGATCGGGGTTTAGGAGAGGACGCGTCGACCGATCGGGGCACAGGAGACGGCGCGTGGACCGATCGGGGCTTAGGAGACGACGCGTGGACCGATCGTGGCTCGGAGACGGCGCGAGGAGGCATCTGGGCTTAGAAGACGACGCGTGGATCGATCGCGGCTCGGAGACGGCGCGTGAACCGACCGGGGCTCAGGAGGCCGCGCGTGGACCGGTCGGGGCTCGGCGACTGCGTGTGGACGTATCAGGGATTCCGGGACGACGCGTGGACCGATCCGGGCTCAGGAGACGGCGCGTAGACCGATCATGGCTGGGAGACGGTGCGTGGGACGATCGGGGCTCGGAGCCGGTGCGTTAACCGATCGGGGCTTAGGAGACGATGCGTCGACCGATCGGGGCTCGGAGACGGCGCGTGGACCGACCGGGGCTCAGGAGACAGTGCGTGGACCGACTGGGGCTCAGGCGGTTGCGCGTGGACCAATTGGGGTTCGGCGACGGCGCGTGGATCGATCGGGGCTTAGGAGACGGCGCGTGCATCTATCGGGGCCCGGAGACGGGTCGTAGACAGATGGGGGCTTAGGAGACGGTGCGTGAACCGATCGTGGTTGGGAGACGGCTCGTCCACCAATCGGGGCTTAGGAGACGACGCGTAGATCGATCGGGGCTCAGGAGACGGCGCGTGGACCGATCGGGGCTCAGGAAACGGCGCGTGGACCGACTGGGGCTCAGGCGGTTGCGCGTGGACCAATTGGGGTTCGGCGACGGCGCGTGGACCGATCGGGGCTCGGAGACGGCGCGTCGACCGCTCGGGGTTCGGAGACGGCGCCTGGACCGTCCGGAGCTCAGAAGCCTCGCGTAGATCGATCGGGGCTCCGGAGGCGCCGCGTGGACCGATGGGGATCAGGACACGGTGCGTGGACCGATCGGGGCTTAGGAGGCCGCGCGTGAACCGATCGCGGCTCGGTGACGGCGCGTGGACCGATCGGGGCTTAGGAGGCCGCGCGTGGGCCGATCGGGGCTCAGGAGACGGCGCGTGGACCGATCGGGGCTCGGCGACGGGGCGTGGACCGATCGGGGTTCGGCGACCGCGCGTGAACCGACTGGGGCTCAGGCGGTTGCGCGTGGACCAATTGGGGTACGGCGACGGCGCGTGGACCGTTCGGGGCTCGGAGACGGCGCGTTAATCGATCGGGGCTTAGGAGACGATGCGTGGACCGATCGGGGCTCGGAGACGGCGCGTGGAACTATCGGGTCTCAGGAAACGGCGCGTGAAATGATCGGCGCTCGGAGACCCTACGTGGACCGATTGGGGCTTAGGAGACGGCGCGTGGACCGATCGGGGCGCAGGAAGCGGCGCCTGGACCGAACGGGGCTCTGGAAGCGGCGCACGGACCGATAGTGGCTCGGAGACGGCGCGTGGAGGCATCGGGGCTCGGAGACGACGCGTCGACCGTTCGGGGCTAAGGAAACGGCGCGTGGACCCATCGGGGCAGGGAGACGGCAGGTGGACCGATCGGGGCTCAGGAGACGGCGCGTGGAGCGATCGATGCTCAGGAGGCGGCCGTGGATCGATCGGTGCTCAGGAGACGACGCGTCGACGGATCGGGGCTCGGAGACGGCGCGTGGACCGACCGGGGCTCAGGAGGCCACGCCTGGACCGATCGGGGTTCGGCGACGGCGCGTGGACCGATCGAGGCACGGAAACGACGATTATAAGGATCGGGGATTCGGGGACGACGCGTGGACCGATCCGGGCTCAGGAGACGGCGCGTGGACCGATCGGGGCTCGGAGACGGCGCATGGAACGATCGGGGCTCCGGAGACGGCGCATTAACCGATCGGCGCACGGAGACGGCGCGTGGACCTATCGGGGCTTAGGAGAAGGCGCATGGACCAATCGTGGCTTAGGAGACAACGCGTGGACCGATCGGGGCTCAGGAGACGGCACGTGGACCGATCGGGGCTCAGGAGACGGCGCGTGGACCGATTGGGGCTCGGGAGACTGCGCGTCGATGGATCGAAGTTTAGGGAACGACGCGTGGACCGATCGTGGCTTAAGAGACGACGCGTGGACCGATCAGGGCTCAGGAGACGGCACGTGGACCGATCGGGGCTCAGGAGAAGGCGCGTGGACCGATTGGGGCTCGGGAGACTGCGCGTGGATGGATCGAAGTTTAGGGAACGACGCGTGGACCGATCGGGGCTCAGGAGACGGCGCGTGGACCGATCGGGGCTCAGGAGACGGCGCGTGGACCGATTGGGGTTCGGGAGACTGCGCGTGGATGGAACGGGGCTTAGGGAACGACACGTGGACCGATCGGAGCTCAGGAGATTCGCGTGGATCGATCGGGGCTCCGGAGGCGGCGCATGGACCGATTGGGCAGCAGGAAATGGTGCGTGGACCGATCGGGGCTCGGGAGACGGCGCGTGGACCGATTGGGGCTCAGGAGGCCGCGCGTGGACCGATCGCGGCTCGGCGCCAGCGCGTGGACGGATCGGGTCTCAGGAGACGGCGAGTGAACCGATCGGCGCTCGGCGACGGGGCGTGGACCGATCGGGGCTTAGGAGACGGCGCGTGCACCGATCGGGGCCCGGAGACGGGTCGTGGACCGATCGGGGCTCAGGAGACGGCGCGTGGACCGATTGGGGCTCGGGAGACTGCGCGTGGATGGATCGGGGTTTAGGGAACGACGCGTGGACCGATCGGGGCTCAGGAGACGGCGCGTGGACCGATCGGGGCTCGGAGACGGCGCGTAGAACGATTGGGGCTTAGGAGAAGGCGCGTGGAGCGATCGGGGCTCAGGAGACGGCGCGTGAACCGATCGGCGTTCGGAGACGGCGCGTCGACCGATCGGGGTTCGGAGACGGCGCGTGGACCGTCTGGGGCTTAGGAGACGATGCGTGGACCGATCGGGGCTTAGTGGACGACGCGTGGACCGATCGGGGCTCAGGAGACGGCGCGTGGACCGATCGGGGGTTAGGAGACGGCGCGTGGACCGATCGGGGCTTAGGAAGCGGCGGCTGGACCGATCGTGGCTCGGAGACGACGCGTGGACGTATCGGGGCTTAGGAGACGATGCGTGCACCGATGGGGGCTCAGGAGACGGCGCCGTGGATGGATCAGGGCTTAGGGAACGACGCGTGAACCGATCGGGGCTCAGGCGACGGCGCTTGAGTGGATCGGGGCTTAGGGAACGACGCGTGGACCGATCGGGGCTCAGGAGACGGCGCGTGGACCGATCGCGGCTGGGAGACGGCGCGCGGAACGATCGGAGCTTAGGAGACAGCGCGTGGACCGATCGGAGATCAGGAGACGACGCGTGGACCGATCGGGGCTCTGGCAGCGGCGCACGGACCGATCGTGGCTCGGAGACGGCGCGTGTAGGCATCGGGGCTTTGAAGACGACGCATGGACCGAACGGTGCTCAGAAAACGGCGCGTGGACCGATCGGTGCTCGGAGACGATGCGTGGACCGATCGGGGCTCAGGAAACGGCGCGTGGAGCGATCAGGGCTCAGGTGATGACGCGTGGATCGATCGGGGCTCAGGAGACGACGCGTCGACCGATCGGGGCTCAGGAGAGGGCGCGCGGACCAACCGGGGCTCAGGAGATTCGCGTAGATCAATCGGGGCTGCGGAGGCGCCGCGTAGACGGATGGGGCTCCGGAGACGGCGCGTGGACCGATCGGCGCTCGGAGACGGCGCGAGGAGCGATCGAGGCTCAGGAGAAGACGCGTCAATTGATCGGGGCTCAGGAGACGACGCGTCGACGGATCGGGTCTTCGGAGACGACGCGTGAACCGACCGGGGATTAGGAGACGACGCGTCGACCGATCGGGGCTTAGGAGACGACGCGTGGACTGATCGGGGCTGAGGAGAAGACGCGTGGGCCGATCCGGGCTTAGGAGAGGACCCGTCGACCGATCGGGGCTCAGGAGACGACGCGTGGACCGATCGAGGTTTAGCAGAGGGCGCGTCGGACGATCGGGGCTCAGGAGACGGCGCGTGGACGGATCGGGTCTCAGGAGACGGCGCGTGACCCGATCGGCGCTCGGAGACCGGGCGTGCACCGATCGGGGCTTAGGAGATGGCGCGTGCACCAATCGGGGCCCGGCGACGGGTCGTGGACAGATTAGGGCTTAGGAGACGGCGCGTGGACCGATCGGGGCTCGGAGACGGCGCGTGGACCGATCGGGGCTTAGGAGACGACGCGTGGACCGATCGGTGCTGAGGAGACGGTGCGTGGACCGATCGGGTCTCAGGAGACGGCGCGTGGACCGATTGGGGCTCGGGAGACTGCGCGTGGATGGACCGGGGCTAAGGAGACGACGTGTGGACCGATCGGGGCATAGGAGACGACGCGTGTACCTATCGGGGCTCAGGAGACAGCGCGTGGTCCGATTGGGCCTCACGAGACGGCGCGTGGATAGATCGGGGCTCGGAGACGACGCGTGTACGGATCGGGGATTCGGGGACGAGGCGTGGACCGATCGGGGCTCAGGAGACGACGCGTCGACGCATCTGGGCTTAGGAGACGACGCGTGGACCGATCGGGGCTTAGGAGACGACGCGTGGACCGATCGGTGCTCAGGAAGCGGCGCCTAGACCGATCGTGGCTCGGAGACGGCGCGTGGAGGCATCGGGCCTAAGAAGACGACGCATGGACCGAGCGGAGCGCAGGAGACGGCGCGAAGAGCGATCGGGGCTGAGGAGAAGACGCGTGGGCCGATCGGGGCTCAGGAGACGGCGCGTAGACCGATCGGGGCTCGGAAACGACGCGTTAACCGAGCGGGGCTTAGGAGACTATGCGTGGACCGATCGGGGCTCGGAGACAGCGCGTGTACCGACTGGGGCTCAGGAGGTTGCGCGTGGACCAATTGGGGTTCGGCGACGGCGCGTGGACCGACCGGGGCTCATAAGACCGCGCGTGAACCGATCGGGGCTCGGCGACTGCGCGTGGACCGATCGGGGCTAAGGAGACGACGTGTGGACCGATCGGGGCATAGGAGACGACGCGTGTACCTATCGGGGCTCAGGAGACAGCGCGTGGTCCGATTGGGCCTCACGAGACGGGGCGTGGACAGATCGGGGCTAGGAGACGACGCGTGTACGGATCGGGGATTCGGGGACGAGGCGTGGACCGATCGGGGCTTAGGAGACGACGCGTGGACCCATCGGGGCTCGGAGACGGCGTGTGGACGTATCGGGGCTTAGGAGACGACGCGTGGACGGATCGGGGCTCAGGAGAAGGCGCGTGAACCGATCGGCGCTCGGAGACGGCGCGTGGACCGATCGGGGCTTAGGAGACGATGCGCGGACCGATCGGGGCTCGGCGAGGGCGCGTGGACCGACCGGGGCTCAGGAGGCCACGCCTGGACCGATCGGGTCTCGGCGACGGCGCGTGGACCGATCGAGGCTCGGAGACGCCGCGTGGACCGATCGGGGTTTAGCAGAGGACGCGTCGACCGATCGGGGCTCAGGACACGGCGCGTAGACCGATCGGGGCTCGGAAACGACGCGTTAACCGACCGGGGCTCGGAGACGGCATGGTAACCGATCGGGGCTTAGGAGACGATACGTGGACCGATCGGGGCTCGGAGACGGGGCGTGGAATGATCGTGGCTCACGAGATGGCGCGTGGACGGGTCGGGGCTTAGGAGACTCGCGTAGATCGATCGGGGCTCCGGAGGCGGCACGTGGACCGATCGGGGCTCGGAGACGGGGCGTGGAATGATCGTGGCTCACGAGATGGCGCGTGAAATGATCGGCGCTCTGAGACGGCGCGTAGACCGATTGGGGCTTACGAGACGGCGCGTGGACCGAACGGGGCTCGGAGACGACGCATGGACCGATCGGGGCTCGGAAACGGCGCGTGGACCGATCGGGGCTTAGGAGACGGCGCGTGGACCGATCGGTGCTCGGAGACTGCGCGTGGACGGACCGCGGCTTAGAATGCGGTACGCGGACCGATCGGGGATCGGAGACGGCACGTGGAACGAGAGGGGCCCAGGAGACGGTGCGTGGAGGCATCGGGGCTTAGAAGACCACGCATGGACCGAGCGGGGCTCAGGAGACGGCGCGGAGAGCGATCAGGGCTTAGGAGACGACGCGTGGACCGATCGGGGCTCGGAGACGGCGCGTGGAATGATCGGGGCTTAGGAGACGGCGCGTGGACCGAACGGGGCTTAGGAGACAACGCGTGGACCGACCGGGGCTCAGGAAGCGGCGCCTGGACCCATCATGGCTCGGAGACGGCGCGAGGAGGCATCTGGGCTTAGAAGACGGCGCGTCGACCGATCGGTGCTCGGACACAGCGTGTGGACCGATCGAGGCTCGGAGACGACGCGTTTAAGGATCGGGAATCAGGAGACGACGCGTGGAACGATCCGGGCTCAGGAGACGAAGCGCGGACCGATCGGGGATCGGGGACGGCGCGTGGAACGATCGCGGCTCGGAGTCGACGCGTTAGCCGATCGGGGCTTAGGAGACGACGCGTAGACCGATCGGTGCTCGGAGACAGCGCGTGGAACGATCGGCGCTCAGGAGACGACGCGTGGACCGATTGGGGCTCAGGCGATGGCGCGTAGACCGATCGGGGCTCCGAAACGACGCGTTAACCGAGCGGGGCTTAGGAGACGATGCGTGGACCCATCGGGGCTCGGAGACAGCGCGTGTACCGACTGGGGCTCAGGAGACCGTGCGTGAACCGATCGGGGCTCGGCGACTGCGCGTGGACGGATCGGGGCTCGGAGACGGCGCGTAGAACGATCGGGGCTCAGGAGACGGCGCGTTAACCGATTGGGGGTTAGGAGACGATGCGTGGACCGATCGGGGCTCGAAGACGGCGGGTGGACCGATCGGTGCTTTGTAGACGGCGCGTGGACCGATCGTGGCTGGGAGACGGCAGGTCCACCAATCGGGGCTTAGGAGACGACGCGTAGACCGATCGGGGCCCAGGAGACGGCGCGTGGACCGATCGGGGCTCAGGAAACGGCGCGTGGATCGACTGGGGTTCAGGCGGTTGCGCGTGGACCGATCTGGGCTCGGAGACGGCGCGTTAACCGATAGGGGCTTAGGAGACGATGCGTGGACCGATCGGGCTCGGAGACGGCGCGTGAACCGACCGGGGCTCAGGAGACGGCGCGTGGACCGATCGGGGCTCGGAGACGACGCGTGGACCGATGGGGGCTCGGATACGGCGCGTGAAGCAACCGGGACTCAGGAGGCCGCGCGTGGACCGATCATGGCTCGGCGACGGCGCGTGGACCGATCGGGGTTCGGATACGACGCGTGGACCGATCGGGGCTCGGAAACAGCGCGTGGACCAACCGGGGCTCAGACGGTTGCGCGAGGACCAATTGGGGTTCGGCGACGGCGCGTGGACCGATCCGGGCTCAGGAGACGGCGCGTGGACCGATCGGGGCTCGGAGACGGGGCGTGGAGCGATCGGGGCTCAGGAGACGGCGCGTGAACCGATCGGCGCACGGAGAAGGCGCGTGGACCGATCGGGGCTCAGGAGGATACGCCTGGACCGATCGGGGCTCGGCGACGGCGCGTGGACCGATCGGGGCGCAGGAGACGGTGCTTGGACCGATTGGGGCTCGGATACGGCGCGTGAACCAACCGGGGCTCAGGAGGCCGCGCGTGGACCGATCGCGGCACGTGCGACGGCGCGTGCACCGATCGGCGCTCGGAGACGGCGCGTGGAACGATCGGGGCTCCGAGTCGGCGCGTTAACCGATCGGGGCTTAGGAGACGATGCGTGGACCGATCGGGGTTCGGAGACGGCGCGTGGACCGATCCGCGCTCGGAGACGGCCCGTGGACCGATCGGGGCTTAGGAGAAGGCGCTTCGACCGATCGGGGCTTAGGAGACGGCGCGTGGGCCGATCGGAGCTCGGAGACGGCGCGTGGAACGATCGGGGCTCAGGAGACGGCGCGTGAACCGATCGGCGCTCGGAGACGGCGCGTGGACCGATTGGGGCTTAAGAGACGATGGGTGGACCGATCGGGGCTCGGCGATGGCGCGTGGATCGATCGGGGCTCGGAGACGACGCGTGTACGGATCGAGGCTTGGAGACGGCGCGTGGACCGACCGGAGCTCGGACACGGCCCGTGGACGGATCGGGGCTTAGGAGACGGCGCGTGGACTAATTGGGGCTCAGGAGACGACGCGTAGATCGATCGGGGCTCGGAAACGACGCGTTAGCCGAGCGGGGCTTAGGAGATGACGCCTGGACCGATCGGGGCTCAGGAGACGGCGCGTGAAGTTATCAGCGCTCAGAGACGGCGCGTGGACCGATCGAGGCTGAGGATATGGCGCGTGGACCGATCGGGGCTCAGGAAGCGGCGCCTGGACCGATCGTGGCTCGGAGACGACGCGTGGAGGAATCGGGGCTAAGAAGACGACGCATGGACCGATCGGGGCTCAGGAAACGGCGTGTGGACCGATCAGAGCTCGGAGACGACGCGTGGACCGATCGGGGCTTAGGAGACTACGCGTGTACCTATCGGGGCTCAGGAGACAGCGCGTGGACCGATCGGGGCTCAGGAGGCGGCGCGTGGATCGATCGGGGCTCGGAGACGGCGCGTGGAACGATCGGGTCTCAGGAGACGGCGCGTGAAATGATCGGCGCTCGGAGACGCCGCGTGCACCGATTGGGGCTTAGGAGACGGCGCGTGGACCGATCGGGGCGCAGGAAGCGGCGCCTGGACCGATCGTGGCTTGGAGACGGCGCGTGGAGGCATCCGGGCTAAGAAGACGACGCATGGACCGAGCGGGGTTCAGGAGACGGCGCGAGGAGCGATCGGGGCTCAGGAGAAGACATGTCAATTGATCGGGGCTCCGGAGACGACGCCTGGACCGATCGGGGCTCAGGAGGCGGCACGAGAAGCGATCGGGGATCAGGAGAAGACGCGTCAATTGATCGGGGCTCAGGAGACGACGCGTCGACTAATCGGGGCTTAGGAGACGACGCGTGGACCGATCGGGGCTGAGGAGACGGCGCGTCGACCGACCGGAGCTCAGGAGATTCGCGTGGATCGATCGGGGCTCCGGAGGCGGGCGTGGACCGATTGGGGCTTAGGAGACGACGCGTGGACTGATCGGGACTCAGGAGACGGCGCGTGGCCCGATTGGGGCTCGGATACGGCGCGTGAACCGACCGGGGCCCAGGAGGCCGCGCGAGAACCGATCGCGGCTCGGCGACGGCGCGTGGACCGAACGGGCTCAGGAGGCCGCGCGTGGACCGATCGGGACTCAGGAAGCGGCGCCTGCACCGATCGTGGCTCGGAGAAGGCGCGTGGAGGCATCGGGGCTTCGAAGACGACGCATGGACCAATCGGGGCTCGGAAACGGCACCTGGACCGATCGGAGCTCGGAGACGACGGGTGGAGCGGTCGGGGCGCAGGAGAAGACGCGTGGATCGGTCGGGGCTCAGGAGACGACGCGTCGACGGATCGGCGCTTAGGAGACGACGCGTCGGCCGATCGGGGCTCAGGAGACGGCGCGTGGACCGATCGGGGCTCAGGAGACGCCGCGTGGACCGATCGGGGCTCGGAGATGGCGCGTGGAACGATCGGGGCTCAGGAGACGGCGCGTGAAATGATCGGCGCTCTGAGACGGCGCGTGGACCGATTGTGGTTTACGAGACGGCGCGTGGATCGATCGGGGCTCAGGAAGCGGCGCCTGGACCTATCGTGGCTCGGAGACGGCGCGTGGAGGCATCGGGGCTAAGAACACGACGCATGGACCGAGCGGGGCTCAGGAGACGGCGCGAGGAGCAATCGAGGCTCAGGAGAAGACGCGTCAATTGATCGGGGCTCAGGAGACGACGCGGCCACGGATCGGGGCTTAGGAGACAACGCGTGGACCGATCGGGGCTCGGAGATGGTCGGAGGACCGACAGGAGCTCAGGAGATTCGCGTGGATCGATCAGGGCTCCGGAGGCGGCGCATGGACCGATTGGGGAGCATGCGATGGTGCGTGGACCGATCGGGGCTCGGAGACGGCGCACGGACCGATCGGGGCTTAGGAGACGACGCGTGGACCGATCGCGGCTCGGAGTCGACGCGTTAGCCGATCGGGGCTTAGGAGACGATGCGTGGACCGATCGGGGCTCAGGAGACGGCACGTGATCCGATCGGGCTCGGAGCCGGCGCGTGAACCAATCGGGGCTCAGGAGGCCGCGCGTGGACCGATCGAGGCTCGGCGACGGCACGTGGACCGGTCGGGGCTCGGAGACGACGCGTGTACAGAATCAGGGCTTGGTGACGGCGCGTTTACCGATAGCAGCTCGGAGACGGCCCGTGGGCGGATCGCAGCTTAGGAAACGGCGCGTGGACCGATCGGGGCTCAGGAAGCGGCGCCTGAACCGATCGGGCCTGAGGAAGCGGCGCCTAGACCGATCGTGGCTTGGAAACGGCGCGTGGAGGCATCGGGGCTAAGAAGACGACGCATGGTCCGAGCGGGGCTCAGGAGACGGCGCGAGGAGCGATCGGGGCTCAGGAGAAGACGCGTCAATTGATCGCGGCTCAGAAATCGGCGCGTCGAGCGATCGGGGCTCAGGAGACGACGCGTGGATCGATCGCGGCTCAGGAAACGACGCGTCGACCGATCGGGGCTCAGGAGACGGCGCGCAGATCGACCGGGGCTCAGGAGCCTCGCGTGGGCCGATCATGGCTCGGCGACGGCGCGTGAACGGATCGGGGCTCGGAGACGACGCGTGGACCGATGGGGACTCGGATACGGCGCGTGAACCAACCGGGGCTCAGGAGGTCGCGCGTGGACCGATCGCGGCTCGGTGACGGCGCGTGGACCGATCGGGGTTCAGGAGGCCGCGGGTGGACCGATCGCGGCTCGGCGACGGCGCGTGAACCGATCGGGGCTCAGGAGGCCGCGCGTGGACCGATCATGGCTCGGCGACGGCGCGTTGACCGATCGGGGCTCGGAGACGGCGCGTGGAATGATCGGGGCTCGGAGACGGCGCGTCGACCGATCGGGGTTCGGAGACGGCGCCTGGACCGTCCGGGGCTCAGGAGGCGATGCGTGGACCGATCGGGGCTCAGGAGACTGCGCGTGGATCGATCGGGGCTCCCGAGGCGCCGCGTGGACCGATCGGAGCTCGGAAACGGCGCGTGGAACGATCGGGGCTCAGGAGACGGTGCGTGAACCGATCGGGGCTTAGGAGAAGGCGCGTGGACCGATCGGGGCTTAGGAGACGGCGCGTGGACCAATCGGGGCTCGGAGATGGCGCGTGGAACGATCGGGGCTCAGGAGACGGCGCGTGAACCGATCGGCGCTCGGAGACGGCGCGTGGAGGCATCGGGGCTAAGAAGACAACGCATGGACCGAGCGGGGCTCAGGAGACGGCGCGAGGAGCGATCGGGGCTCAGGAGAAGACGCGTCAATTGATCGGGGCTCAGAAATCGGCGCGTGGAGCGATCGGGGCTCGGAGGCGACGCGTGGACCGATGGGGGCTCGGAGACGGCGCGTGGAGCGATCGGGGCTCAGGAGACGGCGCGTGAACCGATTGGCGCTCGGAGACGGCGCGTGGACCGATCGGGGCTTAGGAGACGGCGCGTGGACCGATCGGGGCTCGGAGACATCGCGTGGAATGATCGGGGCTCAGGAGACGGCGCGTGAACCGATCGGGCTCGGAGACGGCGCGTGAACTGACAGGGGCTCAGGAGACGGCGCGTGGACCGATCGGGGCTCGGCGACTGCGCGTCGACGTATCGGGGTTCAGGAGACCGCGCATGGACCGATCGGGGCTCGGAGACGGCGCGTTACCCAATAGGGGCTTAGGAGACGATGCGTGGACCGATCGGGCTCGGAGACGGCGGGGGAACTGACAGGGGCTCAGGAGACGACGCGTGGACCGGTCGGGGCTTAGCAGACGAAGCCTGGACCGATCGGGGCTTAGGAGGCGGCGGGTGGAACGATCGGGGCTTAGAAGACGGCGCGTGAACCGATCGGCGCTCGGAGACGGCGCATGGACCGCTCGAGGCTTAGAAGACGACGCGTGGATCGAGCGGGGCTCGGAGACGGCGCGTGGATGGACCGTGGCTTAGAATGCGGCACGCGGACCGATCGGGGCTCGGAGACTCCGTGTGGACCAATCGGGGCTCGGAAACGGTGCGTGGAACGATCGGGGCTCAGGAGACTCGCGTGGATCGATCGGGGCTCAAGAGGCGACGCGTGGACCCATCGCGGCTCGGAGACGGCGTGTGGACGTATCGGGGCTTAGGAGACGACGCGTGGACCGATCGGGGCTGAAAAGACGGCGCGTGGACCGATTGGGGCTCAGGAGACGGCGCGTGGACCGATTGGTCCTCGGGAGAATGCGCGTGGATGGATCGGGGCTTCGGGAACGACGCGTGGACCGATCGAGGTTCAGGAGACGGCGCGTGGACCGATCGGGGCTCGGAGACGGCGCGTGGAACGACCGGGGCTTAGGAGGCCGCGCGTGGACTGATCGGGACTCAGGAGACGGCGTGTGGACCGATCGGGGCTCAGGAGGCGGCGCGTGGACCGGTTGGGGCTTACGAGACGGCGCGTGGGTCGATCGGGGTTCAGGAAGCGGCGCCTGGACCGATCGTGGCTCGAAGACGGCGCGTGGAGGCATCGGGGCTAAAAAGACGACATATGGACCGAGCGGGGCTCAGGAGACGGCGCGAGGAGCGATCGGGGCTCAGGAGAAGACGCGTCAATTGATCGGGGCTCAGGAGACGACGCGTCGACGGATCGGGGCTTAGGAGACGACGCGTGAACCGATCAGAGCTCAGGAGAAGACGCGTGGACCGATCGGGGCTGAGGAGACGGCGCGTGAACCGATCGGGGCTCAGGAGACGGCGCGTGGACCGATTGGGGCTCGGGAGACTGCGCGTGGATGGATCGGGACTTAGGGAACGACGCGTGGAACGATCGGGGCTCAGGAGACGGCGCGTGGACCGATCGGGGCTCACGAGACGGCGCGTCGACCGATCGGGGCTCAGGAGACGGCGCGTGGACCGATCGGAGCGCAGGAGGCGGCGCGAGGACCGACCGGGGCTCAGGAGACTCGCGTGGATCGATCGGGGCTCAAGAGGCGACGCGTGAACCCATCGCGGCTCGGAGACGGGGCCTGGACCGACCGGGGCTCAGGACACCGCGCGTGGACCCATCGGGGCTCGGAGACGGCGCGTGGAACGATCGGGGCTCGGAGTCGGCGCGTTAACCGATCGGGGCTCAGGAAGCGGCGCCTGAACCGATCGTGGCTCGGAGACGGCGCGAGGAGGCATCTGGGCTTAGAAGACGACGCGTGGATCGATCGGGGCTCGGAGACGGCGCGTGAACCGACCGGGGCTCAGGAGGCCGCGCGTGGACCTCTCGAGGCTCGGCGACGGCGCGTGGACCGATCGGGGCTCAGGAGACAGCGCGTGAAATGATCGGCGCTCGGAGATGGCGCGTGGACCGATTGGGGCTTAAGAGACGACGGGTGGACCGATCGGGGCTTAGGAGACGGCACGTGAATCGATCGGGGCACAGGAGACGGCGCGTGAGCCGGTCGGGGCTTAGGAGACGACGCCTGGACCGAACGAGGTTTAGGGGGCGGCGTGTGGAACGATCGGGGCTCAGGAAACGGCCCGTGGAGCAATCGGGGCTCAGGAGACGGCCCGTGGACGGATCGGGGCTTAGGAGACGGCGCGTCGACCGATCGGGGCGCAGGAGGATACGCCTGGACCGATCGGGGCTCGGCGACGGCGCGTGGACCGATCGGGGCGCAGGAGACGGTGCTTGGACCGATTGGGGCTCGGATACGGCGCGTGAACCAACCGGGGCTCAGGAGGCCGCGCGTGGACCGATCGCGGCACGTGCGACGGCGCGTGCACCGATCGGCGCTCGGAGACGGCGCGTGGAACGATCGGGGCTCCGAGTCGGCGCGTTAACCGATCGGGGCTTAGGAGACGATGCGTGGACCGATCGGGGTTCGGAGACGGCGCGTGGACCGATCCGCGCTCGGAGACGGCCCGTGGACCGATCGGGGCTTAGGAGAAGGCGCTTCGACCGATCGGGGCTTAGGAGACGGCGCGTGGGCCGATCGGAGCTCGGAGACGGCGCGTGGAACGATCGGGGCTCAGGAGACGGCGCGTGAACCGATCGGCGCTCGGAGACGGCGCGTGGACCGATTGGGGCTTAAGAGACGATGGGTGGACCGATCGGGGCTCGGCGATGGCGCGTGGATCGATCGGGGCTCGGAGACGACGCGTGTACGGATCGAGGCTTGGAGACGGCGCGTGGACCGACCGGAGCTCGGACACGGCCCGTGGACGGATCGGGGCTTAGGAGACGGCGCGTGGACTAATTGGGGCTCAGGAGACGACGCGTAGATCGATCGGGGCTCGGAAACGACGCGTTAGCCGAGCGGGGCTTAGGAGATGACGCCTGGACCGATCGGGGCTCAGGAGACGGCGCGTGAAGTTATCAGCGCTCAGAGACGGCGCGTGGACCGATCGAGGCTGAGGATATGGCGCGTGGACCGATCGGGGCTCAGGAAGCGGCGCCTGGACCGATCGTGGCTCGGAGACGACGCGTGGAGGAATCGGGGCTAAGAAGACGACGCATGGACCGATCGGGGCTCAGGAAACGGCGTGTGGACCGATCAGAGCTCGGAGACGACGCGTGGACCGATCGGGGCTTAGGAGACTACGCGTGTACCTATCGGGGCTCAGGAGACAGCGCGTGGACCGATCGGGGCTCAGGAGGCGGCGCGTGGATCGATCGGGGCTCGGAGACGGCGCGTGGAACGATCGGGTCTCAGAAGACGGCGCGTGAAATGATCGGCGCTCGGAGACGCCGCGTGCACCGATTGGGGCTTAGGAGACGGCGCGTGGACCGATCGGGGCGCAGGAAGCGGCGCCTGGACCGATCGTGGCTTGGAGACGGCGCGTGGAGGCATCCGGGCTAAGAAGACGACGCATGGACCGAGCGGGGTTCAGGAGACGGCGCGAGGAGCGATCGGGGCTCAGGAGAAGACATGTCAATTGATCGGGGCTCCGGAGACGACGCCTGGACCGATCGGGGCTCAGGAGGCGGCACGAGAAGCGATCGGGGATCAGGAGAAGACGCGTCAATTGATCGGGGCTCAGGAGACGACGCGTCGACTAATCGGGGCTTAGGAGACGACGCGTGGACCGATCGGGGCTGAGGAGACGGCGCGTCGACCGACCGGAGCTCAGGAGATTCGCGTGGATCGATCGGGGCTCCGGAGGCGGGCGTGGACCGATTGGGGCTTAGGAGACGACGCGTGGACTGATCGGGACTCAGGAGACGGCGCGTGGCCCGATTGGGGCTCGGATACGGCGCGTGAACCGACCGGGGCCCAGGAGGCCGCGCGAGAACCGATCGCGGCTCGGCGACGGCGCGTGGACCGAACGGGCTCAGGAGGCCGCGCGTGGACCGATCGGGACTCAGGAAGCGGCGCCTGCACCGATCGTGGCTCGGAGAAGGCGCGTGGAGGCATCGGGGCTTCGAAGACGACGCATGGACCAATCGGGGCTCGGAAACGGCACCTGGACCGATCGGAGCTCGGAGACGACGGGTGGAGCGGTCGGGGCGCAGGAGAAGACGCGTGGATCGGTCGGGGCTCAGGAGACGACGCGTCGACGGATCGGCGCTTAGGAGACGACGCGTCGGCCGATCGGGGCTCAGGAGACGGCGCGTGGACCGATCGGGGCTCAGGAGACGCCGCGTGGACCGATCGGGGCTCGGAGATGGCGCGTGGAACGATCGGGGCTCAGGAGACGGCGCGTGAAATGATCGGCGCTCTGAGACGGCGCGTGGACCGATTGTGGTTTACGAGACGGCGCGTGGATCGATCGGGGCTCAGGAAGCGGCGCCTGGACCTATCGTGGCTCGGAGACGGCGCGTGGAGGCATCGGGGCTAAGAACACGACGCATGGACCGAGCGGGGCTCAGGAGACGGCGCGAGGAGCAATCGAGGCTCAGGAGAAGACGCGTCAATTGATCGGGGCTCAGGAGACGACGCGGCCACGGATCGGGGCTTAGGAGACAACGCGTGGACCGATCGGGGCTCGGAGATGGTCGGAGGACCGACAGGAGCTCAGGAGATTCGCGTGGATCGATCAGGGCTCCGGAGGCGGCGCATGGACCGATTGGGGAGCATGCGATGGTGCGTGGACCGATCGGGGCTCGGAGACGGCGCACGGACCGATCGGGGCTTAGGAGACGACGCGTGGACCGATCGCGGCTCGGAGTCGACGCGTTAGCCGATCGGGGCTTAGGAGACGATGCGTGGACCGATCGGGGCTCAGGAGACGGCGCGTGGACCGGTCGGGGCTCGGAGACGACGCGTGTACAGAATCAGGGCTTGGTGACGGCGCGTTTACCGATAGCAGCTCGGAGACGGCCCGTGGGCGGATCGCAGCTTAGGAAACGGCGCGTGGACCGATCGGGGCTCAGGAAGCGGCGCCTGAACCGATCGGGCCTGAGGAAGCGGCGCCTAGACCGATCGTGGCTTGGAAACGGCGCGTGGAGGCATCGGGGCTAAGAAGACGACGCATGGTCCGAGCGGGGCTCAGGAGACGGCGCGAGGAGCGATCGGGGCTCAGGAGAAGACGCGTCAATTGATCGCGGCTCAGAAATCGGCGCGTCGAGCGATCGGGGCTCAGGAGACGACGCGTGGATCGATCGCGGCTCAGGAAACGACGCGTCGACCGATCGGGGCTCAGGAGACGGCGCGCAGATCGACCGGGGCTCAGGAGCCTCGCGTGGGCCGATCATGGCTCGGCGACGGCGCGTGAACGGATCGGGGCTCGGAGACGACGCGTGGACCGATGGGGACTCGGATACGGCGCGTGAACCAACCGGGGCTCAGGAGGTCGCGCGTGGACCGATCGCGGCTCGGTGACGGCGCGTGGACCGATCGGGGTTCAGGAGGCCGCGGGTGGACCGATCGCGGCTCGGCGACGGCGCGTGAACCGATCGGGGCTCAGGAGGCCGCGCGTGGACCGATCATGGCTCGGCGACGGCGCGTTGACCGATCGGGGCTCGGAGACGGCGCGTGGAATGATCGGGGCTCGGAGACGGCGCGTCGACCGATCGGGGTTCGGAGACGGCGCCTGGACCGTCCGGGGCTCAGGAGGCGATGCGTGGACCGATCGGGGCTCAGGAGACTGCGCGTGGATCGATCGGGGCTCCCGAGGCGCCGCGTGGACCGATCGGAGCTCGGAAACGGCGCGTGGAACGATCGGGGCTCAGGAGACGGTGCGTGAACCGATCGGGGCTTAGGAGAAGGCGCGTGGACCGATCGGGGCTTAGGAGACGGCGCGTGGACCAATCGGGGCTCGGAGATGGCGCGTGGAACGATCGGGGCTCAGGAGACGGCGCGTGAACCGATCGGCGCTCGGAGACGGCGCGTGGAGGCATCGGGGCTAAGAAGACAACGCATGGACCGAGCGGGGCTCAGGAGACGGCGCGAGGAGCGATCGGGGCTCAGGAGAAGACGCGTCAATTGATCGGGGCTCAGAAATCGGCGCGTGGAGCGATCGGGGCTCGGAGGCGACGCGTGGACCGATGGGGGCTCGGAGACGGCGCGTGGAGCGATCGGGGCTCAGGAGACGGCGCGTGAACCGATTGGCGCTCGGAGACGGCGCGTGGACCGATCGGGGCTTAGGAGACGGCGCGTGGACCGATCGGGGCTCGGAGACATCGCGTGGAATGATCGGGGCTCAGGAGACGGCGCGTGAACCGATCGGGCTCGGAGACGGCGCGTGAACTGACAGGGGCTCAGGAGACGGCGCGTGGACCGATCGGGGCTCGGCGACTGCGCGTCGACGTATCGGGGTTCAGGAGACCGCGCATGGACCGATCGGGGCTCGGAGACGGCGCGTTACCCAATAGGGGCTTAGGAGACGATGCGTGGACCGATCGGGCTCGGAGACGGCGGGGGAACTGACAGGGGCTCAGGAGACGACGCGTGGACCGGTCGGGGCTTAGCAGACGAAGCCTGGACCGATCGGGGCTTAGGAGGCGGCGGGTGGAACGATCGGGGCTTAGAAGACGGCGCGTGAACCGATCGGCGCTCGGAGACGGCGCATGGACCGCTCGAGGCTTAGAAGACGACGCGTGGATCGAGCGGGGCTCGGAGACGGCGCGTGGATGGACCGTGGCTTAGAATGCGGCACGCGGACCGATCGGGGCTCGGAGACTCCGTGTGGACCAATCGGGGCTCGGAAACGGTGCGTGGAACGATCGGGGCTCAGGAGACTCGCGTGGATCGATCGGGGCTCAAGAGGCGACGCGTGGACCCATCGCGGCTCGGAGACGGCGTGTGGACGTATCGGGGCTTAGGAGACGACGCGTGGACCGATCGGGGCTGAAAAGACGGCGCGTGGACCGATTGGGGCTCAGGAGACGGCGCGTGGACCGATTGGTCCTCGGGAGAATGCGCGTGGATGGATCGGGGCTTCGGGAACGACGCGTGGACCGATCGAGGTTCAGGAGACGGCGCGTGGACCGATCGGGGCTCGGAGACGGCGCGTGGAACGACCGGGGCTTAGGAGGCCGCGCGTGGACTGATCGGGACTCAGGAGACGGCGTGTGGACCGATCGGGGCTCAGGAGGCGGCGCGTGGACCGGTTGGGGCTTACGAGACGGCGCGTGGGTCGATCGGGGTTCAGGAAGCGGCGCCTGGACCGATCGTGGCTCGAAGACGGCGCGTGGAGGCATCGGGGCTAAAAAGACGACATATGGACCGAGCGGGGCTCAGGAGACGGCGCGAGGAGCGATCGGGGCTTAGGAGAAGACGCGTCAATTGATCGGGGCTCAGGAGACGACGCGTCGACGGATCGGGGCTTAGGAGACGACGCGTGAACCGATCAGAGCTCAGGAGAAGACGCGTGGACCGATCGGGGCTGAGGAGACGGCGCGTGAACCGATCGGGGCTCAGGAGACGGCGCGTGGACCGATTGGGGCTCGGGAGACTGCGCGTGGATGGATCGGGGCTTAGGGAACGACGCGTGGAACGATCGGGGCTCAGGAGACGGCGCGTGGACCGATCGGGGCTCACGAGACGGCGCGTCGACCGATCGGGGCTCAGGAGACGGCGCGTGGACCGATCGGAGCGCAGGAGGCGGCGCGAGGACCGACCGGGGCTCAGGACACCGCGCGTGGACCCATCGGGGCTCGGAGACGGCGCGTGGAACGATCGGGGCTCGGAGTCGGCGCGTTAACCGATCGGGGCTCAGGAAGCGGCGCCTGAACCGATCGTGGCTCGGAGACGGCGCGAGGAGGCATCTGGGCTTAGAAGACGACGCGTGGATCGATCGGGGCTCGGAGACGGCGCGTGAACCGACCGGGGCTCAGGAGGCCGCGCGTGGACCTCTCGAGGCTCGGCGACGGCGCGTGGACCGATCGGGGCTCAGGAGACAGCGCGTGAAATGATCGGCGCTCGGAGATGGCGCGTGGACCGATTGGGGCTTAAGAGACGACGGGTGGACCGATCGGGGCTTAGGAGACGGCACGTGAATCGATCGGGGCACAGGAGACGGCGCGTGAGCCGGTCGGGGCTTAGGAGACGACGCCTGGACCGAACGAGGTTTAGGGGGCGGCGTGTGGAACGATCGGGGCTCAGGAAACGGCCCGTGGAGCAATCGGGGCTCAGGAGACGGCCCGTGGACGGATCGGGGCTTAGGAGACGGCGCGTCGACCGATCGGGGCGCAGGAAGCGGCGCCTGGACCGATCGGGGCTCTGGAAGCGGCGCACGGACCGATAGTGGCTCGGAGACGGCGCGTGGAGGCATCGGGGCTCGGAGACGACGCGTGGACCGATCGTGGCTTAGGAGACGACGCGTGGACCGATCGGGGCTCAGGAGACGGCGCGTGGACCGATTGGGGCTCGGGAGACTGCGCGTGGATGGATCGGGGTTTAGGGAACGACGCGTGGACCGATCGGGGCTCAGGAGACGGCGCGTGGACCGATCGGGGCTTAGGAGACGGCGCGTGCACCGATCGGGGCCCGGAGACGACGCGTCGACCGTTCGGGGCTAAGGAAACGGCGCGTGGAGCGATCGATGCTCAGGAGGCGGCGCGTGGACCGACCGGGGCTCAGGAGGCCACGCCTGGACCGATCGGGGTTCGGCGACGGCGCGTGGACCGATCGAGGCACGGAAACGACGATTATAAGGATCGGGGATTCGGGGACGACGCGTGGACCGATCCGGGCTCAGGAGACGGCGCGTGGACCGATCGGGGCTCGGAGACGGCGCATGGAACACTCGGGGCTCCGGAGACGGCGCATTAACCGATCGGCGCACGGAGACGGCGCGTGGACCTATCGGGGCTTAGGAGAAGGCGCATGGACCGATCGTGGCTTAGGAGACAACGCGTGGACCGATCGGGGCTCAGGAGACGGCACGTGGACCGATCGGGGCTCAGGAGACGGCGCGTGGACCGATTGGGGCTCGGGAGACTGCGTGTCGATGGATCGAAGTTTAGGGTACGACGCGTGGACCGATCGTGGCTTAAGAGACGACGCGTGGACCGATCAGGGCTCAGGAGACGGCACGTGGACCGATCGGGGCTCAGGAGACGGCGCGTGGACCGATTGGGGCTCGGGAGACTGCGCGTGGATGGATCGAAGTTTAGGGAACGACGTGTCGACCGATCGGGGCTCAGGAGACGGCGCGTGGACCGATCGGGGCTCAGGAGACGGCGCGTGGACCGAACGGTGCTCGGAGACGACGCGTGTACGGATCGAGGCTTGGAGACCGCGCGTGGACCGATCGGCGCTCGGAGACGGGGCGTGGACCGATCGGGGTTCGGCGACAGCGCGTGAACCGACTGGGGCTCAGGCGGTTGCGCGTGGACCGATCGGGGCTCGGAGAAGGCGCGTGGACCGATCGTGGCTCCGGAAGCGGCGCCTGGACCGATCGTGGCCCGGAGACGGCGCGAGAAGGCATCTGGGCTTACAAGACGACGCGTGGATCGATCGGGGCTCGGAGACGGCGCATGAACCGACCGGGGCTCAGGAGACGGCGCGTGGACTGATCGGGGCTCGGAGACGGCGCGTTAACCGATCGGGGCTTAGGAGGCCGCGCGTGGACCGATCGAGGCTCGGCGACGGCGCGTGGACCGATCGGGACTCGGAGACGGCGTGTGAACGTATCGGGGCTTAGGAGACGATGCGTTGACCGATCGGGGCTCATGAAGCGGCGCGTAGACCGATCGGGGCTCCGGCGGCGACGCGTGGACCGATCGGGGCCCAGGAAACGGCGCGTGGATCGATCGGTGCTCGAAGACGACGCGTGGCCCCACCGGGGCTCAGGAGCCGATGCGTGGATCGATCGGGGCTCAGGAGGCGGCGCGTAGACCCATCGGGGCTCGGAGACGGCACGTGGACCGATCAGGGCTTAGGAGACGACGCGTGGACCGATCGGGGCTCAGGAGGCCGCGCGTGGATCGATCATGGCTCGGCGACGGCGCGTGGACCGATCGGGGTTCAGGAGACGGTGCGTGGACCGATTGGGCCTCGGATACGGCGCGTGAAGCATCCGGGGCTCAGGAGGCCGCGCGTGGACCGATCGCGGCTCGTGCGACGGCGCGTACACCGATCGGCGCTCGGAGACGGCGCTGACCGATCGTGGCTTAGGAGAAGGCGCGTGGAACGATCGGGGTTCAGGAGACGGCGCGTGGACCGATTGGGGCTCGGAGACGGCGCGTTAACCGATTGGGGCTTAGGAGACGATGCGTGGATCGATCGGGGCTCAGGATCCTCGCGTGGATCGATCGGGGCTCCGTAGGTGCCTCGTGGACCCATGGGGATCAGGAGACAGTGCGTGGACCCATCGGGGCTCGGAGACGGCGCGTGGACTGATCGGGGCTTAGGAGACAACGCGTGGACCGTTCGGGGTGTAGGAGACGACGCGTGTACCTATCGGGGCTCAGGAGACAGCGCGTGGACCGATCGGGGCTCGGCGACTGCGCGTCGACGTATCGGGGCTCAGGAGACGGCGCGTGGACCGATTGGAGCTTAGGAGACGGCGCGTGGACCGATTGGGGCTCGGATACGGCGCGTGAACCGATCGGGGATTAGGAGTCGACGCGTGGACCGATCGGGGCTCAGGAGACGGCGCGTGGACCGATCGGGGCTTCGGAGACGGTACGAGGACCGATCGGGGCTCGGAGACGGTACGAGGACCGACCGGAGCTCAGGAGATTCGCGTGGATCGATCAGGGCTCCGGAGGCGGCGCATGGACCGATTGGGGAGCATGAGATGGTGCGTGGACCGATCGGGGCTCGGAGACGGCGCGTGGACCGACCGGGGCTAAGGAGGCCGCGCGTGGACCGTTCGAGGCTCGTCGACGGCGCGTGGACCGATCGGGACTCGGAGACGGCGTGTAAACGTATCGGGGCTTAGGAGACGATGCGTTGTCCGATCGGGGTTCATGAGACGGCGCGTAGACCGATCGGGGCTCCGTCGGCGACGCCTGGACCGATCGGGGCCCAGGAAACGGCGCGTGGATCGATCGGTGCTCGAAGACGATGCGTGGACCGATCGGGGCTCAGGAGCCGATGCGTGGATCGATCGGGGCTCAGGAGGCGGCGCGTGGACACATCGGGGCTCGGAGACGACACGTGAACCGATCAGGGCTTAGGAGACGATGCGTGGACCGATCGGGGCTCAGGAGACGGCGCGTGGACCGATCGGTGCTCGGAGACGGCGCGTGGACGGACCGTGACTTAGAATGCGTCACGCGGACCGATCGGGGCTCGGATACGGTCCGTGGGCAGATCGGGGCTTAGGAGACGGCGCGTGGAGGTATCGGGGCTAAGAAGACGACGCATGGACCGAGCGGGGCTCAGGACAAGGGGTGTGGACCGTTCGGAGCTCAGGAGACGGCGCGTGGACCGATCGGGGTTCGGCGATGGCGCGAGGACCCATCGGGGCTCGGAGACGATGCGTGTACGGATCGAGGTTTGGAGACGGCGCGTGGACCGATCGGAGCTCGGAGCCGGCCCGTGGGCAGATCGGGGCTTAGGAGACGGCGCGTGGACTAATTGGGGCTTAGGAGAACATACGTGGACCGATCGGGGCTCGGAGACAGCGCGTTTACCGACTGGGGCTCGAGAGGTTGTGCGTGGACCAATTGGGGTTCGCCGCGGCGTGTGGACCGACCGGAGCTCAGTAGACCGCGCGTGGACCGATCGCGGCTCGGCGACTGCGCGTGGATGGATCGGGGCTCAGGAGACAGCGCGTGGACCGATCGGGGCTCGGAAACGGCACCTGGACCGATCGGACCTCGGAGACGACGGGTGGAGCGGTCGGGGCTCAGGAGAAGACGCGTGGATCGATCGGGGCTCAGGAGACGACGCGTCGACGGATCGGCGCTTAGGAGACGACGCGTGGACCGATCGGGGCTTAGGAGACAACGCATGGACCGATCGGGGCTCAGGAGACGGCGCGTGGACCGATCGGGGCTCGGAGACGGCGCGTGGAATGATCGGGGCTTAGGTGACGGCGCGCGGACCGACTGGGGCTCAGGAGACGGCGCGTGGACCGATCGTGGCTTAGGAGAAGGCGCGTGGAATGATCGGGGTTCAAGAGACGGCGCGAGGAGCGATCGGGGCTCAGGAGAAGACGCGTCAATTGATCGGGGCTCAGGACACGACGCGGCGACGGATCGGGGCTTAGGAGACGATGCGTGGACCGATCGGGGCTCAGGAGACGGCGCGTGGAGCGATCGGGGCTCGGAAACGGCGGGTGGACCGTCCGGGGCTTAGGAGACGATGCCTGGACCGATCGGGGCTCAGAAGACGGCGCGTGGACGGATCGGCGCTCGGAGACGGCGCGTGGACCGATCGGGGCTCAGGGGACGGCGCGTGGACCGATCGACGCTCGGAGACGGCGCGTGGAACGATCGGCGCTCAGGAGACGACGCGTGGACCGATCGGGGCTCAGGAGATGGCGCGTAGACCGATCGGGGCTCCGAAACGACGCGTTAACCGAACGGGGCTTCGGAGACGATGCGTGGACCCATCGGGGCTCGGAGACAGCGCGTGTACCGACTGGGGCTCAGGAGACCGTGCGTGAACCGATTGGGGCTCGGCGACTGCGCGTGGACGGATCGGGGCTCGGAGACGGCGCGTAGAACGATCGGGGCTCAGGAGACGGCGCGTTAACCGATTGGGGCTTAGGAGACGATGCGTGGACCGATCGGGGCTCAGGAGACGGCGCGTGGACCGATCGGGGCTCAGGAAACGGCGCGTGGACCGACTGGGGCTCAGGCGGTTGCGCGTGGACCAATTGGGGTTCGGCGACGGCGCGTGGACCCATCGGGGCTCGGAGACGGCGCGTCGACCGCTCGGGGTTCGGAGACGGCGCCTGGACCGTCCGGAGCTCAGGAGGCGATGCGTGGACCGATCGGGGCTCAGGAGACTGCGCGTGGATGGATCGGAGCTTAGGGAACGACGCGTGGACCGATCAGGGCTCAGGAGACGGCGCGTGAACCGATCGGCGCTCGGAGACGGCACCTGGACCGATCGCGGCTTAGGAGACGGCGCGTGGACCAATAGGAGATCAGGAGAGGACGCGTGGACCGATAGGGCTCTGGAAGCGGCGCACGGACCGATCGTGGCTCGGAGACGGCGCGTGGAGGCATCGGGGCTTTGAAGACGACGCGTGGACCGAACGGTGCTCAGAAAACGGCACCTGGAGCGATCGGGGCTTAGGAGACGGCGCGTGGACGGACCCGGGCTCAGAAGCCTCGCGTAGATCGATCGGGGCTCCGGAGGCGCCGCGTGGACCGATGGGGATCAGGACACGGTGCGTGGACCGATCGGGGCTCGGAGACGGCGCGTGGACCGATCGGGGCCTGGGAGACGACGCGTGGACCGATCGGGGCTTAGGAAACGACGCGTGTACCTATCGGGGCTCAGGAGACAGCGAGTGGACCTATTGAGGCTCAGGAGACAGCGAGTGGACCTATTGGGGCTCAGGAGACGGCGCAGGGACCGATCGGGGCTCGGAGACGGCGCGTGGAACGATCGGGGCTCAGGAGACGGCGCGTTAACCGATTGGGGCTTAGGAGACGATGAGTGGACCGATCGGGGCTCGAAGACGGCGCGTGGACCGATCGGGGCTCGGAGACAGCGCGTCGACCGATCGGGGTTCGGAGACGGCGCGTGGACCGATCGGGGCTCAGGAAGCGGCGCCTAGACCGATCGTGGCTCGGAGACGGCGCGTGGAGGCATCGGGCCTAAGAAGACGACGCATGGACCGAGCGGGGCGCAGGAGACGGCGCGAGGAGCGATCGGGGGTCAGGAGAAGACGCGTCAATTGATCGGGGCTCAGGAGAGGACGCGTCGACGCATCGGGGCTCAGGAGACGGCGCGTGGACCGACCGGGGCTCAGGAGACTCGCGTGGATCGATCGGGGCTCAGGAGGCGACGCGTGGACCCATCGGGGCTCGGAGACGGCGTGTGGACGTATCGGGGCTTAGGAGACGACGCGTGGACGGATCGGGGCTCAGGAGAAGGCGCGTGAACCGATCGGCGCTCGGAGACGGCGCGTGGACCGATCGGGGCTTAGGAGACGATGCGCGGACCGATCGAAGGTCAGGAGGTGGCGCGTGGACCCATCGGGGCTCGTAGACGGCACGTGGACCGATCAGGGCTTAGGAGACGACTCGTGGACCGATCGGGGCTCAGGAGATAGCGCGTGGACCGGTCGGGGCTTAGGAGACTCGCGTGGATATAACGGACCTTCGGAGGCGGCGTGTGAACCGATCGGGGAGTAGGAGACGGTGCGTGGAGCGATCGGGGCGTAGGAGACGGCGCGTGGAGGCATCGGGGTTTAGAAGACGACGTATGGACCGATCGGGGCTCAGGAAACGGCGCGTGGACCGATCGGAGCTCGGAGACGGCGCGTGGACCGATCGGGGCTCAGGAGATGGCGTGTGAACCAATCGGCGCTCGGACACGGCGCGTGGACCGATCGTGGCTTAGGAGAAGGCGCGTGGACCGATCGGGGCTCAGGAGACGGGGCGCGGACTGACCGGGGCTCAGGTGACTCGCGTGGATCGATCGGGGCTCCGGAGGCGCCGTGTGGACCGATGGGGACCAGGAGACAGTGCGTGGACCGATCAGGGCTCGGAGCCGGCGCGTGGACCGGTCGGGGCTTAGGAGACGACGCGTGGACCGATCGGGGCTCAGGAGACGACGCGTGGACCGATTGGGGCTTAGGAGACGACTCGTGGACCGATCGGGTCTCAGGAGATGGCACGTGAACCAATTGGCGCTCGGACACGGCGCGTGGACCGATCGTGGCTTAGGAGAAGGCGCGTGGAACGATCGGGGCTCAGGAGACGGCGCGTGGATCGATCGGTGCTCGAAGACGACGCGTGGACCGATTGGGGCTCAGGAGACGGTGCGTGAACCAATCGGTGCTCGGAGACGGCGCGTGGACCGATCGGGGCTCCGGAGACGGCGCGTGGACCGATCGGGGCTTAGGAGACGACGCGTGGACAGATTGGGGCTTAGGAATCGGCGCGTGGACCGATCGGGACTCCGGGACGGCGCGTGGACCGATCGGGGCTCAGGAGACGGCGCGTGGATCGATCGGCGCTCAGGAGACGGCGCGTGGAGTGACCGGGGCTTAGGAGACGATAAGTGGACCGATTGGAGCTCAGGAGACGGCGCGTGGAGCGATCGGGGGTAAGAAGACGACGCATTGACCGCGCGCGGCTCAGGAGACGACGCGTGGAGCGGTCGGGGCTCGGAAACGGCGGGTGGACCGATTGGGGCTCAGGAGGCCGCGCGTGGGCCGATCGCGGCTCGGCGCCACCACGTGGACGGATCGGGGCTCAGGAGGCTGCGCGTGGTCCGATCATGGCTCGGCGACGGCGCGTGGACCGATCGCGGCTCGGAGACGGCGCGTGGAACGATCGGGGCTCAGGAGACGGTGCGTGAACCAATCGGCGCTCGGACACGGCGCGCGGACCGATCGTGGCTTACGAGAAGGCGCGTGGAACGATTGGGGCTCAGGAGACGGCGCGTGGACCGATTGGGGCTTACGAGACGGCGCGTGGACCGATTGGGGCTCAGGAAGCGGCGCCAGGACCGATCGTGTCTCCGAGACGACGCGTGGAGGCATCGGGGCTAAGAAGACAACGCATGGACCGAGCGGGGCTCAGGAGACGGCGCGAGGAGCGATCGGGGCTCAGGAGAAGACGCGTCAATTGATCGGGGCTCAGGAAGACGACGCGGCGACGGATCGGGGATTAGGAGACGACGCGTGGACCGATTGGGGCTTAGGAGACGATGTGTGGACCGATCGGGGCTTAGGAGACGGCACGTGAATCGATTGGTGCCCAGGAGACGGCGCGTGAACCGGTCGGTGCCCAGGAGACGGCGCGTGAACCGGTGGGGGCTTAGGAGACGACGCGTCGACCGATCGGGGCTCAGGGAAAGGCGTGTGGACCGATCGAGGCTCAGGAGACGGCGCCTGGACCGATCGGGGCTCGGCGACTGCGCGTGGACGGATCGGGGCTCAGGAGACGGCGCGTGGGCCGATCGGGGCTCCGAGACGGCGCGTGGACCGATCGGGGATGAGGAGAAGGCGCGTGGACCGATCGGGGCTTAGGAGATGGCGCGTAGACCGATCGGGGCTCGGAGACGGCGCGTGGAACGATCGGAGCTCGGAGACGGCGCGTGGACCGAGAGGGCTCTGCAACCGGCGCACGGACGGATCGTGGCTCGGAGACGGCGCGTGGAGGCATCGGGGCTTTGAAGACGACGCGTGGACCGAGAGGGCTCTGGAAGCGGCGCACGGACGAATCGTGGCTCGGAGACGGCGCGTGGAGGCATCGGGGCTTTGAAGACGACGCGTGGACCAAACGGTGCTCAGAAAACGATGCGTGGAGCGATCGGGGCTCAGGAGACGGCGCGTGGACCGATCGGGGCTCAGGAGCCGGCGCGTGGACCGATTGGGGCTCGGATACGGCGCGTGAACCAACCGGGACTCAGGAGCCCGCGCGTGGACCGATCCCGGCTCGGCGACGGCGCGTTGACCGATGGGGGCTCAGGAGCCGCGCGTGGACCGATCATGTCTCGGTGACGGCGCGTGGACCGATCGGGGCTTAGGTGACGATGCGTGGACCGATTGGGGCTCAGGAAGCAGCGCCTGGACCGATCGTGGCTCTGAGACGGCACGAGGAGGCATCTGGGCTTGGAAGACGACGCGTGGATCGATCGAGGCTCGGAGACGGCGCGTGAACCGACCGGGGCTCAGGAGGCCGCGCGTGGACCGATCGAGGCTCAGGAGGCCACGCCTGGACCGATCCGGGCTCCGCGACGGCGCGTGGACCGATCGAGGCTCGGAGACGACGCGGGTACGGATCGGGGATTCGGCGATGACGCGTGGACGGATCCGGGCTCAGGAGACGGCGCGTGGACGGATCGGGGCTCAGAGACGGCGCGTGGAACGATCGGGGCTCAGGAGACGGCGCGTGAACCTATCGGCGCTCGGAGACGGCGCGTGGACCGATAGGGGCTTAGGAGACGGCGCGTGGACCGATCGGGGCTCGAAGACGGGGCGTGGAGGCATCGGGGCTAAGAAGACGACGCATGGATCGAGCGGTGCTCAGAAAACGGCGCGTGGACCGATCGGTGCTCGGAGACGATATGTGGACCGATCGGGGCTCAGGTAACGGCGTGTGGAGCGGTTGGGGCTCAGGAGACGACGCGTGGATTGATCGAGGCTCAGAAGACGACGCGTCGACCGATCGGGGCTCAGGAGACGGCGCGTGGATCGATCGGGGCTCGGAGACGCCGCGTGGACCGATCCGGGCTCAGGAGACGGCGCGTGAACCGATTGGCGCTCGGAGACGGCGCGTGGACCGATCGGGGCTTAGGAGACGGCGCGTGGACCGATCGGGGCTCGGAGACATCGCGTGGAATGATCGGGGCTCGGAGACGGCGCGTGGACCGACCGGGGCTCGGAGAGGACGCGTGGGCCGATCGGGGCTCGGAGACAGCGCGTGGACCGACTGGGGCTCAGGCGGTTGCGCGTGGACCGATCGGGGCTTGGAGACGGCGCGTTAACCGACCGGGGCTCAGGAGACGACGCGTCGACCGGTCGGGGCTTAGGAGACGAAGCCTGGACCGATCGGGGCTTAGGAGGCGGCGCGTGGAACGATCGGGGCTCAGAATACGGGGCGTGAACCGATCGGCGCTCGGAGGCGGCGCGTCGACCGATCGGGGTTCGGAGACGGCACGAGGACCATCTGGGGCTTAGGAGACGATGCGTGGACCGATCGGGCCTCGGCGACGGCGCGTGGAACGATCGGAGCAAAGGAGACGGCGCGTGAACAGATCGGCGCTCGGAGACGGCGCGTGGATCGATTGGGGCTTAGGAGAAGGCGCGAGGCCCGATCGGGGATCAGGAAGCGACGCAGAGACCGATCGTGGCTCGGAGACGGCGCGTGGACCGATCGGGGCTCGGCCATGGCGCGTGGACCGATCGGCGCTCGGCGATGGCGCGTGTACCGATCAGGGCTCGGAGACGACGCGTGTACGGATCGAGGTTTGGAGACGGCGCGTGAACCGATCGGAGCTCGGACACGGCCCGTGGACGGATCAGGGCTTAGGAGACGGCGCGTGGACTAATTGGGGCTTAGGAGACGACGCGTGGACCGATCGGGGCTCGGAAACGACGCGTTAACCGAGCGGGGCTTAGGAGACTACGCGTGGACCGATCGGGGCTTAGGAGACAACGCGTGGACCGATCGGGGCTTAGAAGACGACGGGTGGACCGATCGGGGCTCAGGAGACGGCGCGTGGACCGACCGGGGCTCAGGAGGCGACACGTGGACCCATCGGGGCTCGGAGACGACGTGTGGACGGATTGGGGTGTAGGCGACGACGCGTCGACCGATCGGAGCTCGGAGACGGCGCGTGGAACGATCGGGGCTCAGAAGACGACGCGTCGACCGACCGGGGCTCAGGAGACGGCGCGTAAAATGATCGGCGCTCGGAGAGGGCGCGTGGACCGATTGGGACTTAAGAGACGACGGGCGAACCGATCGGGGCTTAGGAGACGGCACGTGAATCGATCGGGGCACAGGAGACGGCGCGTGCACCGGTCGGGGCTTAGGAGACGACGCGTCGACCGATCGGGGCTCGGCGATGGCGCGTGGGCCGATCAGGGCTCGGAGACGACGCGTGGACCGATCGGAGCTCGGACACGGCCCGTGGACGGATCGGGGCTTAGGAGACGGCGCATGGACTAATTGGGGCTCAGGAGACGACGCGTGGACCGAGCGGGGCTCGGAAACGACGCGTTAACCGAGCGGGGCTTAGGAGACTACGCGTGGACCGATCGGGGCGTAGGAGACGACGCGTGTACCTATCGGGGCTCACGAGACAGCGTGTGGACCGATTTGGGCTCAGGAGACGGCGCGTGGATCGATCGGGGCTCGGAGACGGCGCGTGGAACGATCGGGGCACAGGAGACGGCGCGTGAAGTTATCGGCGCTCGGAGACGGCGCGTGGACCGACCGGGGCTCAGGAGGCGACGCGTGGACCCATCGGGGCTCGGAGACGGCGTGTGGACCGATCGGGTCTTAGGAGACGATACGTGGACCGATCGGGTCTTAGGAGACGACGCGTGGACCGATCGGGCCTCGGAGACGGCGCGTGGACTGATCGGGGCTTAGGAGCCGACGCGTGGACGCATCGGGGTTCGGAGACGATGCGTGGAACGATCGGGGCTCAGGAGACGGCGCGTGAACCGATCGGCCCTCGGAGACGGTGCGAGGAGGCGTCTGGGGTTAGAAGACGACGCGTGGACCGATCGGGGCTCAGGCAACGGCGCGTTAACCGATTGGGGCTTAGGAGACGATGCGTGGTCCGATCGGGGCTCAGGAGCCTCGCGTGGATCGATCGGGGCTCCGGAGGCGCCGCGTTGACCCATAGGGATCAGGAGACAGTGCGTGGACCGATCGGGGCTCGGAGACGGCGCGTGGACTGATCGGGGCCTGGAGACGGCGCGTGTAACGATCGGGGCTCAGGAGACGGCACGTGGACCGATCGGGGCCCCGGAGGCGCCGCGTGGACCCATGGGCATCAGGAGACAGTGCGTGGACCGATCGGGGCTCGGAGACGGCGCGTGGACCGATCGGGGCTCGGAGACAGCGCGTGGACCGACTGGGGCTCAGGCGGTTTCGCGTGGACCAATTGGGGTTCGGCGACGGCGCGTGGACCGATCGAGGCTCGGAGACGACGCGTGTACGGATCGGGGATTCGGGGACGACGCGTGGAACGATCCGGGCTCAGGAGACGGTGCGTTGACCGATCGGGGCTCGGAGACGGCGCGTGGACCGACCGGGGCTTAGGAGAAGGCGCTTGGACCGATCGGGGCTTAGGAGACGGCGCGTGGGCCGATCGGAGCTCGGAGACGGCGCGACGAACGATCGGGGCTCAGGAGACGGCGCGTGAACCGATCGGCGCTCGGAGACGGCGCGCGGACCGATCGGGGCTCAGGAGAAGACGCGTGGGTCGACCGGGGCTCAGAAGACGATGCGTCGACCGATCGGGGCTCAGGTGACGGCGCGCGGACCGACCGGGGCTCAGGAGACGGCGCGTGAAATGATCGGCGCTCGGAGAGGGCGCGTGGACCGATTGGGACTTAAGAGACGACGGGTGAACCGATCGGGGCTTAAGAGACGGCACGTGAATCGATCGGGGCTCAGGAGAAGGGGTGTGGACCGATCGGGGCTCAGGAGAAGGGGTGTGGACCGATCGGGGCTCAGGAGACGGCGCGTTAAATAATCGGCGCTCGGAGAGGGCGCGTGGACCGATCGGGGCTCGGCGATGGCACGTGGACCGATCAGGGCTCGGAGACGACGCGTGTACGGATCGAGGTTTGGAGACGGCGCGTGAAGCGATCGGAGCTCGGACACGGCCCGTGGACGGATCAGGGCTTAGGAGACGGCGCGTGGACTAATTGGGGCTTAGGAGACGACGCGTGGACCGATCGGGGCTCGGAAACGACGCGTTAACCGAGCGGAGCTTAGGAGACTACGCGTGGACCGATCGGGGCTTAGGAGACAACGCGTGGACCGATCGGGGCTTAGAAGACGACGGGTGGACCGATCGGGGCTCAAGAGACGGCGCGTGGACCGACCGGGGCTCAGGAGGCGACTCGTGGACCCATCGGGGCTCGGAGACGACGTGTGGACGGATTGGGGTGTAGGCGACGACGCGTCGACCGATCGGAGCTCGGAGACGGCGCGTGGAACGATCGGGGCTCAGAAGACGACGCGTCGACCGATCCGGGCTCAGGTGACGGCGCGCCGACCGACCGGGGCTCAGGAGACGGCGCGTGAAATGATCGGCGCTCGGAGAGGGCGCGTGGACCGATTGGGACTTAAGAGACGACGGGCGAACCGATCGGGGCTTAGGAGACGGCACGTGAATCGATCGGGGCACAGGAGACGGCGAGTGCACCAGTCGGGGCTTAGGAGACGACGCGTCGACCGATCGGGGCTCAGGAGAAGGGGTGTGGACCGATCGGGGCTCGGCGATGGCGCGTGGACCGATCGGGGCTCGGCGATGGCGCGTGGGCCGATCAGGGCTCGGAGACGACGCGTGGACCGATCGGAACTCGGACACGGCCCGTGGACGGATCGGGGCTTAGGAGACGGCGCATGGACTAATTGGGGCTCAGGAGACGACGCGTGGACCGATCGGGGCTCGGAAACGACGCGTTAACCGAGCGGGACTTAGGAGACTACGCGTGGACCGATCGGGGCGTAGGAGACGACGCGTGTACCTATCGGGGCTCACGAGACAGCGTGTGGACCGATTTGGGCTCAGGAGACGGCGCGTGGATCGATCGGGGCTCGGAGACGGCGCGTGGAACGATCGGGGCTCAGGAGACGGCGCGTGAAGTTATCGGCGCTCGGAGACGGCGCGTGGACCGACCGGGGCTCAGGAGGCGACGCGTGGACCCATCGGGGCTCGGAGACGGCGTGTGGACCGATCGGGTCTTAGGAGACGATACGTGGACCGATCGGGTCTTAGGAGACGATGCGTGGACCGATCGGGCCTCGGAGACGGCGCGTGGACTGATCGGGGCTTAGGAGCCGACGCGTGGACCCATCGGGGTTCGGAGACGATGCGTGGAACGATCGGGGCTCAGGAGACGGCGCGTGAACCGATCGGCCCTCGGAGACGGTGCGAGGAGGCGTCTGGGGTTAGAAGACGACGCGTGGACCGATCGGGGCTCAGGCAACGGCGCGTTAACCGATTGGGGCTTAGGAGACGATGCGTGGTCCGATCGGGGCTCAGGAGCCTCGCGTGGATCGATCGGGGCTCGGGAGGCGCCGCGTTGACCCATAGGGATCAGGAGACAGTGCGTGGACCGATCGGGGCTCGGAGACGACGCGTGGACCGATCGGGGCTTAGGAGGGGACCCGTCGACCGATCGGGGCTCAGGAGTCGACGCGTGGACGGATCGGTGCTCAGGAAGCGGCGCCTGGACCGATCGGGGCTCCGAGACGACGCGTTAACCGAGCGGGGCTTAGGAGACTATGCGGGGATCGATCGGGGCTCGGAGACAGCGCGTGTACCGACTGGGGCTCAGGAGGTTGCGCGTGGACCGATCGGGGCTCGGAGAAGGCGCGTGGACCGATCGTGGCTCAGGAAGCGGCGCCTGGACCGATCGGAGCTCGGAAACGGCCCGTGGGCAGATCGGGGCTTAGGATACGGCGCGTGGTGGCATCGGGGCTAGGAAGACGACGCATGGACCGAGCGGGGCTCAGGAGACCGCGCGAGGAGCGATCGGGGCTCAGGAGAAGACGCGTCAATTGATCGGGGCTCAGGAGACGACGCGTGGACCGATCGGGGCTCGGAGACGGCGCGTGGAACGATCAGGGCTCAGGAGACGGCGCGTGAAATGATCGGCGCTCTGAGACGGCGCGTGGACCGATTGTGGCTTACGAGACGGCGCGTGGATCGATCGGGGCTCAGGAAGCGGCGCCTGGACCTATCGTGGCTCGGAGACGGCGCGTGGAGGCATCGGGGCTAAGAACACGACGCATGGACCGAGCGGGGCTCAGGAAACGGCGCGAGGGGCGATCGGGGCTCAGGAGAAGACGCGTCAATTGATCGGGGCTCAGGAGACGACGCGGCGACGGTTCGGGGCTTAGGAGACGACGGAGGGACCGATCAGGGCTCAGGAAACGGCGCGTGGACCGAACGGTGCTCGGAGACGGCGCGTGGACCGGTCGGGGCTTAGGAGACGACGCCTGGACAGATCGGGGCTTAGGAGGCGGCGTGTGGAACGATCGGTGCTCAGGAGACGGCTCGTGCACCAATCGGCGCTCGGAGACGGCGCGTGGAGCGATCGGGGCTCGGAGACGACGCGTGTAGGGATCGGGGATTCGGCGATGACGCGTGGACCGATCCGGGCTCAGGAGACGGCGCGTGGACCGATCGGGGCTCGAAGACGGCGCGTGGAACGATCGGGGCTCAGGAGACGGCGCGTGGAGGCATCGGGGCTAAGGAGACGACGCATGGATCGAGCGGGGCTCAGGAGACGGCGCGAGGAGCGATCGGGGCTCGGAGACGGCGCGTGGAGGCATCGGGGCTTTGAAGACGACGCGTGGACCGAACGGTGCTCAGAAAACGGCGCGTGGACCGATCGGTGCTCGAAGACGATGCGTGGACCGATCGGGGCTCCGGAAACGGCTTGTGGAGCGGTTGGGGCTCAGGAGACGACGCGTGGGTCGATTGGGGCTCAGAAGACGACGCGTCGACCGATCTGGGCTCAGGAGACGGCGCGTGGATCGATCGAGGCTCGGAGACGCCGCGTGGAAAGATCGGGGCTCAGGAGACGGCGCTTGAACTTATCGGCGCTCGGAGACGGCGCGTGGACCGATCGGAGCTTAGGATACGGCGCATGGACCGATCGGGGCTCAGGAAGCGGCGCCTGGACCGATCGTGGCTCGGAGACGGCGCGTGGAGGCATCGGGGCTAAGAAGACGACACATGGACCGATCGGGGCTCAGGAAACGGCGTGTGGACCGACCGGAGTTCGGAGACGACGCGTGGACCGATCGGGGCTCAGGAGACGGCGCGAGGAGCGATCGGGCTCAGGAGAAGACGCGTCAATTGATCGTGGCTCAGTAGACCGCGCGTGGACCGATCGCGGCTCGGCGACTGCGCGTGGATGGATCGGGGCTCAGGAGACAGCGCGTGGACCGATCGGGGCTCAGGAAGCGGCGCCTGGACCGATCGTGGCTCGGAGACGACGCGTGGAGGCATCGGGGCTAAGAAGACGACGCATGGACCGATCGGGGCTCAGGAAACGGCGTGTGGACCGATCAGAGCTCGGAGACGACGCGTGGACCGATCGGGGCTTAGGAGACTACGCGTATACCTATCGGGGCTCAGGAGACAGCGCGTGGACCGATCGGGGCTCAGGAGGCGGCGCGTGGATCGATCGGGGCTCGGAGACGGCGCGTGTACGGTTCGGGGATTCGGGGACGACGCGTGGAACGATCCGGGCTCAGGAGACGGCGCGTGGACCGATCGGGGTTCGGAGACGGCGCGTGGAACGATCGGGGCTTAGGAGATGGCGCTTGGACCGATCGGGGCTTAGGAGACGGCGCGTTTACCGATCGCGGCTCGGAGACGGCCCGTGGGCAGATCGGGGCTTAGGAGACGGCGCGTGGGCCGAACGGGGCTCAGGAGACGGCGCGTGGACCGGTCGGGGCTTAGGAGACGACGCCTGGACAGATCGGGGCTTAGGAGGCGGCGTGTGGAACGATCGGTGCTCAGGAGACGGCTCGTGCACCAATCGGCGCTCGGAGACGGCGCGTGGAGCGATCGGGGCTCGGAGACGACGCGTGTACGGATCGGGGATTCGGCGATGACGTGTGGACCGATCCGGGCTCAGGAGACGGCGCGTGGACCGATCGGGGCTCGAAGACGGCGCGTGGAACGATCGGGGCTCAGGAGACGGCGCGTGGAGGCATCGGGGCTAAGGAGACGACGCATGGATCGAGCGGGGCTCAGGAGACGGCGCGAGGAGCGATCGGGGCTCGGAGACGGCGCGTGGAGGCATCGGGGCTTTGAAGACGACGCGTGGACCGAACGGTGCTCAGAAAACGGCGCGTGGACCGATCGGTGCTCGAAGACGATGCGTGGACCGATCGGGGCTCCGGAAACGGCTTGTGGAGCGGTTGGGGCTCAGGAGACGACGCGTGGGTCGATCGGGGCTCAGAAGACGACGCGTCGACCGATCTGGGCTCAGGAGACGGCGCGTGGATCGATCGAGGCTCGGAGACGCCGCGTGGAAAGATCGGGGCGCAGGAGACGGCGCTTGAACTTATCGGCGCTCGGAGACGGCGCGTGGACCGATCGGAGCTTAGGATACGGCGCATAGACCGATCGGGGCTCAGGAAGCGGCGCCTGGACCGATCGTGGCTCGGAGACGGCGCGTGGAGGCATCGGGGCTAAGAAGACGACACATGGACCGATCGGGGCTCAGGAAACGGCGTGTGGACCGACCGGAGTTCGGAGACGACGCGTGGACCGATCGGGGCTCAGGAGACGGCGCGAGGAGCGATCGGGCTCAGGAGAAGACGCGTCAATTGATCGTGGCTCAGGAGACGACGCGTCGACGGATCGGGGCTTAGGAGACGACGCGTCGACCGATCGGGTCTCAGGAGGCGGCGCGTGGACCGATTGGCAGTCACGAGACGGCGCGTAGACCGAGTGGGCCTCGGATACGGCGCGTGAACCGACCGGGGCTCAGGAGGCCGCGCGTGGACCGATCGCAGCTCGGCGACGGCGCGTGGACCGGTCGGGGCTCGGAGACGACGCGTGAACCGATCGGGGCTCAGGAGACGGCGCGTGGACTGATCGGTGCTCGGAGACGGCGCGTGGACGGACAGTGGCTTAGAATGCGTCACGCGGATCGATCGGGGCTCGGAGACGGCGTGTGGACGTATCGGGTGTTAAGAGACGATGCGTGGACCGATCGGGGCTCAGGTGATAGCGCGTGGACGGATCGGGGCTTCGGAGACGGTACGTGGACCGATCGAGGCTCGGAGACGGCGCGTGGACCGACCGGGGCTCAGGAGGCCGCGCGTGGACCGATCGGGGAGCGGCGACGGCGCGTGGACCGATCGGGGCTCAGGAGACGACGCGTGGGTCGATCGGGGCTCAGAAGACGACGCGTCGACCGATCGGGGCTCAGGTGACGGCGCGCGGACCGACCGGGGCTCAGGAGACGGCGCGTGAAATGATCGGCGCTCGGAGAGGGCGCGTGGACCGATTGGGACTTAAGAGACGACGGGTGAACCGATCGGGGCTTAGGAGACGGCACGTGAATCGATCGGGGATCAGGAGAAGGGGTGTGGACCGATCGGGGCTCAGGAGACGGCGCGTGAAATGATCGGCGCTAGGAGAGGGCGCGTGGACCGATCGGGGCTCGGCGATGGCGCGTGGACCGATCAGGGCTCGGAGACGACGCGTGTACGGATCGAGGTTTGGAGACGGCGCGTGAACCGATCGGAGCTCGGACACGGCCCGTGGACGGATCAGGGCTTAGGAGACGGCGCGTGGACTAATTGGGGCTCAGGAGACGACGCGTGGACCGATCGGGGCTCGGAAACGACGCGTTAACCGAGCAGGGCTTAGGAGACGGCGCGTGCACCGGTCGGGGCTTAGGAGACGACGCGTCGACAGTTCGGGGCTCAGGAGAAGGGGTGTGGACAGATCGGGGCTTAGGAGACGGCGCGTGGGCCGATCAGAGGTCGGTGACGGCGCGTGGAACGATCGGGGCTCAGGCGACGGCGCGTGGACCGATCGGGGCTTAGGAGACGGCGCGTCGACCGACCGGAGATCGGGAGATGACGCGTGGACCGATCGGGGCTCTGGAAGCGTCGCACGGACCGATCGTGGCTCGGAGACGACGCGTGTACGGATCGGGGATTCGGGGACGACGCGTGGAACGATCTGGGCTCAGGAGACGGCGCGTGGACCGATCGGGGCTCGGAGACGGCGCGTGGACCGATCGGGGCTTAGGAGAAGGCGCGTGGACCGATCAGGGCTTAGGAGATGGCACGTGAATCGATCGGCGCAAGGAGAGGGCGCGTGGATCGATCGGGGCTCGGCGATGGCGCGTGGACCGATCGGGGCTCGGCGATGGCGCGTGGACCGATAAGGGCTCGGAGACGACGCGTGTACGGATCGAGGTTTGGAGACGGCGCGTGAACCGATCGGAGCTCGGACACGGCCCGTGGACGGATCAGGGCTTAGGAGACGGCGCGTGGACTAATTGGGGCTCAGGAGACGACGCGTGGACCGATCGGGGCTCAGAAACGACGCGTTAACCGAGCAGGGCTTAGGAGACGACGCGTGAACCGATCGGGGCGTAGGAGACAGCGTGTGGACAATTTGGGCTCAGCAGACGGCGCGTGCACCGGTCGGGGCTTAGGAGACGACGCGTCGAGAGATCGGGGCTCAGGAGAAGGGGTTTGGACAGATCGGGGCTCAGGAGACGGCGCGGGGACCGATCGAGGCTCGGCGATGGCGCGTGGACCGATCGGAGCTCGGACTCGGCCCGTGGACGGATCGGGGATTAGGAGACGGCGCATGGACTAATTGGGGCTCAGGAGACAACGCGTGGACCGATCGGGGCTCGGAAACGACGCGTTAACCGAGCGGGGCTTAGGAGACTACGCGTGGACCGATCGGGGCTTAGAAGACGACGCGTCGACCGATCGGGGCTCAGGTAACGGCGCGCGGACCGACCGGGGCTCAGGAGACGGCGCGTGGGCCGAACGGGGCTCAGGAGACGGCGCGTGGACCGGTCGGGGCTTAGGAGACGACGCCTGGACAGATCGGGGCTTAGGAGGCGGCGTGTGGAACGATCGGTGCTCAGGAGACGGCGCGTGCACCGATCGGGGCTCAGGAGACGCCGCGTGGACCGATCGGGGCTCGGAGACGGTGCGTGGAACGATCGGGGCTCAGGAGACGGCGCGTGAAATGATCAGCGCTCTGAGACGGCGCGTGGACCGATTGTGGCTTACGAGACGGCGCGTGGATCGATCGGGGCTCGGAGACGGCGCGTGGGCCGTTCAGGGCTCAGGAGGCCGCGCGTGGACCGATCGTGGCTCGGGAGACGGCGCGTGAACCGATCGGCGCTCGGAGGCGGCGCCTCGACCGATCGGGGCTTATGAGACTGTGCGTAGATCGATCGGAGATCAGGAGACGACGCGTGCACCGATCGGCGCTCTCGAAGCGGCGCGTGGACCGATCGGGGCGTAGGAGACGACGCGTGTACCTATCGGGGCTCAGGAGACAGCGAGTGGACCGATTGGGGCTCAGGAGACGGCGCGTGGACCGATCAGGGCTCGGAGACGGCGCGTGGACCGATCGGGGCTTGGTGACGGCGCGTTTACCGATCGCGGCTCGGAGACGGCCCGTGGGCAGATCGGGGCTTAGGAGACGGCGCGTGGGCCGAACGGGGCTCAGGAGACGGCGCGTGGACCGGTCGGGGCTTAGGAGACGACGCCTGGACAGATCGGGGCTTAGGAGGCGGCGTGTGGAACGATCGGTGCTCAGGAGACGGCTCGTGCACCAATCGGCGCTCGGAGACGGCGCGTGGAGCGATCGGGGCTCGGAGACGGCACGTGGAACGATCGGGGCTCAGGAGACGGTGCGTGGAGGCATGGGGGCTTAGAAGACGACGCATGGACCGAGCGGGGCTCAGGAGACGGCGCGAGGAGCGATCGGGGCTCAGGAGAAGTCGCGTCAATTGATCGGGGCTCAGGAGACGACGCGGCGACTGATCGGCGCTTAGGAGACGACGTGTGGACCGATCGGGGTTTAGGAGAGGACGCGTCGACCGATCGGGGCACAGGAGACGGCGCGTGGACCGATCGGGGTTTAGTAGACGACGCGTGGACCGATCGGGGCTCGGAGACGGCGCGTGGACCGATCGGGGCTTAGGAGACGACGAGTGGACCGATCGGGGCTTAGGAGACGATACGTGGACCGATCGGGGCTCAGGAGGCGGCGCGTGAACCGATCGGGGCTTAGGAGACTACGCGTGTACCTATCGGGGCTCAGGAGACTGCGCGCGGATCGATCGTGGCTCAGGTGACGGCGCGCGGACCGACCGGGGCTCAGGAGACTCGTGTGGATCGATCGGGGCTCCGGAGGCGCCGCGTGGACCGATGGGGATCAGGAGACGGTGCGTGAACCAACCGGAGCTCAGGAGACTGCTCGTGGACCGATCGCGGCTCAGGAGACGGCGCGCAGATCTACCTGGGCTCAGGAGCCTCGCGTGGGCCGATCGTGGCTCGGCGACGGCGCGTGGACGGATCGGGGCTCGGAGACGACGCGTGGACCGATGGGGACTCGGATACGGCGCGTGAACCAACCGGGGCTCAGGAGGTCGCGCGTGGACCGATCGCGGCTCGGTGACGGCGCGTGGACCGATCGGGGCTCAGGAGACGGCGCGTGGACCGGTCGGGGCTTAGGAGACTCACGTTGATCGATTGGGGCTCCGGAGGCGGCGCGTGGACCGATCGGGGCTTAGGAGACTACGCGTGTACCTATCGGGGCTCAGGAGACTGTGCGTGGATCGATCGGGGCTCGGATACGGCGCGTGAACCGACCGGGGCTCAGGAGACGGCACGTGGTCCGATCGGGCTCGGAGCCGGCGCGTGAACCAATCGGGGCTCAGGAGGCCGCGCGTGGACCGATCGAGGCTCGGCGACGGCGCGTGGACCGGTCGGGGCTCGGAGACGACGCGTGTACGGATCAGGGCTTGGTGACGGCGCGTTTACCGATAGCAGCTCGGAGACGGCCCGTGGGCGGATCGCAGCTTAGGAGACGGCGCGTGGACCGATCGGGGCTCAGGAAGCGGCGCCTGAACCGATCGGGGCTCAGGAAGCGGCGCCTAGACCGATCGTGGCTTGGAGACGGCGCGTGGAGGCATCGGGGCTAAGAAGACGACGCATGGTCCGAGCGGGGCTCAGGAGACGGCGCGAGGAGCGATCGGGGCTCCGGAGAAGACGCGTCAATTGATCGGGGCTCAGAAATCGGCGCGTCGAGCGATCGGGGCTCAGGAGACGACGCGTGGATCGATCGCGGCTCAGGAAACGACGCGTCGACCGATCGCGGCTCAGGAGACGGCGCGCAGATCTACCTGGGCTCAGGAGCCTCGCGTGGGCCGATCATGGCTCGGCGACGGCGCGTGGACGGCTCGGGGCTCGGAGACGACGCGTGGACCGATGGGGACTCGGATACGGCGCGTGAACCAACCGGGGCTCAGGAGGTCGCGCGTGGACCGATCGCGGCTCGGTGACGGCGCGTGGACCGATCGGGGTTCAGGAGGCCGCGGGTGGACCGATCGCGGCTCGGCGACGGCGCGTGGACCAATCGGTGCTCGGAGACGACGCGTGGACCGATTGGGGCTCGGAGACAGCGCGTGGACCGACTGGGGCTCAGGCGGTTGGGCGTGGACCGATCGGGGCTTGGAGACGGCGCGTTAACCGACCGGGGCTCAGGAGACGACGCGTCGACCGGTCGGGGCTTAGGAGACGAAGCCTGGACCGATCGAGGCTCGGAGACGACGCGTGTACGGATCGGGGATTCGCGGACGACGGGTGGACCGATCCGGGCTCAGGAGACGGCGCGAGACCGACCGGGGCTCTGGAAGCGGCGCACGGACCGATCGTGGCTCGGAGACGGCGCGTGGAGGCATCGGGGCTTTGAAGACGACGCGTGGACGGAACGGTGCTCAGAAAACGCCGCGTGGACCGATGGGGGCTCGGAGAAGCCGCTCGGACCGATCGGGGCTTAGGAGACGGCGCGTGGACCAATTGGGGCTTAGGAGACGGCGCGTGGAGGCATCGGGGCTAAGAAGACGGCGCAGGGACCGAGCGGGGCTCAGGAGACGGCGCGAGGAGCGATCGGGGCTCAGGAAGCGGCGCCTAGACCGATCGTGGCTTGGAGACGGCGCGTGTAGGCATCGGGGCTAAGAAGACGACGCGTGGATCGATCGCGGCTCAGGAAACGACGCGTCGTCCGTTCGGGGCTCAGGAGACGGCGCGCGTACCGACCGGGACTCAGGAGTCTCGCGTGGACCGATCACTGCTCGGCGACGGCGCGTGGACGGATCGGGGTTCGGAGACGACGCGTGGACCGATGGGGGCTCGGATACGGCGCGTGAACCAACCGGGGCTCAGGAGGCCGCGCGTGGACCGATCGCGGCTCGGCGACGGCGCGTGGACCGATCGGGGCTCAGGAGGCCGCGCGTGGACCGATCGAGGCTCAGGAGTTGGCGCGTGGACCGATCGGGGCTTCGGAGACGGTACGTGGACCGATCGAGGCTCGGAGACGGCGCGTTGACCGATCGGGGCTCAGGAGACGGCGCGTGGACTGATCGGTGCTCGGAGACGGCGTGTGGACGGACCGTGGCTTAGAATGCGTCACGCGGATCGATCGGGGCTCGGAGACGGCGCGTGGACCGACCGGGGCTAAGGATGCAGCGCGTGGACCTATCGAGGCTTAGGAGCCGACGCGTGGACCGATCGGGGCTGAGGAGACGGCGCGTGGACCGAACGGGGCTCGGAGACGGCGCGTGGACCGATCGAGGCTTAGGAGACGACGCGTGGACCGATTGGGGCTCAGGAGGCCGCGCGTGGACCGATCGGGGTTTGGATACGACGCGTGGACCGATCGGGGCTCGGAGACGACGCGTGGACCGATGGGGGCACGGATACGGCGCGTGAAGCAACCGGGGCTCAGGAGGCCGCGCGTGGACCGATCATGGCTCGGCGACGGCGCGTGGACCGATCGGGGTTCGGATACGACGCGTGGACCGATCGGGGCTCGGAAACAGCGCGTGGACCAACCGGGGCTCAGACGGTTGCGCGTGGACCAATTGGGGTTCGGCGACGGCGCGTGGAGCGATCGGGGCTCCGAGTCGGCGCGTTAACCGATCGGGGCTTAGGAGACGATGCGTGGACCGATCGGGGCTCGGAGACGGCGCGTGGACCGACCGGGGCTCAGGAGGATACGCCTGGACCGATCGGGGCTCGGCGACGGCGCGTGGACCGATCGAGGCTCGGAGACGACGCGTGTACGGATCGAGGATTCGGAGACGGCGCGTGGAACGATCGGGGCTCACGAGACGGCACGTGAACCGATCGGGGCTCCGAGACGGCGCGTGGACCGATCGGGGCTTAGGAGACGGCGCGTGGACCGATCGGAACTCAGGAGATGACGCGTGGACCGATCGGGGCTCTGGAAGCGGCGCACGGACCGATCGTGGCTCGGAGACGGCGCGTGGACCGATCGGGGCTCAGGAGACGGCGCGTGGACCAATTGGGGTTCGGCGACGGCGAGTGGACCGACCGGGGATTAGGAGACGACGCGTCGACCGATCGGGGCTTAGGAGACGACCCGTCGACCGATCGGGGCTTAGGAGACGACGCGTGGACCAATCGGGGCTTAGGAGGCGGCGCGTGGACCCATCGGGGCTCGGAGACGGCGCGTTAACCGATCGGGGCTCACGAGACGGCACGTGAACCGATCGGGGCTCCGAGACGGCGCGTGGACCGATCGGGGCTTAGGAGACGGCGCGTGGACCGATCGGAACTCAGGAGATGACGCGTGGACCGATCGGGGCTCTGGAAGCGGCGCACGGACCGATCGTGGCTCGGAGACGGCGCGTGGACCGATCGGGGCTCAGGAGACGGCGCGTGGACCAATTGGGGTTCGGCGACGGCGCGTGGACCGACCGGGGATTAGGAGACGACGCGTCGACCGATCGGGGCTTAGGAGACGACCCGTCGACCGATCGGGGCTTAGGAGACGACGCGTGGACCAATCGGGGCTTAGGAGGCGGCGCGTGGACCCATCGGGGCTCGGAGACGGCGCGTTAACCGATCGGGGCTTAGGAGACGACGCGTGGACCGATCGGGGCTCAGGAGACGGCGCGTGGACGTATCGGGGCTTAGGAGACGATGCGTGAACCGATCGGGGCTCAGGAGACGGCGCGTGGACCGATCGGGGCTCGGAGACGGCGCGTGTACGGATCGAGGCTTGGAGACAGCGCGTGGACCGATCGGAGCTCCGAAACGGCCCGTGGGCAGATCGGGGCTTAGGAGACGGCGCGTGGTGGCATCGGGGCTAAGAAGACGACGCATGGACCGAGCGGGGCTGAGGAGACGGCGCGAGGAGCGATCGGGGCTCGGAGACGGCGCGTGGACCGATCGGGGCCTAGGAGACGACGCGTGGACTGATCGGGGCGTAGGAAACGACGCGTGTACCTATCGGGGCTCAGGAGACAGCGAGTGGACCTATTGGGGCTCAGGAGACGGCGCAGGGACCGATCGGGGCTCGGAGACGGCGCGTGGAACGATCGGGGCTCAGGAGACGGCGCGTGGACCGATCGGGGCTTCGGAGACGGTACGTGGACCGATCGAGGCTCAGGAGTTGGCGCGTGGACCGATCGGGGCTTCGGAGACGGTACGTGGACCGATCGAGGCTCGGAGACGGCGCGTTGACCGATCGGGGCTCAGGAGACGGCGCGTGGACTGATCGGTGCTCGGAGACGGCGTGTGGACGGACCGTGGCTTAGAATGCGTCACGCGGATCGATCGGGGCTCGGAGACGGCGCGTGGACCGACCGGGGCTAAGGAGGCAGCGCGTGGACCTATCGAGGCTTAGGAGCCGACGCGTGGACCGATCGGGGCTGAGGAGACGGCGCGTGGACCGAACGGGGCTCGGAGACGGCGCGTGGACCGATCGGGGCTCAGGAGGCGGCGCGTGAACCGATCGGCGCTCGGAGACGGCGCGTGGACCGATCGGGGCTTAGGAGACGGCGCGTGGACCGATCGAGGCTTAGGAGACGACGCGTGGACCGATTGGGGCTCAGGAGGCCGCGCGTGGACCGATCGGGGTTTGGATACGACGCGTGGACCGATCGGGGCTCGGAGACGACGCGTGGACCGATGGGGGCACGGATACGGCGCGTGAAGCAACCGGGGCTCAGGAGGCCGCGCGTGGACCGATCATGGCTCGGCGACGGCGCGTGGACCGATCGGGGTTCGGATACGACGCGTGGACCGATCGGGGCTCGGAAACAGCGCGTGGACCAACCGGGGCTCAGACGGTTGCGCGTGGACCAATTGGGGTTCGGCGACGGCGCGTGGAGCGATCGGGGCTCCGAGTCGGCGCGTTAACCGATCGGGGCTTAGGAGACGATGCGTGGACCGATTGGGGCTCGGAGACGGCGCGTGGACCGACCGGGGCTCAGGAGGATACGCCTGGACCGATCGGGGCTCGGCGACGGCGCGTGGACCGATCGAGGCTCGGAGACGACGCGTGTACGGATCGAGGATTCGGAGACGGCGCGTGGAACGATCGGGGCTCACGAGGCGGCACGTGAACCGATCGGGGCTCCGAGACGGCGCGTGGCCCGATCGGGGCTTAGGAGACGGCGCGTGGACCGATCGGAACTCAGGAGATGACGCGTGGACCGATCGGGGCTCTGGAAGCGGCGCACGGACCGATCGTGGCTCGGAGACGGCGCGTGGACCGAGCGGGGCTCAGGAGACGGCGCGTGGACCAATTGGGGTTCGGCGACGGCGCGTGGACCGACTGGGGATTAGGAGACGACGCGTCGACCGATCGGGGCTTAGGAGACGACCCGTCGACCGATCGGGTCTTAGGAGACGACGCGTGGACCAATCGGGGCTTAGGAGGCGGCGCGTGGACCCATCGGGGCTCGGAGACGGCGCGTTAACCGATCGGGGCTTAGGAGACGACGCGTGGACCGATCGGGGCTCAGGAGACGGCGCGTGGACGTATCGGGGCTTAGGAGACGATGCGTGAACCGATCGGGGCTCAGGAGACGGCGCGTGGACCGATCGGGGCTCGGAGACGGCGCGTGTACGGATCGAGGCTTGGAGACAGCGCGTGGACCGATCGGAGCTCCGAAACGGCCCGTGGGCAGATCGGGGCTTAGGAGACGGCGCGTGGTGGCATCGGGGCTAAGAAGACGACGCATGGACCGAGCGGGGCTGAGGAGACGGCGCGAGGAGCGATCGGGGCTCAGGAGGCGCCGCGTGGACCGATGGGGATCAGGACACGATGCGTGGACCGATCGGGGCTCGGAGACAGCGCGTGGACCGATCGGGGCCTAGGAGACGACGCGTGGACTGATCGGGGCGTAGGAAACGACGCGTGTACCTATCGGGGCTCAGGAGACAGCGAGTGGACCTATTGGGGCTCAGGAGACGGCGCAGGGACCGATCGGGGCTCGGAGACGGCGCGTGGAACGATCGGGGCTCAGGAGACGGCGCGTGGACCGATCGGGGCTTCGGAGACGGTACGTGGACCGATCGAGGCTCAGGAGTTGGCGCGTGGACCGATCGGGGCTTCGGAGACGGTACGTGGACCGATCGAGGCTCGGAGACGGCGCGTTGACCGATCGGGGCTCAGGAGACGGCGCGTGGACTGATCGGTGCTCGGAGACGGCGTGTGGACGGACCGTGGCTTAGAATGCGTCACGCGGATCGATCGGGGCTCGGAGACGGCGCGTGGACCGACCGGGGCTAAGGAGGCAGCGCGTGGACCTATCGAGGCTTAGGAGCCGACGCGTGGACCGATCGGGGCTGAGGAGACGGCGCGTGGACCGAACGGGGCTCGGAGACGGCGCGTGGACCGATCGGGGCTCAGGAGGCGGCGCGTGAACCGATCGGCGCTCGGAGACGGCGCGTGGACCGAACGGGGCTCGGAGACGGCGCGTGGACCGATCGAGGCTTAGGAGACGACGCGTGGACCGATTGGGGCTCAGGAGGCCGCGCGTGGACCGATCGGGGTTTGGATACGACGCGTGGACCGATCGGGGCTCGGAGACGACGCGTGGACCGATGGGGGCACGGATACGGCGCGTGAAGCAACCGGGGCTCAGGAGGCCGCGCGTGGACCGATCATGGCTCGGCGACGGCGCGTGGACCGATCGGGGTTCGGATACGACGCGTGGACCGATCGGGGCTCGGAAACAGCGCGTGGACCAACCGGGGCTCAGACGGTTGCGCGTGGACCAATTGGGGTTCGGCGACGGCGCGTGGAGCGATCGGGGCTCCGAGTCGGCGCGTTAACCGATCGGGGCTTAGGAGACGATGCGTGGACCGATCGGGGCTCGGAGACGGCGCGTGGACCGACCGGGGCTCAGGAGGATACGCCTGGACCGATCGGGGCTCGGCGACGGCGCGTGGACCGATCGAGGCTCGGAGACGACGCGTGTACGGATCGAGGATTCGGAGACGGCGCGTGGAACGATCGGGGCTCACGAGACGGCACGTGAACCGATCGGGGCTCCGAGACGGCGCGTGGACCGATCGGGGCTTAGGAGACGGCGCGTGGACCGATCGGAACTCAGGAGATGACGCGTGGACCGATCGGGGCTCTGGAAGCGGCGCACGGACCGATCGTGGCTCGGAGACGGCGCGTGGACCGATCGGGGCTCAGGAGACGGCGCGTGGACGTATCGGGGCTTAGGAGACGATGCGTGAACCGATCGGGGCTCAGGAGACGGCGCGTGGACCTATCGGGGCTCGGAGACGGCGCGTGTACGGATCGAGGCTTGGAGACGGCGCGTGGACCGATCGGAGCTCCGAAACGGCCCGTGGGCAGATCGGGGCTTAGGAGACGGCGCGTGGTGGCATCGGGGCTAAGAAGACGACGCATGGACCGAGCGGGGCTGAGGAGACGGCGCGAGGAGCGATCGGGGCTCAGGAGGCGCCGCGTGGACCGATGGGGATCAGGACACGGTGCGTGGACCGATCGGGACTCGGCGACGACGCGTGGACTGATCGAGCCTCGGAGACGACGCGTGTATGGGTCGGGTATTAGGGGACGACGCTTGGAACGATTGGGGCTCAGGAGACGGCGCGTGCACCGACCGGCGCTCGGAGACGGCGCGTGCACCGACCGGCGCTCGGAGACAGCGCGTGGAGCGATCGGGGCTCAGGAGACGACGCGTGGTTCGATCGGGGCTCAGGAGACGACGCGTCGACCGATCGGGGCTCAGGAGGCGGCGCGTGGACCGATTGGGAGTCACGAGACGGCGCGTGGACCGAGTGGGGCTCGGATACGGCGCGTGAACCGACCGGGGCTCAGGAGGCCGCGCGTGGATCGATCACAGCTCGGCGACGGCGCGTGGACCGATCGGGGCTCGGAGACGACGCGTGAACCGATCGGGGCTCAGGAGACGGCGCGTGGACTGATCGGTGCTCGGAGACGGCGCGTGGACGGACCGTGGCTTAGAATGCGTCACGCGGATCGATCGGGGCTCGGAGACGGCGCGTGGACCAATCGGGGCTTCGGAGACGGTACGTGGACCGATCGAGGCTCAGGAGTTGGCGCGTGGACCGATCGGGGCTTCGGAGACGGTACGTGGACCGATCGAGGCTCGGAGACGGCGCGTTGACCGATCGGGGCTCAGGAGACGGCGCGTGGACTGATCGGTGCTCGGAGACGGCGTGTGGACGGACCGTGGCTTAGAATGCGTCACGCGGATCGATCGGGGCTCGGAGACGGCGCGTGGACCGACCGGGGCTAAGGATGCAGCGCGTGGACCTATCGAGGCTTAGGAGCCGACGCGTGGACCGATCGGGGCTGAGGAGACGGCGCGTGGACCGAACGGGGCTCGGAGACGGCGCGTGGACCGATCGAGGCTTAGGAGACGACGCGTGGACCGATTGGGGCTCAGGAGGCCGCGCGTGGACCGATCGGGGTTTGGATACGACGCGTGGACCGATCGGGGCTCGGAGACGACGCGTGGACCGATGGGGGCACGGATACGGCGCGTGAAGCAACCGGGGCTCAGGAGGCCGCGCGTGGACCGATCATGGCTCGGCGACGGCGCGTGGACCGATCGGGGTTCGGATACGACGCGTGGACCGATCGGGGCTCGGAAACAGCGCGTGGACCAACCGGGGCTCAGACGGTTGCGCGTGGACCAATTGGGGTTCGGCGACGGCGCGTGGAGCGATCGGGGCTCCGAGTCGGCGCGTTAACCGATCGGGGCTTAGGAGACGATGCGTGGACCGATCGGGGCTCGGAGACGGCGCGTGGACCGACCGGGGCTCAGGAGGATACGCCTGGACCGGTCGGGGCTCGGCGACGGCGCGTGGACCGATCGAGGCTCGGAGACGACGCGTGTACGGATCGAGGATTCGGAGACGGCGCGTGGAACGATCGGGGCTCACGAGACGGCACGTGAACCGATCGGGGCTCCGAGACGGCGCGTGGACCGATCGGGGCTTAGGAGACGGCGCGTGGACCGATCGGAACTCAGGAGATGACGCGTGGACCGATCGGGGCTCTGGAAGCGGCGCACGGACCGATCGTGGCTCGGAGACGGCGCGTGGACCGATCGGGGCTCAGGAGACGGCGCGTGGACGTATCGGGGCTTAGGAGACGATGCGTGAACCGATCGGGGCTCAGGAGACGGCGCGTGGACCGATCGGGGCTCGGAGACGGCGCGTGTACGGATCGAGGCTTGGAGACGGCGCGTGGACCGATCGGAGCTCCGAAACGGCCCGTGGGCAGATCGGGGCTTAGGAGACGGCGCGTGGTGGCATCGGGGCTAAGAAGACGACGCATGGACCGAGCGGGGCTGAGGAGACGGCGCGAGGAGCGATCGGGGCTCAGGAGGCGCCGCGTGGACCGATGGGGATCAGGACACGGTGCGTGGACCGATCGGGACTCGGCGACGACGCGTGGACTGATCGAGCCTCGGAGACGACGCGTGTATGGGTCGGGTATTAGGGGACGACGCTTGGAACGATTGGGGCTCAGGAGACGGCGCGTGCACCGACCGGCGCTCGGAGACGGCGCGTGCACCGACCGGCGCTCGGAGACAGCGCGTGGAGCGATCGGGGCTCAGGAGACGACGCGTGGTTCGATCGGGGCTCAGGAGACGACGCGTCGACCGATCGGGGCTCAGGAGGCGGCGCGTGGACCGATTGGGAGTCACGAGACGGCGCGTGGACCGAGTGGGGCTCGGATACGGCGCGTGAACCGACCGGGGCTCAGGAGGCCGCGCGTGGACCGATCACAGCTCGGCGACGGCGCGTGGACCGATCGGGGCTCGGAGACGACGCGTGAACCGATCGGGGCTCAGGAGACGGCGCGTGGACTGATCGGTGCTCGGAGACGGCGCGTGGACGGACCGTGGCTTAGAATGCGTCACGCGGATCGATCGGGGCTCGGAGACGGCGCGTGGACCAATCGGGGCTTCGGAGACGGTACGTGGACCGATCGAGGCTCAGGAGTTGGCGCGTGGACCGATCGGGGCTTCGGAGACGGTACGTGGACCGATCGAGGCTCGGAGACGGCGCGTTGACCGATCGGGGCTCAGGAGACGGCGCGTGGACTGATCGGTGCTCGGAGACGGCGTGTGGACGGACCGTGGCTTAGAATGCGTCACGCGGATCGATCGGGGCTCGGAGACGGCGCGTGGACCGACCGGGGCTAAGGATGCAGCGCGTGGACCTATCGAGGCTTAGGAGCCGACGCGTGGACCGATCGGGGCTGAGGAGACGGCGCGTGGACCGAACGGGGCTCGGAGACGGCGCGTGGACCGATCGAGGCTTAGGAGACGACGCGTGGACCGATTGGGGCTCAGGAGGCCGCGCGTGGACCGATCGGGGTTTGGATACGACGCGTGGACCGATCGGGGCTCGGAGACGACGCGTGGACCGATGGGGGCACGGATACGGCGCGTGAAGCAACCGGGGCTCAGGAGGCCGCGCGTGGACCGATCATGGCTCGGCGACGGCGCGTGGACCGATCGGGGTTCGGATACGACGCGTGGACCGATCGGGGCTCGGAAACAGCGCGTGGACCAACCGGGGCTCAGACGGTTGCGCGTGGACCAATTGGGGTTCGGCGACGGCGCGTGGAGCGATCGGGGCTCCGAGTCGGCGCGTTAACCGATCGGGGCTTAGGAGACGATGCGTGGACCGATCGGGGCTCGGAGACGGCGCGTGGACCGACCGGGGCTCAGGAGGATACGCCTGGACCGATCGGGGCTCGGCGACGGCGCGTGGACCGATCGAGGCTCGGAGACGACGCGTGTACGGATCGAGGATTCGGAGACGGCGCGTGGAACGATCGGGGCTCACGAGACGGCACGTGAACCGATCGGGGCTCCGAGACGGCGCGTGGACCGATCGGGGCTTAGGAGACGGCGCGTGGACCGATCGGAACTCAGGAGATGACGCGTGGACCGATCGGGGCTCTGGAAGCGGCGCACGGACCGATCGTGGCTCGGAGACGGCGCGTGGACCGATCGGGGCTCAGGAGACGGCGCGTGGACCAATTGGGGTTCGGCGACGGCGAGTGGACCGACCGGGGATTAGGAGACGACGCGTCGACCGATCGGGGCTTAGGAGACGACCCGTCGACCGATCGGGGCTTAGGAGACGACGCGTGGACCAATCGGGGCTTAGGAGGCGGCGCGTGGACCCATCGGGGCTCGGAGACGGCGCGTTAACCGATCGGGGCTTAGGAGACGACGCGTGGACCGATCGGGGCTCAGGAGACGGCGCGTGGACGTATCGGGGCTCCGAAACGGCCCGTGGGCAGATCGGGGCTTAGGAGACGGCGCGTGGTGGCATCGGGGCTAAGAAGACGACGCATGGACCGAGCGGGGCTGAGGAGACGGCGCGAGGAGCGATCGGGGCTCAGGAGGCGCCGCGTGGACCGATGGGGATCAGGACACGGTGCGTGGACCGATCGGGGCTCGGAGACGGCGCGTGGACCGATCGGGGCCTAGGAGACGACGCGTGGACTGATCGGGGCGTAGGAAACGACGCGTGTACCTATCGGGGCTCAGGAGACAGCGAGTGGACCTATTGGGGCTCAGGAGACGGCGCAGGGACCGATCGGGGCTCGGAGACGGCGCGTGGAACGATCGGGGCTCAGGAGACGGCGCGTGGACCGATCGGAGCTTCGGAGACGGTACGTGGACCGATCGAGGCTCAGGAGTTGGCGCGTGGACCGATCGGGGCTTCGGAGACGGTACGTGGACCGATCGAGGCTCGGAGACGGCGCGTTGACCGATCGGGGCTCAGGAGACGGCGCGTGGACTGATCGGTGCTCGGAGACGGCGTGTGGACGGACCGTGGCTTAGAATGCGTCACGCGGATCGATCGGGGCTCGGAGACGGCGCGTGGACCGACCGGGGCTAAGGAGGCAGCGCGTGGACCTATCGAGGCTTAGGAGCCGACGCGTGGACCGATCGGGGCTGAGGAGACGGCGCGTGGACCGAACGGGGCTCGGAGACGGCGCGTGGACCGATCGGGGCTCAGGAGGCGGCGCGTGAACCGATCGGCGCTCGGAGACGGCGCGTGGACCGATCGGGGCTTAGGAGACGGCGCGTGGACCGATCGAGGCTTAGGAGACGACGCGTGGACCGATTGGGGCTCAGGAGGCCGCGCGTGGACCGATCGGGGTTTGGATACGACGCGTGGACCGATCGGGGCTCGGAGACGACGCGTGGACCGATGGGGGCACGGATACGGCGCGTGAAGCAACCGGGGCTCAGGAGGCCGCGCGTGGACCGATCATGGCTCGGCGACGGCGCGTGGACCGATCGGGGTTCGGATACGACGCGTGGACCGATCGGGGCTCGGAAACAGCGCGTGGACCAACCGGGGCTCAGACGGTTGCGCGTGGACCAATTGGGGTTCGGCGACGGCGCGTGGAGCGATCGGGGCTCCGAGTCGGCGCGTTAACCGATCGGGGCTTAGGAGACGATGCGTGGACCGATCGGGGCTCGGAGACGGCGCGTGGACCGACCGGGGCTCAGGAGGATACGCCTGGACCGATCGGGGCTCGGCGACGGCGCGTGGACCGATCGAGGCTCGGAGACGACGCGTGTACGGATCGAGGATTCGGAGACGGCGCGTGGAACGATCGGGGCTCACGAGACGGCACGTGAACCGATCGGGGCTCCGAGACGGCGCGTGGACCGATCGGGGCTTAGGAGACGGCGCGTGGACCGATCGGAACTCAGGAGATGACGCGTGGACCGATCGGGGCTCTGGAAGCGGCGCACGGACCGATCGTGGCTCGGAGACGGCGCGTGGACCGAGCGGGGCTCAGGAGACGGCGCGTGGACCAATTGGGGTTCGGCGACGGCGCGTGGACCGACCGGGGATTAGGAGACGACGCGTCGACCGATCGGGGCTTAGGAGACGACCCGTCGACCGATCGGGGCTTAGGAGACGACGCGTGGACCAATCGGGGCTTAGGAGGCGGCGCGTGGACCCATCGGGGCTCGGAGACGGCGCGTTAACCGATCGGGGCTTAGGAGACGACGCGTGGACCGATCGGGGCTCAGGAGACGGCGCGTGGACGTATCGGGGCTCCGAAACGGCCCGTGGGCAGATCGGGGCTTAGGAGACGGCGCGTGGTGGCATCGGGGCTAAGAAGACGACGCATGGACCGAGCGGGGCTGAGGAGACGGCGCGAGGAGCGATCGGGGCTCAGGAGGCGCCGCGTGGACCGATGGGGATCAGGACACGGTGCGTGGACCGATCGGGGCTCGGAGACGGCGCGTGGACCGATCGGGGCCTAGGAGACGACGCGTGGACTGATCGGGGCGTAGGAAACGACGCGTGTACCTATCGGGGCTCAGGAGACAGCGAGTGGACCTATTGGGGCTCAGGAGACGGCGCAGGGACCGATCGGGGCTCGGAGACGGCGCGTGGAACGATCGGGGCTCAGGAGACGGCGCGTGGACCGATCGGGGCTTCGGAGACGGTACGTGGACCGATCGAGGCTCAGGAGTTGGCGCGTGGACCGATCGGGGCTTCGGAGACGCTACGTGGACCGATCGAGGCTCGGAGACGGCGCGTTGACCGATCGGGGCTCAGGAGACGGCGCGTGGACTGATCGGTGCTCGGAGACGGCGTGTGGACGGACCGTGGCTTAGAATGCGTCACGCGGATCGATCGGGGCTCGGAGACGGCGCGTGGACCGACCGGGGCTTAGGAGCCGACGCGTGGACCGATCGGGGCTGAGGAGACGGCGCGTGGACCGAACGGGGCTCGGAGACGGCGCGTGGACCGATCGGGGCTCAGGAGGCGGCGCGTGAACCGATCGGCGCTCGGAGACGGCGCGTGGACCGATCGGGGCTTAGGAGACGGCGCGTGGACCGATCGAGGCTTAGGAGACGACGCGTGGACCGATTGGGGCTCAGGAGGCCGCGCGTGGACCGATCGGGGTTTGGATACGACGCGTGGACCGATCGGGGCTCGGAGACGACGCGTGGACCGATGGGGGCACGGATACGGCGCGTGAAGCAACCGGGGCTCAGGAGGCCGCGCGTGGACCGATCATGGCTCGGCGACGGCGCGTGGACCGATCGGGGTTCGGATACGACGCGTGGACCGATCGGGGCTCGGAAACAGCGCGTGGACCAACCGGGGCTCAGACGGTTGCGCGTGGACCAATTGGGGTTCGGCGACGGCGCGTGGAGCGATCGGGGCTCCGAGTCGGCGCGTTAACCGATCGGGGCTTAGGAGACGATGCGTGGACCGATCGGGGCTCGGAGACGGCGCGTGGACCGACCGGGGCTCAGGAGGATACGCCTGGACCGATCGGGGCTCGGCGACGGCGCGTGGACCGATCGAGGCTCGGAGACGACGCGTGTACGGATCGAGGATTCGGAGACGGCGCGTGGAACGATCGGGGCTCACGAGGCGGCACGTGAACCGATCGGGGCTCCGAGACGGCGCGTGGACCGATCGGGGCTTAGGAGACGGCGCGTGGACCGATCGGAACTCAGGAGATGACGCGTGGACCGATCGGGGCTCTGGAAGCGGCGCAAGGACCGATCGTGGCTCGGAGACGGCGCGTGGACCGAGCGGGGCTCAGGAGACGGCGCGTGGACCAATTGGGGTTCGGCGACGGCGCGTGGACCGACCGGGGATTAGGAGACGACGCGTCGACCGATCGGGGCTTAGGAGACGACCCGTCGACCGATCGGGGCTTAGGAGACGACGCGTGGACCAATCGGGGCTTAGGAGGCGGCGCGTGGACCCATCGGGGCTCGGAGACGGCGCGTTAACCGATCGGGGCTTAGGAGACGACGCGTGGACCGATCGGGGCTCAGGAGACGGCGCGTGGACGTATCGGGGCTTAGGAGACGATGCGTGAACCGATCGGGGCTCAGGAGACGGCGCGTGGACCGATCGGGGCTCGGAGACGGCGCGTGTACGGATCGAGGCTTGGAGACAGCGCGTGGACCGATCGGAGCTCCGAAACGGCCCGTGGGCAGATCGGGGCTTAGGAGACGGCGCGTGGTGGCATCGGGGCTAAGAAGACGACGCATGGACCGAGCGGGGCTGAGGAGACGGCGCGAGGAGCGATCGGGGCTCAGGAGGCGCCGCGTGGACCGATGGGGATCAGGACACGGTGCGTGGACCGATCGGGGCTCGGAGACGGCGCGTGGACCGATCGGGGCCTAGGAGACGACGCGTGGACTGATCGGGGCGTAGGAAACGACGCGTGTACCTATCGGGGCTCAGGAGACAGCGAGTGGACCTATTGGGGCTCAGGAGACGGCGCAGGGACCGATCGGGGCTCGGAGACGGCGCGTGGAACGATCGGGGCTCAGGAGACGGCGCGTGGACCGATCGGGGCTTCGGAGACGGTACGTGGACCGATCGAGGCTCAGGAGTTGGCGCGTGGACCGATCGGGGCTTCGGAGACGGTACGTGGACCGATCGAGGCTCGGAGACGGCGCGTTGACCGATCGGGGCTCAGGAGACGGCGCGTGGACTGATCGGTGCTCGGAGACGGCGTGTGGACGGACCGTGGCTTAGAATGCGTCACGCGGATCGATCGGGGCTCGGAGACGGCGCGTGGACCGACCGGGGCTAAGGAGGCAGCGCGTGGACCTATCGAGGCTTAGGAGCCGACGCGTGGACCGATCGGGGCTGAGGAGACGGCGCGTGGACCGAACGGGGCTCGGAGACGGCGCGTGGACCGATCGGGGCTCAGGAGGCGGCGCGTGAACCGATCGGCGCTCGGAGACGGCGCGTGGACCGATCGGGCCTTAGGAGACGGCGCGTGGACCGATCGAGGCTTAGGAGACGACGCGTGGACCGATTGGGGCTCAGGAGGCCGCGCGTGGACCGATCGGGGTTTGGATACGACGCGTGGACCGATCGGGGCTCGGAGACGACGCGTGGACCGATGGGGGCACGGATACGGCGCGTGAAGCAACCGGGGCTCAGGAGGCCGCGCGTGGACCGATCATGGCTCGGCGACGGCGCGTGGACCGATCGGGGTTCGGATACGACGCGTGGACCGATCGGGGCTCGGAAACAGCGCGTGGACCAACCGGGGCTCAGACGGTTGCGCGTGGACCAATTGGGGTTCGGCGACGGCGCGTGGAGCGATCGGGGCTCCGAGTCGGCGCGTTAACCGATCGGGGCTTAGGAGACGATGCGTGGACCGATCGGGGCTCGGAAACGGCGCGTGGACCGACCGGGGCTCAGGAGGATACGCCTGGACCGATCGGGGCTCGGCGACGGCGCGTGGACCGATCGAGGCTCGGAGACGACGCGTGTACGGATCGAGGATTCGGGGACGACGCGTGGAACGATCCGGGCTCAGGAGACGACGCGTGGACCGATCGGGGCTCGGAAACGGCGCGTGGACCGATCGGGGCTTAGGAGAAGGCGCTTGGACCGATCGGGGGTTAGTAGACGGCGCGTGGGCCGATCGGAGCTCGGAGACGGCGCGTGGAACGATCGGGGCTCAGGAGACGGCGCGTGAACCGATCGGCGCTCGGAGACGACGCGTGGGCCGTTCAGGGCTTAGGAGACGACGCGTCGACCGATCGGGGCTCAGGTGACGGCGCGCGGACCGACCGGGGCTCAGGAGACAGCGCGTGAAATGATCGGCGCTCGGAGATGGCGCGTGGACCGATTGGGGCTTAAGAGACGACGGGTGGACCGATCGGGGCTTAGGAGACGGCACGTGAATCGATCGGGGCACAGGAGACGGCGCGTGAGCCGGTCGGGGCTTAGGAGACGACGCCTGGACCGAACGAGGTTTAGGGGGCGGCGTGTGGAACGATCGGGGCTCAGGAAACGGCCCGTGGAGCAATCGGGGCTCAGGAGACGGCCCGTGGACGGATCGGGGCTTAGGAGACGGCGCGTCGACCGATCGGGGCTTAGGAGACGATGCGTGAACCGATCGGGGCTTAGGAGACGATGCGTGAACCGATCGGGGCTCGGAGACGGCGCGTGGACCGACCGGGGCTCGGAGACGGCGCGTGGAACGATCGGGGCTCAGGAGACGGCGCGTGAACCGATCGGCGCTCGGAGACGGCGCGTGGACCGATCGGGGCTTAGGAGACTACGCGTTGACCGATCGGGGCTCACGTGACGGCGCGCGGACCGACCGGGGCTCAGGAGACGGCGCGTAAAATGATCGGCGCCCGGAGATGGCGCGTGGACCGATTGGGGCTTAAGAGACGACGGGTGGACCGATCGGGGCTTAGGAGACGGCGCGTGAAGTTATCAGCGCTCAGAGACGGCACGTGGACCGATCGGGGCTTAGCATACGGCGCGTGGACTGATCGGGGCTCAGGAAGCGGCGCCTGGACCGATCGGGGCTCGGAAACGACGCGTTAGCCGAGCGGGGCTTTGGAGACGACGCGTGGACCGATCGGGGCGCAGGAGACGGCGCGTGAAGTTATCAACGCTCAGAGACGGCACGGGGACCGATCGGGGCTTAGGATACGGCGCGTGGACCGATCGGGGCTCAGGAAGCGGCGCCTGGACCGATCGTGGCTCGGAGACGACGCGTGGAGGCATCGGGGCTAAGAAGACGACGCATGGACCGATCGGGGCTCAGGAAACGGCGTGTGGGCCGATCAGAGCTCGGAGACGACGCGTGTACCTATCGGGGCTCAGGAGACAGCGCGTGGACGAATCGCGGCTCAGGAGGCAGCGCGTGGATCGATCGGGTCTCGGAGACGGCGCGTGGAACGATCGGGTCTCAGCAGACGGTGCGTGAAATGATCAGCGCTCGGAGACGCCGCGTGGACCGATTGGGGCTTAGGAGACGGCGCGTGGACCGATCGGGGCGCAGGAAGCGGCGCCTGGACCGATCGGGGCTGAGGAGACAGCGCGTCGACCGACCGGAGCTCAGGAGATTCGCGTGGACCGCCGGGGCTCCGGAGGCGGCGCGTGGAGGCATCGGGGCTTTGAAGACGACGCGTGGACCAAACGGTGCTCAGAAAACGGTGCGTGGAGCGATCGGGGCTCAGGAGACGGCGCGTGGACCGATCGGTGGTCAGGAGCCGGCGCGTGGACCGATTGGGGCTCGGATACGGCGCGTGAACCAACCGGGACTCAGGAGCCCGCGCGTGGACCGATCCCGGCTCGGCGACCGCGCGTGGACCGATGGGGGCTCAGGAGCCGCGCGTGGACCGATCATGGCTCGGTGACGGCGCGTGGACCGATCGGGGCTTAGGTGACGATGCGTGGACCGATTGGGGCTCAGGAAGCAGCGCCTGGACCGATTGTGGCTCGGAGACGGCGCGAGGAGGCATCTGGGCTTGGAAGACGACGCGTGGATCGATCGGGGCTCGGAGACGGCGCGTGAACTGACCGGGGCTCAGGACGCCGCGCGTAGACCGATCGAGGCTCAGGAGGCCACGCCTGGACCGATCGGGGCTCCGCGACGGCGCGTGGACCGATCGAGGCTCGGAGACGACGCGTGTACGGATCGGGGATTCAGCGATGACGCGTGGAACGATCCGGGCTCAGGAGACGGCGCGTGAACTAATCGGCGCTCGGAGACGGCTCGTGGACCGATCGGGGCTGAGGAGAAGGCGCGTGGTCCGATCGGGGCTTATGAGACGGCGCGTGGACCGATCGGGGCTCAGGAAGCGGCGCCTGGACCGATCGTGGCTCGAAGACGGCGCGTGGAGGCATCGGGGCTAAGAAGACGACGCATGGATCGAGCGGGGCTCAGGAGACGGCGCGAGGGGCGATCGGGGCTTGGAGACGGCGCGTGGAGGCATCGGGGCTTTGAAGACGACGCGTGGACCGAACGGTGCTCAGAAAACGGCGCGTGGACCGATCGGTGCTCGGAGACGATGCGTGAACCGATCGGGGCTCAGGTAACGGCGTGTGGAGCGGTTGGGGCTCAGGAGACGACGGGTGGATCGATCGAGGCTCAAAAGACGACGCGTCGACCGATCGGGGCTCAGGAGACGGCGCGTGGATCGATCGGGGCTCGGAGACGCCGCGTGGAACGATCGGGGCTCAGGAGACGGCGCTTGAACTTATCGGCGCTCAGAGACGGCCAATGGACCGATCGGGGCTTAGGATACGGCGCGTGGACCGATCGGGGCTCAGGAGACGGCGCGTGGACCGACCGGGGCTCAGGAGGCGACGCGTGGACCCATCGGGGCTCGGAGACGGCGTGTGGACCGATCAGGGCTTAGGAGACGACGCGTGTACCGATCGGGGTTTAGGAGAGGACGCGTCGACCGATCGGGGCACAGGAGACGGCGCGTGGACCGATCGGGGCTTAGGAGACGACGCGTGGACCGATCGTGGCTCGGAGACGGCGCGAGGAGGCATCTGGGCTTAGAAGACGACGCGTGGATCGATCGGGGCTCGGAGACGGCGCGTGAACCGACCGGGGCTCAGGAGGCCGCGCGTGGACCGGTCGGGGCTCGGCGACTGCGTGTGGACGTATCAGGGTTCAGGAGACGGCGCGTGGACCGATCGGGGCTCGGAGACGGCGCGTGTACGGATCAGGGATTCCGGGACGACGCGTGGACCGATCCGGGCTCAGGAGACGGCGCGTAGACCGATCATGGCTGGGAGACGGTGCGTGGGACGATCGGGGCTCGGAGCCGGTGTGTTAACCGATCGGGGCTTAGGAGACGATGCGGCGACCGATCGGGGCTCGGAGACGGCGCGTGGACCGACCGGGGCTCAGGAGACAGCGCGTGGACGGATCGGGGCTCGGAGACGGCGCGTAGAACGATCGGGGCTCAGGAGACGGCGCGTTAACCGATTGGGGCTTAGGAGACGTTGCGTGGACCGATCGGGGCTCGAAGACGGCGCGTGGACCGATCGGGGCTCGGAGACGGCGCCTGGACCGTCCGGAGCTCAGAAGCCTCGCGTAGATCGATCGGGGCTCCGGAGGCGCCGCGTGGACCGATGGGGATCAGGACACGGTGCGTGGACCGATCGGGGCTCGGAGACGGCGCGTGGACCGATCGGGGCCTAGGAGACGACGCGTGGACTGATCGGGGCGTAGGAAACGACGCGTGTACCTATCGGGGCTCAGGAGACAGCGAGTGGACCTATTGGGGCTCAGGAGACGGCGCAGGGACCGATCGGGGCTCGGAGACGGCGCGTGGAACGATCGGGGCTCAGGAGACGGCGCGTTAACCGATTGGGGCTTAGGAGACGATGAGTGGACCGATCGGGGCTCGAAGACGGCGCGTGGACCGATCGGGGCTCGGAGACAGCGCGTCGACCGATCGGGGTTCGGAGACGGCGCCTGGACCAATTGGGGTTCGCCGACGGCGCGTGGGCCGATCGGGGTTCAGGAGACGGCGCGTTAACCGATCGGGGCTTAGGAGACGATGCGAGGAGGCATCTGGGTTTACAAGAAGACGCGTGGATCGATCGGGGCTCGGAGACGGCGCGTGAACCGACCGGGGCTCAGGAGGCCGCGCATCGACTGATGGGGATCGGATATGACGGGTGGAACGATCGGAGCTCAGGAGACGGCGCGTGAACCGATCGGCGCTCGGAGACGGCGCTTGGACCGATCGGGGCTTAGGAGACGACGCGTGGACCGATTGGGGCTCGGAGACGGCGCTTGGACCGATCGGGGCTTAGGAGACAGCGCGTGGACCGATTGGGGCTCAGGACACGGCGCGTGGACCGCTCGGGGCTCGGAGACGGCGCGTGGAACGATAGGGGCTCCGGAGGCGCCGTGTGGACCGATGGGGAGCAGGAGACGGTGCGTGGGCCGATCGGGGCTCGGAGACGGCGCGTAGACCGATCGGGGCTTAGGAGATGACGCGTGGACCGATCGAGGCTCAGGAGACGGGGCGCGGACTGACCGGGTTCAGGTGACTCGCGTGGATCGATCGGGGCTCCGGAGGCGCCGTGTGGACCGATGTGGACCAGGAGACGGCGCGTGCATCGATCGGGGCCCGGAGACGGGTCGTGGACCGATCGGGGCTCAGGAAACGGCGCGTGGACCGACTGGGGCTCAGGCGGTTGCGCGTGGACCAATTGGGGTTCGGCGACGGCGCGTGGACCGATCGGGGCTCGGAGATGGCGCGTCGACCGATCGGGGTTCGGAGACGGCGCCTGGACCGTCCGGTGCTCAGGAGGCGATGAGTGGAACGATCGGGGCTCAGGAGACTGCGCGTGGGCCGATCGGGGCTCAGGAAGCGGCGCCTGCACCGTTCGGGCCTGGGAAACGGCGCGTGGACCGATCGGAGCTCGGAGACGAGGAGTGGAGCGGTCGGGGCTCAGGAGAAGACGGGTGGATCGATCGGGACTCAGGAGACGACACGTCGACGGATCGGGGCTTAGGAGACGACGCGTGGACCGATCGGGGCTTAGGAGACGATGCGTGGACCGATCGGGGCTCAGGAGACGGCGCGTGGACCAATCGGGGCTCAGGAGACGGCGCGTGAACCGATTTGGGCTCAGGAGGCCGCGCGTGGACCGATCGCGGCTCGGCGCCAGCGTGTAGACGGATCGGGTCTCAGGAGACGACGCGTGAACCGATCGGCGCTCGGCGACGGGGCGTGGACCGATCGGGGCTTAGGAGACGGCACGTGCACCGATCGGGGCCCGGAGACGACGCGTCGACCGACTGGGGCTCAGGCGGTTTCGCGTGGACCAATTGGGGTTCGGCGACGGCGCGTGGACCGATCGGGGCTTAGGAGGCCGCGCGTGAACCGATCGCGGCTCGGTGACGGCGCGTGGACCGATCGGGGCTTAGGAGGCCGCGCGTGGGCCGATCGGGGCTCAGGAGACGGCGCGTGGACCGATCGGGGCTCGGAGACGACGCGTGGACCGATCGGGGTTCGGCGACCGCGCGTGAACCGACTGGGGCTCAGGCGGTTGCGCGTGGACCAATTGGGGTTCGGCGACGGCGCGTGGACCGTTCGGGGCTCGGAGACGGCGCGTTAATCGATCGGGGCTTAGGAGACGATGCGTAGACCGATCGGGGCTCGGAGACGGCGCGTGGAACTATCGGGTCTCAGGAAACGGCGCGTGAAATGATCGGCGCTCGGAGACCCTACGTGGACCGATTGGGGCTTAGGAGACGGCGCGTGGACCGATCGGGGCGCAGGAAGCGGCGCCTGGACCGATCGGGGCTCTGGAAGCGGCGCATCGATGGATCGAAGTTTAGGGAACGACGCGTGGACCGATCGTAGCTTAAGAGACGACGCGTGGACCGATCAGGGCTCAGGAGGCGGCGCGTGGACCGATTGGGGCTCGGGAGACTGCGCGTCGATGGATCGAAGTTTAGGGAACGACGCGTGGACCGATCGTGGCTTAAGAGACGACGCGTGGACCGATCAGGGCTCAGGAGACGGCACGTGGACCGATCGGGGCTCAGGAGACGGCGCGTGGACCGATTGGGGCTCGGGAGACTGCGCGTGGATGGATCGAAGTTTAGGGAACGACGCGTGGACCGATCGGGGCTCAGGAGACGGCGCGTGGACCGATCGGGGCTCTGGAGACGGCGCGTGGACCGATTGGGGTTCGGGAGACTGCGCGTGGATGGAACGGGGCTTAGGGAACGACACGTGGACCGATCGGAGCTCAGGAGATTCCCGTGGATCGATCGGGGCTCCGGAGGCGGCGCATGGACCGATTGGGCAGCCGGAAATGGTGCGTGGACCGATCGGGGCTCGGGAGACGGCGCGTGGGCGATCGGGGCTTAGGAAGCGGCGGCTGGACCGATCGTGGCTCGGAGACGACGCGTGGACGTATCGGGGCTTAGGAGACGATGCGTGCACCGATCGGGGCTCAGGAGACGGCGCCGTGGATGGATCAGGGCTTAGGGAACGACGCGTGAACCGATCGGGGCTCAGGCGACGGCGCTTGAGTGGATCGGGGCTTAGGAAACGACGCGTGGACCGATCGGGGCTCAGGAGACGGCGCGTGGACCGATCGGGGCTGGGAGACGGCGCGTGGAACGATCGGGGCTCAGGAGACTGCGCGTGGATGGATCGGGGCTTAGGGAACGACGCGTGGACCGATCGGGGCTCAGGAGACGGCGCGTGGACCGATCGGGGCTGGGAGACGGCGCGCGGAACGATCGGAGCTTAGGAGACAGCGCGTGGACCGATCGGAGATCAGGAGACGACGCGTGGACCGATCGGGGCTCGGAGACGACGCGTGTACGGATCGGGGATTCGGGGACGAGGCGTGGACCGATCGGGGCTCAGGAGACGACGCGTCGACGCATCGGGGCTTAGGAGACGACGCGTGGACCGATCGGGGCTTAGGAGACGACGCGTGGACCGATCGGGGCTCAGGAAGCGGCGCCTAGACCGATCGTGGCTCGGAGACGGCGCGTGGAGGCATCGGGCCTAAGAAGATTACGCATAGACCGAGCGGGGCGCAGGAGACGGCGCGAGGAGCGATCGGGGCTGAGGAGAAGACGCGTGGACGGATCGGGGCTCAGGAGACGGCGCGTGGACCGATTGGGGCTCGGGAGACTGCGCGTGGATGGATCGAAGTTTAGGGAACGACGCGTGAACCGATCGGGGCTCAGGAGACGGCGCGTGGACCGATCGCGGCTCAGGAGACGGCGCGTGGACCGATTGGGGCTCGGGAGACTGCGCGTGGATGGAACGGGGCTTAGGGAACGACACGTGGACCGATCGGAGCTCAGGAGATTCGCGTGGATCGATCGGGGCTCCGGAGACGGCGAGTGAACCGATCGGCGCTCAGCGACGGGGCGTGGACCGATCGGGGCTTAGGAGACGGCGCGTGCACCGATCGGGGCCCGGAGACGGGTCGTGGAAAGATTGGGGCTTAGGAGACGGCGCGTGGACCGAACGGGGCTTAGGAGACGACGCGTGGACCGATCGGGGCTCAGGAGACGGCGCGTGGACCGATCGGGGCTCAGGAGACGGCGCGTGGACCGATTGGGGCTCGGGAGACTGCGCGTGGATGGATCGGGGCTTAGGGAACGACGCGTGGACCGATCGGGGCTCAGGAGACGGCGCGTGGACCGATCGGGGCTCGGAGACGGCGCGTAGAACGATTGGGGCTTAGGAGAAGGCGCGTGGAGCGATCGGGGCTCAGGAGACGGCGCGTGAACCGATCGGCGTTCGGAGACGGCGCGTCGACCGATCGGCGTTCGGAGACGGCGCGTCGACCGATCGGCGTTCGGAGACGGCGCGTCGACCGATCGGGGTTCGGAGACGGCGCGTGGACCGTCTGGGGCTTAGGAGACGATGCGTGGACCGATCGGGGCTTAGTGGACGACGCGTGGACCGATCGGGGCTCAGGAGACGGCGCGTGGACCGATCGGGGGTTAGGAGACGGCGCGTGGACCGATCGGGGCTTAGGAAGCGGCGGCTGGACCGACCGTGGCTCGGAGACGACGCGTGGACGTATCGGGGCTTAGGAGACGATGCGTGCACCGATCGGGGCTCAGGAGACGGCGCCGTGGATGGATCAGGGCTTAGGGAACGACGCGTGAACCGATCGGGGCTCAGGCGACGGCGCTTGAGTGGATCGGGGCTTAGGAAACGACGCGTGGACCGATCGGGGCTCAGGAGACGGCGCGTGGACCGATCGGGGCTGGGAGACGGCGCGTGGAACGATCGGGGCTCAGGAGACTGCGCGTGGATGGATCGGGGCTTAGGGAACGACGCGTGGACCGATCGGGGCTTAGGAGACGGCGCGTGGACCGATCGGGGCTGGGAGACGGCGCGCGGAACGATCGGAGCTTAGGAGACAGCGCGTGGACCGATCGGAGATCAGGAGACGACGCGTGGACCGATCGGGGCTCTGGCAGCGGCGCACGGACCGATCGTGGCTCGGAGACGGCGCGTGGACCGATCGGGGCTCAGGAAACGGCGCGTGGAGCGATCAGGGCTCAGGTGACGACGCGTGGATCGATCGGGGCTCAGGAGACGACGCGTCGACCGATCGGGGCTCAGGAGAGGGCGCGCGGACCAACCGGGGCTCAGGAGATTCGCGTAGATCAATCGGGGCTGCGGAGGCGCCGCGTAGACGGATGGGGCTCCGAAGACGGCGCGTGGACCGATCGGCGCTCGGAGACGGCGCGTGGACCGATTGGGGCTTAGAAGACGGCGCGTGGACCGATCGGGGCTCAGGAAGCGGCGCCTAGACCGATCGTGGCTCGGAGACGGCGCGTGGAGGCATCGGGTCTAAGAAGACGACGCATGGACCGAGCGGGGCTCGGGAGACGGCGCGAGGAGCGATCGAGGCTCAGGACAAGACGCGTCAATTGATCGGGGCTCAGGAGACGACGCGTCGACGGATCGGGTCTTCGAAGACGACGCGTGAACCGACCGGGGATTAGGAGACGACGCGTCGACCGATCGGGGCTTAGGAGACGACGCGTGGACTGATCGGGGCTGAGGAGAAGACGCGTGGGCCGATCCGGGCTTAGGAGAGGACCCGTCGACCGATCGGGGCTCAGGAGACGACGCGTGGACCGATCGAGGTTTAGCAGAGGGCGCGTCGGACGATCGGGGCTCAGGAGACGGCGCGTGGACGGATCGGGTCTCAGGAGACGGCGCGTGACCCGATCGGCGCTCGGAGACCGGGCGTGCACCGATCGGGGCTTAGGAGATGGCGCGTGCACCAATCGGGGCCCGGCGACGGGTCGTGGACAGATTAGGGCTTAGGAGACGGCGCGTGGACCGATCGGGGCTCGGAGACGGCGCGTGGACCGATCGGGGCTTAGGAGACGACGCGTGGACCGATCGGTGCTGAGGAGACGGTGCGTGGACCGATCCGGTCTCAGGAGACGGCGCGTGGACCGATTGGGGCTCGGGAGACTGCGCGTGGATGGACCGGGGCTAAGGAGACGACGTGTGGACCGATCGGGGCATAGGAGACGACGCGTGTACCTATCGGGGCTCAGGAGACAGCGCGTGGTCCGATTGGGCCTCACGAGACGGCGCGTGGACAGATCGGGGCTCGGAGACGACGCGTGTACGGATCGGGGATTCGGGGACGAGGCGTGGACCGATCGGGGCTTAGGAGACGACGCGTGGACCGATCGGTGCTCAGGAAGCGGCGCCTAGACCGATCGTGGCTCGAAGACGGCGCGTGGAGGCATCGGGCCTAAGAAGACGACGCATGGACCGAGCGGGGCGCAGGAGACGGCGCGAGGAGCGATCGGGGCTGAGGAGAAGACGCGTGGCCCGATCGGGGCTCAGGAGACGGCGCCGTGGATGGATCAGGGCTTAGGGAACGACGCGTGAACCGATCGGGGCTCAGGCGACGGCGCTTGAGTGGATCGGGGCTTAGGAAACGACGCGTGGACCGATCGGGGCTCAGGAGACGGCGCGTGGACCGATCGGGGCTCGGAAACGACGCGTTAACCGAGCGGGGCTTAGGAGACTATGCGTGGACCGATCGGGGCTCGGAGACAGCGCGTGTACCGACTGGGGCTCAGGAGGTTGCGCGTGGACCCATCGGGGCTCGGAGACGGCGTGTGGACGTATCGGGGCTTAGGAGACGACGCGTGCACGGATCGGGGCTCAGGAGAAGGCGCGTGAACCGATCGGCGCTCGGAGACGGCGCGTGGACCGATCGTGGCTTAGGAGACGATGCGCGGACCGATCGGGGCTCGGCGAGGGCGCGTGGACCGACCGGGGCTCAGGAGACGGCGCGTGGACCGATCGGGCCTCGGCGACTGCGCGTGGACGTATCGGGGCTCAGGAGACGGCGCGTGGACCGATTGGGGCTCGGAGACGGCGCGTTAACCGATCGGGGCTTAGGAGACGACGCGTGGACCGATTGGGGCGTAGGACGCGACGCGTGTACCTATCGGGGCTCACGAGACAGCGTGTGGACCGATTGGGGCTCAGGAGACGGCGCCTGGACCGATCGGGGCTCGGAGACGGCGCGTGGAACGATCGGAGCTCAGGAGACGGCGCGTGTACCTATCGGGGCTCACGAGACTGCGTGTGGGCCGATTGGGGTTCAGGAGACGACGCGTCGACCGTTCGGGGCTCAGGAGGCGGCGCGCGGACCGGCCGGGGCTCAGGAGCGTAGCGTGGATCGATCGGGGCTCCGCAGGCGGCGCGTGGACCGATTGGAGAGCAGGAGATGGTGCGTGGACCGATCGGGGCCCGGAGACGGCGCGTGGACCGATCGGGGCTCAGGAGACGGCGCGTGAACCGATCGGCGCTCGGAGACGGCGCGTGGACCGATCGGGGCTTAGGAGACGGCGCGTGGACCGATCATGGCTCGGCGACGGCGCGTGGACCGATCGGGGTTTGGATACGACGCGTGGACCGATCGGGGCTCGGAGACAGCGCGTGGACCAACCGGGGCTCAGGCGGTTGAGCGTGGACCAATTGGGGTTCGGCAACGGCGCGTGGACCGATCCGGGCTCAGGAGACGGCGCGAGGACCGATCGGGGCTCGGAGACGGCGCGTGGAGCCATCGGGGCTCAGGAGACGGCGCGTGAACCGATCGGCGCTCGGAGACGGCGCGTGGACCGATCGGGGCTTAGGAGACGGCGCGTGAACCGATCGGCGCTCGGAGACGGCGCGTGGACGGATCAGGGCTCAGGAGACGGCGCGTGAACCAATCGGCGCTCGGAGACGGCGCGTGGACCGATCAGGGCTTAGGAGACGGCGAGTGCACCGATCGGGGCCCGGAGACGGCGTGTGGACCGATCGGGGCGCAGGAAGCCGCGCCTGGACCCATCGTGGCTCGGAGACGGCGCGTGGAGGCATCAGGGCTAAGAACACGACGCATGGACCGAGCGGGGTTCAGGAGATGGCGCGAGGAGCGATCGGGGCTCAGGAGAAGACGCGTCAATTGATCGGGGCTCAGGAGACGACGCGGCGACGGATCGGGGCTTAGGATACGACGCGTGGACATATTGGGGCTCAGGAGACGGCGCGTGGACCGATCGGGCCTCGGCGACTGCGCGTGGACGTATCGGGGCTCAGGAGACGGCGCGTGGACCGATTGGGGCTCGGAGACGGCGCGTTAACCGATCGGGGCTTAGGAGACGACGCGTGGACCGATCGGGCCTCAGGAGACGGCGCGTGGACCGATCGGTGCTCGGAGGCGCCGCGTGGAACGATCGGGGCTCAGGAGACGGCGCGTGAAATGATCGGCGCTCTGAGACGGCGCGTGGACCGATTGTGGCTTACGAGACGGCGCGTGGATCGATCGGGGCTCAGGAAGCGCCGCCTCGACCTATCGTGGCTCGGAGACGGCGCGTGGAGGCATCGGGGCTAAGAACACGACGCATGGACCGAGCGGGGCTCAGGAGACGGCGCGAGTAGCGATCGGGGCTCAGGAGAAGACGCGTCAATTGATCGGGGCTCAGGAGACGACGCGGCGACGGATCGGGGCTTAGGATACGACGCGTGGACATATTGGGGCTCAGGAGGCCGCGCGTGGACCGATCGCGGCTCGACGCCGCGCGTGGACGGATCAGGGCTCAGGAGACGGCGCGTGGACCGATCGGGGCGGGGAGACGGCGCGTGACCCGACCGGGGCTTAGGAGGCCGCGCGTGGACTGATTGGGGCTCGGCGACTGCGCGTGGACGTATCGGGGCTCAGGAGATGGCGCGTGGACCGATCGCGGCGGGGAGACGGCGCGTTAACCGATCGGGGCTTAAGAGACGATGCGTGGACCGATCGCGGCTCGGAGACGGCGCGTGGACCGACCGGGGCTAAGAGGCCGCGCGTGGACCTATCGAGGCTTAGGAGCCGACGCGTGGACCGCTCGGGGCTCAGGAAACGGCGCGTGGACCGAACGGTGCTCGGAGACGACGCGTGGACCGATCGGGGCTCGGAGACGGCGCGTGTACGGATCGAGGCTTGGAGACGGCGCGTGAACCGATCGGAGATCAGGAGAGGACGCCTGGACTGATAGGGCTTTGGAAGCGGCGCACGGACCGATCGTGGCTCGGAGACGGCGCGTGGAGGCATCGGGGCTTTGAAGACGACGCGTGGACCGAACGGTGCTCAGAAAACGGCTCGTGGACCGATCAGGGCTCGGAGACATCGCGTGGAATGATCGGGGCTCAGGAGACGGCGTGTGAACCGATCGGCGCTCGGAGACGGCGCGTGCACCGATCGGGGCTTAGGAGACGGCGCGTGGACCGACCGGGGTTTAGGAGAAGACGGTTGGACCGAACGGGGCTTAGGAGACGGCGCGTGCACCGATCGGGGCTCCGGAGACGGCGCGCGGACCGACTGGGGCTCAGGAGACTCGCGTGGATCGATCGGGGCTCCGGAGGCGCCGCGTGGACCGATTGGGATCAGGAGACGACGCGTGGACCGATCGGGCGTAGGAGACGACGCGTGTACCTATCGGGGCTCACGACACAGCGTGTGGACCGATTGGGGCTCAGGAGACGGCGCGTGGAACGATCGGGGCTCAGGAGACGGCGCCTCAACCGATCGGCGCTCGGAGACGGCGCATGGACCGATCGGGGCTTAGGAGACGGCGCGTGGAGCGATCGGAGATCAGGAGATGACGCGTGGACCGATCGGGGCTCAGGAAACGGCGTGTGGCGCGATCGGAGCTCAGGAGACGACGCGTGGATCGATCAGGGCTCAGGAGACGACGCGTCGACCAATCAGGGCTCAGGAGACGGCGCGCCGACCGACTGGGGCTCAGGAGACTCGCGTGAATCGATCGGGGCTCCGGAGGCGCCGCGTGGACCGATTGGGATCAGGAGACGGTGCGTGAACCGTTCGGGGCTCGGAGACGGCGCGTGGACCGATCGCGGCTCGGAGAAGGCGCCTGGAACGATCGGGGCTCAGGAGGCCGCGCGTGGACCTATCGAGGCTTAGGAGCCGACGCGTGGACCGATCGGGGCTCAGGAAGCGGCGCCTGGACCGATCGTGGCTCGGAGACGGCGCGTGTACGGATCGAGGCTTGGAAACCGCGCGTGGACCGATCGGCGCTCGGAGACGGCGCGTGGACCGATCGGGGCTTAGGAGACGGCGCGTGGACCGATCGGGGCTCGGAGACATCGCGTGGAATGATCGGGGCTCAGGAGACGGCGCGTGAACCGATCGGCGCTCGGAGACGGCGCGTGCACCGATCGGGGCTTAGGAGACGGCGCGTGGACCGATCGGGGCTCGGAGACATCGCGTGGAATGATCGGGGCTCAGGAGACGGCGCGTGAACCGATCGTGGCTCGGAGACGGCGCGTGGAGGCATCGGGGCTTTGAAGACGACGCGTGGACCGAACGGTGCTCAGAAAACAGCTGGTGGACCGATCGGGGCTCGGAGACATCGCGTGGAATGATCGGGGCTCAGGAGACGGCGCGTGAACCGATCGGCGCTCGGAGACGGCGCGTGCACCGATCGGGGCTTAGGAGACGGCGCGTGGATCGATCGGGGCTCAGGAGACGACGCGTCGACCGTTCGGGGCTCAGGAGACGGCGCGCGGACCGGCCGGGGCTCAGGAGCCTAGCGTGGATCGATCGGGGCCCGGAGACGGCGCGTGGACCGATCGGGGATTAGGAGACGACGCGTGGAGGCATCGGGGCTAAGAAGACGACGCATGGACCGAGCGGGGCTCAGGAGACGGCGCGTGGACCGATCGGTGCTCAGAGACGGCGCGTGGACGGACCGTGGCTTAGAATGCGTCACGCGGACCGATCGGGGCTCGGATACGGCGTGTGGACCGATCGGGGCTCGGAGACGGCGCGTGGAACGATCGGAGCTCAGGAGACGGGGCGTGAAATGATCGGCGCTCTGAGACGGCGCGCGGACCGATCGGTGCTCAGGAGCCTAGCGTGGATCGATCGGGGCCCGGAGACGGCGCGTGGACCGATCGGGGCTTAGGAGACGACGCGTGGAGGCATCGGGGCTAAGAAGACGACGCATGGACCGAGCGGGGCTCAGGAGACGGCGCGTGGACCGATCGGTGCTCAGAGACGGCGCGTGGACGGACCGTGGCTTAGAATGCGTCACGCGGACCGATCGGGGCTCGGATACGGCGTGTGGACCGATCGGGGCTCGACGACGGCGCGTGGAACGATCGGGGCTCAGGAGACGGCGCGTGGACCGATTGGGGCTCGGATACGGCGCGTGGACCGATCGGTGCTCGGAGACGGCGCGTGGAACGATCGCGGCTCGGCGACGGCGCGTGGACCGATCGGGGCTCAGGAGGCCGCGCGTGGACCGATGATGGCTCGGCGACGGCGCGCGGACCGATCGTGGCTCGGAGACGGCGCGTGGACCGATCGTGGCTTAGGAGAAGGCGCGTTGAATGATCGAGGCTCAGGAGACGGCGCGTGGACCGATCGTGGCTCGGAGACGGCGCGTGGAGGCATCGGGGTTAAGAAGACGACGCATCGACCGAGCGGGGTTCAGGAGACGGCGCGAGGAGCGATCGGGGCTCAGGAGAAGACGCGTCAATTGATCGGGGCTCAGGACACGACGCGGCGACGGATCGTGGCTCGGAGACGGCGCGTGGAGGCATGGGGGTTAAGAAGACGACGCATGGACCGAGCGGGGCTCAGGAGACGGCGCGAGGAGCGATCGGGGCTCAGGAGACGAGGCGTGGATCGATCGGGGCTCAGGAAACGACGCGTCGACCGATCGGGGCTCAGGAGACGGCGCGCGGACCGACCGGGGCTCAGGAGCCTCGCGTGGACCGATCATGACTCGGCGACGGCGCGTGGACGGATCGAGGCTCGAAGACGACGCGTGGACCGATGGGGGCTCGGATACGGCGCGTGAACCAACCGGGGCTCAGGAGGTCGCGCGTGGACCGATCGCGGCTCGGTGACGGCACGTGGACCGATCGGGGCTCAGGAGGCCGCGCGTGGACCTATCGGGGCTCAGGAGGCCGCGCGTGGACCGATCGCGGCTCGGCGGCGGCGCGTGGACCGATCGGGGCTCAGGAGGACGCGCGTGGACCGATCATGGCTCGGCAACGGCGCGTGGACCGATCGATGTTCAGAGACGACGCGTGGACCGATCGGGGCTCAGGCGGTTGCGCGTGGACCATTTGGGGTTCGGCGACGGCGCGTGGACCGATCGGCGCTCGGAGACAGCGCGTTAACCGATCCGGGCTTAGGAAACGATGCATGGACCGATCGGTGCTTGCCGACGGCGCGTGGACCGATCGGGGCTCAGGAGACGACGCGTGGACCGATGGGGTCTCGGATATGGCGCGTGAACCAACCGGGGCTCAGGAGGTCGCGCGTGGACCGATCGCGGCTCGGTGACGGCGCGTGGACCGATCGGGGCTCAGGAGGCCGCGCGTGGACCGATCGCGGCTCGGCGGCGGCGCGTCGACCGATCGGGGCTCATGAGGCCGCGCGTGGACCGATCATGGCTCGGCAACGGCGCGTGGACCGATCGATGTTCAGAGACGACGCGTGGACCGATCGGGGCTCAGGCGGTTGCGCGTGGACCATTTGGGGTTCGGCGACGGCGCGTGGACCGATCGGCGCTCGGAGACAGCGCGTTAACCGATGCGGGCTTAGGAAACGATGCATGGACCGATCGGGGCTTGGAGACGACGCGTGGACCGATCCGGGCTCGGAGACGGCGCGTGAACCGATCGGCGCTCGGAGACAGCACGTGGACCGATCGGGGCTTAGGAGACGGCGCATGGACCGATCGGAGATCAGGAGACGATGCGTGGACCGATAGGGCTCTGGAAGCGGCGCACGGACCGATCGTGGATCGGCGACGGCGCGTGGACCGATCGGGGCTCAGGAGACCGCGCGTGGACCGATCATAGCTCGGCAACGGCGCGTGGACCGATCGGGGCTCGGAGACAGCGCGTGGACCGACTGGGGCTCAGGCGGTTGCGCGTGGACCAATTCGGGTTCGGCGACGGAACGTGGACCGCTCGGCGCTCGGAGACGGCGCGTGGAGCGATCGGGGCTTAGGAGACAACGCGTGGACCGATCGGGGCTCGGAGACTGCGCGTGGAATGATCGGGGCTCAGGAGACGGCGCGTGAACCGATCGGCGCTCGGAGACGGTACGTGGACCGATCGGGGCTTAGGAGATGGCGCGTGGACCGATCGGGGCTCGGAGACGACGCGTAGACCGATCGGTGCTCGGAGACAGCGCGTGGACCGACTGGGGCTCGGATACGGCGCGTGGACCGATCATGGCTTAGGAGAAGGCGCGTTGAATGATCGGGGCTCAGGAGACGGCGCGTGGATCGATTGGGGCGTGGATACGGCGCGTGACGCGACCGGGGCTCAGGAGGCCGCGCGTGGAGCGATCATGGCTCGGCGACGGCGCATGGACCGATCGGGGCTCGGAGACGACGCGTGGAGTGATAGGGGCTCAGGAGACGGCGCGTGGACCGGTCGGGGCTTAGGAGACTCGCGTGGACCGATTGGGACTCAGGCGGTTGCGCGTGGATCAATTGGGGTTCGGCGACGGCGCGTGGACCGATCCGGTCTCAGGAGACGGCGCGTTAAATGATCGGCGCTCGGAGACGCCGCGTGGACCGATTGGGGCGTAGGAGACGGCGCGTGGACCGATCGGGGTTCAGGAGACGGCGCGAGGAGCGATCGGGGCTCAGGAGAAGACACGTCAATTGATCGGGGCTCCGGAGACGACGCCTCGACGGAGTGGGGCTCAGGAGGCGGCACGAGAAGCGATCGGGGCTCAGGAGAAGCCGCGCCAATTGATCGGGGCTCAGGAGACGACGCGTCGACGAATCGGGGCTCAGGAGACGGCGCGTGAACCGATCGGGCTCGGAGAGGGCGCGTGGACCGATCGGGGCTTAGGAGACGGCGCGTGAACCGATCGGGGCTCGGAGACATCGCGTGGAATGATCGGGGCTCAGGAGACGGCGCGTGAACCGACCGGGGCTCAGGAGGCCGCGCGTGGCCCGATCGCGGCTCGGTGACGGCGCGTGGGCCGATCGGGGCTCGAAGACGACGCGTGGATCGATCGGGGCTCGGAGACGGCGCGAGGACGCATCTGGGCTTAGAAGACGGCGCGTTTACGGATCGGGGATCAGGAGACGACGCGTGGAACGATCCGGGCTCAGTAGACGGAGCGTGGACCGATCGGGGCTTGGAGACGACGCGTGGATCGATCGGGGCTCGGAGACGGCGCGAGGAGGCATCTGGGCTTAGAAGACGACGCGTGGATCGATCGGGGCTCGGAGACGGCGCGTGAACCGTTCGGGGCTTAGGAGGCGGCGCGTGGAACGATCGGACTCGGAGACGGCGCGTGGACCGATCGAGGCTTAGGAGACGACGCGTGGATCGAGCGGGGCTCGGAGACGACGAGTGGATCGAGCGGGGCTCGGAGACGGCGCGTGGATGGACCGTTGCTTAGAATGCGGCACGCGGACCGATCGGCGCTCGGAGACGGCGCGTGGATCGATCGGGGCTTAGGAGACGGCGCGTGGACCGATTGGGGCTCAGGAGGCCGCGCGTGGACCGATCATACCTCGGCGACGGCGCGTGGACCGATCGGGGTTCGGATACGACGCATGGACCGATCGGAGCTCGGAGACGACGCGTGGAGCGGTCGGGGCTCAGGAGAAGTCGCGTGGATCGATCGGGACTCAGGAGACGACGCGTCGACGGATCAGGGCTTAGGAGACGACGCGTGGACCGATCGGGGCTTAGGAGCCGACGCGTGGACCGATCCGGGCTCAGGAGACGACGCGTGTACGGATCGGGGATTCGGGGACGACGCGTGGAACGATCCGGGCTCAGGAGACGGCGCGTGGACCGATCGGGGCTCGGAGACGGCGCTTCGAATGATCGGGGCTCAGGTGACGGGGCGTGAACCGATCGGCGCTCGGGGACGGCGCGTGGACCGATCGGGGCTTATGAGAAGGCGCTTGGACCGATCGGGGCTTAGGAGACGGCGCGTGGGCCGATCAGAGCTCGGAGACGGCGCGTGGAACGATCGGGGCTCAGGCGACGGCGCGTGGACCGATCGGGGCTTAGGAGACGGCGCGTCGACTGACCGGAGATCGGGAGATGACGCGTGGACCGATCGGGGCTCTGGAAGCGGCGCACGGACCGATCGTGGCTCGGTGACGACGCGTGTACGGATCGGGGATTCGGGGACGACGCGTGGAACGATCCGGGCTCAGGAGACGGCGCGTGGACCGATCGGGGCTCGGAGACGGCGCGTGGACCGATCGGGGCTTAGGAGAAGGCGCTTGGACCGATCGGGGCTTAGGAGACGGCGCGTGGGCCGATCGGAGCTCGGAGACGGCGCGTGGAACGATCGGGCTCAGGAGACGGCGCGTGAACCGATCGGCGCTCGGAGACGGCGCGTGGACCGATCGGGGCTCAGAAGACGACGCGTCGACCGATCGGGGCTCAGGTGACGGCGCGCGGCCCGACCGGGGCTCAGGAGACGGCGCGTGAAATGATCGGCGCTCGGACAGGGCGCGTGGACCGATTGGGGCTTAAGAGACGACGGGTGGACCGATCGGGGCTTAGGAGACGGCACGTGAATCGATCGGGGCACAGGACACGGCGCGTGCACCGGTCGGGGCTTAGGAGACGACGCGTCGACAGATCGGGGCTCAGGAGAAGGGGTGTGGACCGATCGGGTCTCGGCGATGGCGCGTGGACCGATCAGGGCTCGGAGACGACGCGTGGACCGATCGGAGCTGGGACACGGCCCGTGGACGGATCGGGGTTTAGGAGACGGCGCATGGACTAATTGGGGCTCAGGAGACGGCGCGTGGACCGATCGGGGCTTAGGAGACGACGCGTGGACCGATCGGGGCTTAGAAGACGACGGGTGGACCGATCGGGGCTCAGGAGACGGCGCGTGGACCGACCGGGGCTCAGGAGGCGACGCGTGGACCCATCGGGGCTCGGAGACGGCGTGTGGACCGATCGGGGCTTAGGAGACGATACGTGGACCGATCGGGTCTTAGGAGACGACGCGTGGACCGATCGGGGCTCGGAGACGGCGCTTGGACCGATCGGTGATTAGGAGACGGCGCGTGGGCCGATCGGAGCTCGGAGTCGGCGCGTGGAACGATCGGGGCTCAGGAGACGGCGCGTGAACCGATTGGCGCTCGGAGACGATGCGTGGACCGATCGGGGCTCAGGAAAGGGCGTGTGGAGCGGTCGGGGCTCAGGAGACGACGCGTGGGTTGATCGGGGCTCAGAAGACGACGCGTCGACCGATCGGGGCTCAGGTGACGGCGCGCGGACCGACCGGGGCTCAGGAGACGGCGCGTGAAATGATCGGCGCTCGGAGGGGGCGCGTGGACCGATTGGGACTTAAAAGACGACGGGTGAACCGATCGGGGCTTAGGAGTCGGCACGTGAATCGATCGGGCCTCAGGAGAAGTGGTGTGGACCGATCGGGGCTCAGGAGACGGAGCGTGAAATGATCGGCGCTCGGAGAGGGTGCATGGACCGATCGGGGCTCGGCGATGGCGCGTGGACCGATCGGGGCTCGGCGATGGCGCGTGGACCGATCAGGGCTCGGAGACGACGCGTGTACGGATCGAGGTTTGGCGACGGCGCATGAACAGATCGGAGCTCGGACACGGCCCGTGGACGGATCAGGGCTTAGGAGACGGCGCGTGGATTAATTGGGGCTCAGGAGACGACGCGTGGACCGATCGGGGCTCGGAAACGACGCGTTAACCGAGCAGGGCTTAGGAGACGACGCGTGGACCGATCGGGGCGTAGGAGACGTCGCGTGTACCTATCGGGGCTCACGAGACAGCGTGTGGACAATTTGGGCTCAGGAGACGGCGCGTGCACCGGTCGGGGCTTAGGAGACGACCCGTCGACAGATCGGGGCTCAGGAGAAGGGGTGTGGACAGATCGGGGCTCAGGAGACGGCGCGTGGACCGATCGGGGCTCGGCGATGGCGCGTGGACCGATCGGGGCTCGGCGATGGCGCGTGGACCGATCAGGGCTCGGAGACGACGCGTGGACCGATCGGAGCTCGGACACGGCCCGTGGACGGATCGGGGCTTAGGAGACGGCGCATGGACTAATTTGGGCTCAGGAGACGACGCGTGGACCGATCGGGGCTCGGAAACGACGTGTTAACCAAGCGGGGCTTAGGAGACTACGCGTGGACCGATCGGGGCTTAGAAGACGACGCGTGTACCTATCGGGGCTCAGGAGACAGCGCGTGGACCGATCAGGGCTCGGCGACTGCGCGTGGACGTATCGGGGCTCAGGGAACGGCGCGTGGACCGATCGGGGCTCGGGGACGGCGCGTGGACCGATCGGGGCCCGGAGACGACGCGTGGACCGATCCGGGCTCAGGAGACGGCGCGTGGAGCGGTCGGGGCTCAGGGGAAGACCCGTGGATCGATCGGGGCTCAGGAGACGACGCGTCGACCGATCGGGGCTCAGGAGGCTGCGCGTGGACCCTTCGGGGCTCGCAGAAGGCACGAGGACCGATCAGGGCTTAGGAGACGACGCGTGGACCGATCGGGGCTCGGAGACGGCGCGTGGATGGACCGTGGCTTAGAATGCGGCACGCGGACCGATCGGGGCTCGGAGACGGCATGTGGATCGATCGTGGCTCAGGAGACGGCGGGTGGACCGATGGGGATCAGGAGGCGGTGCGTCTACCGATCGGGGCACGAAGGCGGCGCGTGGACCGATCGGGGCATAGGAGACGACGCGTGTACCTATCGGGGATCAGGAGACAGCGAGTGGACCGATTGGGGCTCAGGAGACGGCGCGTGAACCGATCGAGGCTCGGCGACGGCGCGTGGACCCATCGGGGCTCGGAGACGACGCGTGTACGGATCGGGGCTTGGTGACGGCGCGTTTACCGATCGCGGCTCGGAGACGGCCCATGGACAGATCGGGGCTTAGGAGACGGCGCGTGGGCCGAACGGGGCTCAGGAGACGGCGCGTGGACCGGTCGGGGCTTAGGACACGACGCCTGGACAGATCGGGGCTTAGGAGGCGGCGTGTGGAACGATCGGTGCTCAGGAGACGGCGCGTGGACCGTTCGGGGCTTAGGAGACGACGCGTGGACCGATCGGGGCGTAGGAGACGATACGTGGACCGATCGGGGCTCAGGAGACGGCGCGTGGACCGACTGGGTCTCAGGAGGTTGCCCGTGGACGAATTGGGGTTCGGCGACGGCGCGTGGACCGACCGGGGCTCAGGAGACGGCGCTTGGACCGATCGGGGCTCGGAGACGGCGCGTTGAACGATCGGAGCTCAGGAGACGGGGCGTGAAATGATCGGCGCTCTGAGACGGCGCGTGGACCGATCGGTGCTCGGAGACGGCGCGTGGACGGACCGCGGCTCAGAATGCGGTACGCGGACCGATCGGGGATCGGACACGGCGTGTGGACCGATCGAGGCTCGGAGACGACGCGATTACGGATCGGGGATCAGGAGACGACGCGTGGAACGATCCGGGATCAGGAGACGAAGCGTGGACCGATCGGGGCTCGGAGACGGCGTGTGGAACGATCGGGGCTCGGGTGACGGCGCGTGAACCGATCGGCGCTCGGAGACGGCGCGTGGATCGATCGGGGATCGGGGACGGCGCGTGGAACGATCGGGGCTCGGAGTCGACGCGTTAGCCGATCGGGGCTTAGGAGACGATGCGTGGACCGATCGGGGCTCGGAGACGGCGCGTGGACCGACCGGGCTTTAGGAGAAGGCGCTTGGACCGAACGGGGCTTAGGAGACGGCGCGTGGACGGATCGGGGCTCGGAGACGGCGCGTGGAATGATCGGGGCTCAGGAGACGGCGCGTGGAGCGATCGGGGCTCAGGAGGCCGCGCGTGGACCGATCGCGGCTCGGCGACGGCGCGTGGACCGATCGGGTCTCAGGAGGCCGCGCGTGGACAGATCATGACTCGGCGACGGCGCGTGGACCGATCGGGGCTCGGAGACGACGCGTGGACCGATCGGGGCTCGGAGACGGCGCATGAACCGACCGGGGCTCAGGAGACGGCGCGTGGACTGATCGGGGCTCGGAGACGGCGCGTTAACCGATCGGGGCTCAGGAGACGATGCGTGGATCGATCGGGGCTCAGGAGGCGGCGCGTAGACCCATCGGGGCTCGGAGACGGCACGTGGACCGATCAGGGCTTAGGAGACGACGCGTGGACCGATCGGGGCGTGGAGACGGCGCGTGGACGGACCGTGGCTTAGAATGCGTCACGCGGACCGATCGGGGCTCGGATACGGCGTGTAGACGTATCGGGGCTTAGGAGACGATGCGTGAATCGATCGGGGCTCAGGAGACGCCGCGTGGACCGATCGGGGCTCGGAGACGGCGCGTGGAACGATCGGGGCTCAGGAAACGGCGCGTAAAATGATCGGCGCTCTGAGACGGCGCGTGGACCGATTGTGGCTTACGAGACGGCGCGAGGAGCGATCGGGGCTCAGGAGAAGACGCGTCAATTGATCGGGGCTCAGGAGACGACGCGGCGACGGATCGGGGCTTAGGATACGACGCGTGGACCGACCGGGGCTCAGGAGACCGCGCGTGGACCCATCGGGGCTCGGAGACGGCGCGTGAACCGACCGGGGCTCGGAGACGACGCGTGTACGTATCGGGGCTTGGTGACGGAGCGTGGACCGATCGGGGCTCACGAAGCGTCGCCTGAACCGATCGTGGCTCGGAGACGGCGCGAGGAGGCATCTGGGCTTAGAAGACGACGCGTGGATCGATCGGGGCTCGGAGACGGCGCGTGAACCGACCGCGGCTCAGGAGGCCGCGCGTGGACCGATCGAGGTTCGGCGACGGCGCGTGGACCGATCGGGGCTCGGCGACTGTGTGTGGACGTATCGGAGTTCAGGAGACGGCGCGTGGACCGATCGGGGCTCGGAGACAGCGCGTGGACCGACTGGGGCTCAGGCGGTTGCGCGTGGACCAATTGGGGTTCGGCGACGGCGCGTGGACCGATCCGGGCTCAGGTGCCGGCGCGTGGACCGATCGGGGCTCGGAGACGGAGCGTGGACCGATCGGGGCTCGGAGACGACGCGTGGACCGATCGGGGCTCAGGAGACGGCGCGTGGACAGATCATGACTCGGCGACGGCGCGTGGACCGATCGGGGCTCGGAGACGACGCGTGGACCGATCGGGGCTCGGAGACGGCGCATGAACCGACCGGGGCTCAGGAGACGGCGCGTGGACTGATCGGGGCTCGGAGACGGCGCGTTAACCGATCGGGGCTCAGGAGACGATGCGTGGATCGATCGGGGCTCAGGAGGCGGCGCGTAGACCCATCGGGGCTCGGAGACGGCACGTGGACCGATCAGGGCTTAGGAGACGACGCGTGGACCGATCGGGGCGTGGAGACGGCGCGTGGACGGACCGTGGCTTAGAATGCGTCACGCGGACCGATCGGGGCTCGGATACGGCGTGTAGACGTATCGGGGCTTAGGAGACGATGCGTGAATCGATCGGGGCTCAGGAGACGCCGCGTGGACCGATCGGGGCTCGGAGACGGCGCGTGGAACGATCGGGGCTCAGGAAACGGCGCGTGAAATGATCGGCGCTCTGAGACGGCGCGTGGACCGATTGTGGCTTACGAGACGGCGCGAGGAGCGATCGGGGCTCAGGAGAAGACGCGTCAATTGATCGGGGCTCAGGAGACGACGCGGCGACGGATCGGGGCTTAGGATACGACGCGTGGACCGACCGGGGCTCAGGAGACCGCGCGTGGACCCATCGGGGCTCGGAGACGGCGCGTGAACCGACCGGGGCTCGGAGACGACGCGTGTACGTATCGGGGCTTGGTGACGGAGCGTGGACCGATCGGGGCTCACGAAGCGTCGCCTGAACCGATCGTGGCTCGGAGACGGCGCGAGGAGGCATCTGGGCTTAGAAGACGACGCGTGGATCGATCGGGGCTCGGAGACGGCGCGTGAACCGACCGCGGCTCAGGAGGCCGCGCGTGGACCGATCGAGGTTCGGCGACGGCGCGTGGACCGATCGGGGCTCGGCGACTGTGTGTGGACGTATCGGAGTTCAGGAGACGGCGCGTGGACCGATCGGGGCTCGGAGACAGCGCGTGGACCGACTGGGGCTCAGGCGGTTGCGCGTGGACCAATTGGGGTTCGGCGACGGCGCGTGGACCGATCCGGGCTCAGGTGCCGGCGCGTGGACCGATCGGGGCTCGGAGACGGAGCGTGGACCGATCGGGGCTCGGAGACGACGCGTGGACCGATCGGGGCTCAGGAGACGGCGCGTGGACCGATCGGGGCTTAGGAGACGGCGCGTGGGCCGAACGGGGCTCGGAGACGGCGCGTGGACCGATCGGGGCTTAGGTGACAACGCGTGGACCGATTGGGGCTCAGGAGGCAGCGCGTGGACCGATCATGGCTCGGCGACGGCGCGTGGACCGATCGGGGCTCGGAGACAGCGCGTGGACCGACTGGGACTCAGGCGGTTGCGCGTGGACCAATTGGGGTTCGGCGACGGCGCGTGGACCGCTCGGCGCTCGGAGACGGCGCGTTAACCGATCGGGGCTTAGGAGACGATGCGTGAACCGAGCGGGGCACGGAGACGGCGCGTGGGCCGATCGGGGCTTAGGAGACAACGCGTGGACCGATGGGGGCTCGGAGACGGCGCGTGGACCGATCGGGGCTTAGGAGACGACGCGTGGACCGATCGGGGCGTAGGACACGACGCGTGTACCTATCGGGGCTCACGAGACAGCGTGTGGACCGATTGGGGCTCAGGAGACGGCGCGTGGACCGATCGGGGCTCGGAGACGGCGCGTTGAACGATCGGAGCTCAGGAGACGGGGCGTGAAATGATCGGCGCTCTGAGACGGCGCGTGGACCGATCGGTGCTCGGAGACGACGCGATTACGGATCGGGGATCAGGAGACGACGCGTGGAACGATCCGGGATCAGGAGACGAAGCGTGGACCGATCGGGGCTCGGAGACGGCGTGTGGAACGATCGGGGCTCGGGTGACGGCGCGTGAACCGATCGGCGCTCGGAGACGGCGCGTGGATCGATCGGGGATCGGGGACGGCGCGTGGAACGATCGGGGCTCGGAGTCGACGCGTTAGCCGATCGGGGCTTAGGAGAAGATGCGTGGACCGATCGGGGCTCGGAGACTGCGCGTGGACCGACCGGGCTTTAGGAGAAGGCGCTTGGACCGAACGGGGCTTAGGAGACGGCGCGTGGACGGATCGGGGCTCGGAGACGGCGCGTGGAATGATCGGGGCTCACGAGACGGCGCGTGGAGCGATCGGGGCGGGGAGACGGCGCGTTAACCGATCGGGGCTTAGGAGACGATGCGTGGACCGATCGGGGCTCGGAGACGGCGCGTGGAATGATCGGGGCTCAGGAGACGGCGCGTGGAGCGATCGGGGCGGGGAGACGGCGCCTTAACCGATCGGGGCTTAGGAGACGGCACGTGAATCGATCGGGGCACAGGAGACGGCGCGTGCACCGGTCGTGGCTTAGGAGACGACGCGTTGACAGATCGGGGCTCAGGAGAAGGGGTGTGAACCGATCGGGTCTGGGCGATGGCGCGTGGACCGATCAGGGCTCGGAGGCGACGCGTGGACCGATCGGAGCTCGGACACGGCCCGTGGACGGATCGGGGCTTAGGAGACGGCGCATGGACTAATTGGGGCTCAGGAGACGACGCGTGGACCGATCGAGGCTCGGAAACGACGCGTTAACCGAGCGGGGTTTAGGAGACTACGCGTGGACCGACCGGGGCGTAGGAGACGACGCCTGTACCTATCGGGGCTCACGAGACAGCGTGTGGACCGATTTGGGCTCAGGAGACGGCGCGTGTATCGATCGGGGCTCGGACACGGCGCGTGGAACGATCGGGGCTCAGGAGACGGTGCGTAAAGTTATCGGCGCTCGGAGACGGCGCGTGGACCGATCGGGGCTTAGGAGACGACGCGTGGACCGATCGGGGCTCGGAGACGGCGCTTGGACCGATCGGTGATTAGGAGACGGCGCGTGGGCCGATCGGAGCTCGGAGTCGGCGCGTGGAACGATCGGGGCTCAGGAGACGGCGCGTGAACCGATTGGCGCTCGGAGACGATGCGTGGACCGATCGGGGCTCAGGAAAGGGCGTGTGGAGCGGTCGGGGCTCAGGAGACGACGCGTGGGTCGATCGGGGCTCAGAAGACGACGCGTCGACCGATCGGGGCTCAGGTGACGGCGCGCGGACCGACCGGGGCTCAGGAGACGGCGCGTGAAATGATCGGCGCTCGGAGGGGGCGCGTGGACCGATTGGGACTTAAAAGACGACGGGTGAACCGATCGGGGCTTAGGAGTCGGCACGTGAATCGATCGGGCCTCAGGAGAAGTGGTGTGGACCGATCGGGGCTCAGGAGACGGAGCGTGAAATGATCGGCGCTCGGAGAGGGTGCATGGACCGATCGGGGCTCGGCGATGGCGCGTGGACCGATCGGGGCTCGGCGATGGCGCGTGGACCGATCAGGGCTCGGAGACGACGCGTGTACGGATCGAGGTTTGGCGACGGCGCATGAACAGATCGGAGCTCGGACACGGCCCGTGGACGGATCAGGGCTTAGGAGACGGCGCGTGGATTAATTGGGGCTCAGGAGACGACGCGTGGACCGATCGGGGCTCGGAAACGACGCGTTAACCGAGCAGGGCTTAGGAGACGACGCGTGGACCGATCGAGGCGTAGGAGACGTCGCGTGTACCTATCGGGGATCAGGAGACAGCGAGTGGACCGATTGGGGCTCGGCGATGGCGCGTGGACCGATCAGGGCTCGGAGACGACGCGTGTACGGATCGAGGTTTGGCGACGGCGCATGAACAGATCGGAGCTCGGACACGGCCCGTGGACGGATCAGGGCTTAGGAGACGGCGCGTGGATTAATTGGGGCTCAGGAGACGACGCGTGGACCGATCGGGGCTCGGAAACGACGCGTTAACCGAGCAGGGCTTAGGAGACGACGCGTGGACCGATCGAGGCGTAGGAGACGTCGCGTGTACCTATCGGGCCTCACGAGACAGCGTGTGGACAATTTGGGCTCAGGAGACGGCGCGTGCACCGGTCGGGGCTTAGGAGACGACGCGTCGACAGATCGGGGCTCAGGAGAAGGGGTGTGGACAGATCGGGGCTCGGCGATGGCGCCTGGACCGATCGGGGCTCGGCGATGGCGCGTGGACCGATCAGGGCTCGGAGACGACGCGTGGACCGACCGGGGCGTAGGAGACGACGCCTGTACCTATCGGGGCTCACGAGACAGCGTGTGGACCGATTTGGGCTCAGGAGACGGCGCGTGTATCGATCGGGGCTCGGACACGGCGCGTGGAACGATCGGGGCTCAGGAGACGGTGCGTAAAGTTATCGGCGCTCGGAGACGGCGCGTGGACCGATCGGGGCTTAGCAGACGACGCGTGGACCGATCGGGGCTTAGAAGACGACGGGTGGACCGATCGGGGCTCAGGAGACGGCGCGTGGACCGACCGGGGCTCAGGAGGCGACGCGTGGACCCATCGGGGCTCGGAGACGGCGTGTGGACCGATCGGGGCTTAGGAGACGATACGTGGACCGATCGGGTCTTAGGAGACGACGCGTGGACCGATCGGGGCTCGGAGACGGCGCTTGGACCGATCGGTGATTAGGAGACGGCGCGTGGGCCGATCGGAGCTCGGAGTCGGCGCGTGGAACGATCGGGGCTCAGGAGACGGCGCGTGAACCGATTGGCGCTCGGAGACGATGCGTGGACCGATCGGGGCTCAGGAAAGGGCGTGTGGAGCGGTCGGGGCTCAGGAGACGACGCGTGGGTCGATCGGGGCTCAGAAGACGACGCGTCGACCGATCGGGGCTCAGGTGACGGCGCGCGGACCGACCGGGGCTCAGGAGACGGCGCGTGAAACGATCGGCGCTCGGAGGGGGCGCGTGGACCGATTGGGACTTAAAAGACGACGGGTGAACCGATCGGGGCTTAGGAGTCGGCACGTGAATCGATCGGGCCTCAGGAGAAGTGGTGTGGACCGATCGGGGCTCAGGAGACGGAGCGTGAAATGATCGGCGCTCGGAGAGGGTGCATGGACCGATCGGGGCTCGGCGATGGCGCGTGGACCGATCGGGGCTCGGCGATGGCGCGTGGACCGATCAGGGCTCGGAGACGACGCGTGTACGGATCGAGGTTTGGCGACGGCGCATGAACAGATCGGAGCTCGGACACGGCCCGTGGACGGATCAGGGCTTAGGAGACGGCGCGTGGATTAATTGGGGCTCAGGAGACGACGCGTGGACCGATCGGGGCTCGGAAACGACGCGTTAACCGAGCAGGGCTTAGGAGACGACGCGTGGACCGATCGGGGCGTAGGAGACGTCGCGTGTACCTATCGGGGCTCACGAAACAGCGTGTGGACAATTTGGGCTCAGGAGACGGCGCGTGCACCGGTCGGGGCTTAGGAGACGACGCGTCGACAGATCGGGGCTCAGGAGAAGGGGTGTGGACAGATCGGGGCTCAGGAGACGGCGCGTGGACCGATCGGGGCTCGGCGATGGCGCGTGGACCGATCGGGGCTCGGCGATGGCGCGTGGACCGATCAGGGCTCGGAGACGACGCGTGGACCGATCGGAGCTCGGACACGGCCCGTGGACGGATCGGGGCTTAGGAGACGGCGCATGGACTAATTTGGGCTCAGGAGACGACGCGTGGACCGATCGGGGCTCGGAAACGACGCGTTAACCAAGCGGGGCTTAGGAGACTACGCGTGGACCGATCGGGGCTTAGAAGACGACGCGTGTACCTATCGGGGCTCAGGAGACAGCGCGTGGACCGATCAGGGCTCGGCGACTGCGCGTGGACGTATCGGGGCTCAGGGAACGGCGCGTGGACCGATCGGGGCTCGGGGAAGACCCGTGGATCGATCGGGGCTCAGGCGACGACTCGTCGACCGATCGGGGCTCAGGAGGCTGCGCGTGGACCCTTCGGGGCTCGCAGAAGGCACGAGGACCGATCAGGGCTTAGGAGACGACGCGTGGACCGATCGGGGCTCGGAGACGGCGCGTGGATGGACCGTGGCTTAGAATGCGGCACGCGGACCGATCGGGGCTCGGAGACGGCATGTGGATCGATCGTGGCTCAGGAGACGGCGGGTGGACCGATGGGGATCAGGAGGCGGTGGGTGGACCGATCGGGGCACGAAGGCGGCGCGTGGACCGATCGGGGCGTAGGAGACGACGCGTGTACCTATCGGGGATCAGGAGACAGCGAGTGGACCGATTGGGGCTCAGGAGACGGCGCGTGGACCGATCGAGGCTCGGCGACGGCGCGTGGACCCATCGGGGCTCGGAGACGACGCGTGTACGGATCGGGGCTTGGTGACGGCGCGTTTACCGATCGCGGCTCGGAGACGGCCCATGGACAGATCGGGGCTTAGGAGACGGCGCGTGGGCCGAACGGGGCTCAGGAGACGGCGCGTGGACCGGTCGGGGCTTAGGACACGACGCCTGGACAGATCGGGGCTTAGGAGGCGGCGTGTGGAACGATCGGTGCTCAGGAGACGGCGCGTGGACCGTTCGGGGCTTAGGAGACGACGCGTGGACCGATCGGGGCGTAGGAGACGATACGTGGACCGATCGGGGCTCAGGAGACGGCGCGTGGACCGACTGGGTCTCAGGAGGTTGCCCGTGGACGAATTGGGGTTCGGCGACGGCGCGTGGACCGACCGGGGCTCAGGAGACCGCGCGTGGACCCATCGGGGCTCGGAGACGGCGCGTGAACCGACCGGGGCTCGGAGACGACGCGTGTACGTATCGGGGCTTGGTGACGGAGCGTGGACCGATCGGGGCTCACGAAGCGGCGCCTGAACCGATCGTGGCTCGGAGACGGCTCGAGGAGGCATCTGGGCTTAGAAGACGACGCGTGGATCGATCGGGGCTCGGAGACGGCGCGTGAACCGACCGCGGCTCAGGAGGCCGCGCGTGGACCGATCGAGGCTCGGCGACGGCGCGTGGACCGATCTGGGCTCGGCGACTGTGTGTGGACGTATCGGGGTTCAGGAGACGGCGCGTGGACCGATCGGGGCTCGGAGACGGCACGTGGACTGATCAGGGCTTTGGAGACGACGCGTGGACCGATCGGGGCTCAGGAGACGGCGCGTGGACCGATCGGTGCTCGGAGACGGCGCGTTGGACGATCGGGGATCGGAAGCGGCGCGTGGAACGATCCGGGCTTAGGACACAACGCGTGGACCGATCGGGGCTCAGGAAACGGCGCCTGGACCGATCGTGGCTCGGAGACGGCGCGAGGAGGCATCTGGGCTTAGAAGACGACGCGTGGATCGATGGAGGCTCAGGAGACGGCTCGTGGACCGATCGTGGCTCGGAGACGGCGCGTGGAGTTATCGGGGCTTAAAAGACGACGGATGGACCGATCGGGGCTCAGGAAACGGCGCGTGGAACGAACGGTGCTCGGAGACGACGTGTAGACCGATCGGGGCTCGGAGACGGCGCGTGGACCGACCGGGGCTAAGGAGGCCGCGCGTGGACCTATCGAGGCTTAGGAGCCGACGCGTGGACCGATCGGGGCTCAGGAAGCGGCGCATGGACCGATCGTGGCTCGGAGACGGCGTGTGGAGGTATCGGGGCTTAAAAGACGACGGATGGACCGATCGGGGCTCAGGAAACGGCGCGTGGAACGAACGGTGCTCGGAGACGACGCGTGGACCGATCGGGGCTCGGAGACGGCGCGTGTACGGATCGAGGCTTGGAGACCGCGCGTGGACCGATCGGCGCTCGGAGACATCGCGTGGAATGATCGGGGCTCAGGAGACGGCGCGTGAACCGATCGGCGCTCGGAGACGGCGCGTGCACCGATCGGGGCTTAGGAGACGGCGCGTGGATCGATCGGGGCTCAGAAGACGACGCGGCGACGGATCGGGGCTTAGGAGCCGACGCGTGGACCGATCGGGGTTCACGAATCGGCGCCTGCACCGATCGTGGCTCGGAGACGGCGCGTGGAGGCATCGGGGCTTAGAAGACGACGCATGGACCGATCGGGGCTCGGAAACAGCGCGTCGACCGATCGGGGCTCAGGAGACGGCTCGCGGACCGACCGGGGCTCAGGAGCCTCTCGTGGGCCGATCATGGCTCGACGACGGCGCGTGGACCGATCGGGGCTCGGAGACGACGCGTGGACCGATGGGGGCTCGGATACGGCGCGTGAACCAAGCGCGGCTCAGGAGGCCGCGCGTGGACCGATCATGGCTCGGCGACGGCGCGTGGACCGATCGGGTTTCGGATACGACGCGTGGACCGATCGGGGTGTAGGCGACGACGCGTGTACCTATCGGGGTTCAGGAGACAGCGCGTGGACCGATCAGGGCTCGGCGACTGCGCGTGGACGTATCGGCGCTCAGGAGACGGCGCGTGGACCGATCGGGTCTCGGAGACGGCGCGTAGACCGATCGGGGCTGGGAGACGGCACGTGGACCAATAGGGACTTAGGAGACGGCGCGTGGACCGATCGGGGCTTAGGAGACGACGCGTGAATCGAGCGGGGCTCGGAGACGGTGCGTGGATGGACCGTGGCTTAGAATGCGGCACGCGGACCGATCGGGGCTCGGAGACGGCGTGTGGACCGATCGGGGCGCAGGAAGCGGCGCCTGGACCCATCGTGGCTCGGAGACGGCGCGTGGAGGCATCACGGCTAAGAAGACGATGCATGGACCGAGCGGGGTTCTGGAGATGGCGCGAGGAGCGATCGGGGCTCAGGAGAAGACACGTCAATTGATCGGGGCTCCGGAGACAACGCCTCGACGGAGTGGGGCTCAGGAGGCGGCACGAGAAGCGATCAGGGCTCAGGAGAAGACGCGTCAATTGATCGGGGCTCAGGAGACGACGCGTCGACGAATCGGGGCTTAGGAGACGACGTGTGGACCGATCGGGGCTCAGGAGACGGCGCGTCGACCGACCGGAGCTCAGGAGATTCGCGTGGATCGATCGGGGCTCCGTAGGCGGCGCGTGGACCGACCGGGGCTCAGGAGGCCGCGCGAGAACCGATCGCGGCTCGGCGACGGCGCGTGGACCGATCGGGGCTCAGGAGGCCGCGCGTGGACCGATCGCGGCTCGGCGACGGCGCGTGGACCGATCGGGTCTCAGGAGGCCGCGCGTGGACAGATCGTGACTCGGCGACGGCGCGTGGACCGATCGGGGCTCGGAGACGACGCGTGGACCGATCGGGGCTCGGAGACGGCGCATGAACCGACCGGGGCTCAGGAGACGGCGCGTGGACTGATCGGGGCTCGGAGACGGCGCGTTAACCGATCGGGGCTCAGGAGACGATGCGTGGATCGATCGGGGCTCAGGAGGCGGCGCGTAGACCCATCGGGGCTCGGAGACGGCACGTGGACCGATCAGGGCTTAGGAGACGACGCGTGGACCGATCGGGGCTCAGGAGACGGCGCGTGGACCGATCGGGCCTCGGCGACTGCGCGTGGACGTATCGGGGTTCAGGAGACGGCGCGTGGACCGATTGGGGCTCGGAGACGGCGCGTTAACCGATCGGGGCTTAGGAGACGACGCGTGGACCGATCGGGCCTCAGGAGACGGCGCGTGGACCGATCGGTGCTCGGAGACGGCGCGTGGAACGATCGGGGCTCAGGAGAGGGCGCGTGAAATGATCGGCGCTCTGAGACGGCGCGTGGACCGATTGTGGCTTACGAGACGGCGCGTGGATCGATCGGGGCTCAGGAAGCGGCGCCTCGACCTATCATGGCTCGGAGACGGCGCGTGGAGGCATCGGGGCTAAGAACACAACGCATGGACCGAGCGGGGCTCAGGAGACGGCGCGAGGAGCGATCGGGGCTCAGGAGAAGACGCGTCAATTGATCGGGGCTCAGGAGACGACGCGGCGACGGATCGGGGCTTAGGATACGACGCGTGGACCGATTGGGGCTCAGGAGGCCGCGCGTGGACCGATCGCGGCTCGACGCCGCGCGTGGACGGATCAGGGCTCAGGAGATGGCGCGTGGACCGATCGGGGCGGGGAGACGGCGCGTGACCCGACCGGGGCTTAGGAGGCCGCGCGTGGACTGATTGGGGCTCGGCGACTGCGCGTGGACGTATCGGGGCTCAGGAGATGGCGCGTGGACCGATCGGGGCGGGGAGACGGCGCGTTAACCGATCGGGGCTTAGGAGACGATGCGTGGAACGATCGCGGCTCGGAGACGGCGCGTGGACCGACCGGGGCTAAGGAGGCCGCGTGTGGACCTGTCGAGGCTTAGGAGCCGACGCGTGGACCGATCGGGGCTCAGGAAACGGCGCGTGGACCGAACGGTGCTCGGAGACGACGCGTGGACCGATCGGGGCTCGGAGACGGCGCGTGTACGGATCGAGGCTTGGAGACCGCGCGTGGACCGATCGGCGCTCGGAGACGGGGCGTGGACCGATCGGGGCTTAGGAGACGGCACGTGGACCGATCGGGGCTCGGAGACATCGCGTGGAATGATCGGGGCTCAGGAGACGGCGCGTGAACCGATCGGCGCTCGGAGACGGCGCGTGCACCGATCGGGGCTTAGGAGACGGCGCGTGGACCGATCGGAGATCAGGAGAGGACGCCTGGACTGATAGGGCTTTGGAAGCGGCGGACGGACCGATCGTGGCTCGGAGACGGCGCGTGGAGGCATCGGGGCTTTGAAGACGACGCGTGGACCGAACGGTGCTCAGAAAACGGCTCGTGGACCGATCGGGGCTCGGAGACATCGCGTGGAATGATCGGGGCTCAGGAGACGGCGCGTGAACCGATCGGCGCTCGGAGACGGCGCGTTCACCGATCGGGGCTTAGGAGACGGCGCGTGGACCGACCGGGGTTTAGGAGAAGACGCTTGGACCGATCGGGGTTGTGGAAGCGGCGCACGGACCGATCGTGGCTCGGAGACGGCGCGTGGAGGCATCGGGGCGTTGAAGACGACGCGTGGACCGATCGGGGCTCAGGAAACGGCGTGTGGCGCGATCGGAGCTCAGGAAACGACGCGTCGACCAATCAGGGCTCAGGAGACGGCGCGCGGACCGACTGGGGCTCAGGAGACTCGCGTGGATCGATCGGGGCTGCGGAGGCGCCGCGTGGACCGATTGGGATCAGGAGACGGTGCGTGAACCGTTCCGGGCTCGGAGACGGCGCGTGGACCGATCGGGGCTCAGGAGACGGCGCGTGGACCGATCGCGGCTCGGAGACGGCGCGTGGAACGATCGGGGCTCAGGAGACGACGCGTGGACCGATCGGGCGTAGGAGACGACGCGTGTACCTATCGGGGCTCACGACACAGCGTGTGGACCGATTGGGGCTCAGGAGACGCCGCGTGGAACGATCGGGGCTCGGAGACGGCGCGTGGAACGATCGGGGCTCAGGAGACGGCGCGTGGACCGATCGTGGCTCGGAGACGGCGCGTGGAGGCATCGGGGTTAAGAAGACGACGCATCGACCGAGCGGGGTTCAGGAGACGGCGCGAGGAGCGATCGGGGCTTAGGAGACGACGCGTGGACCGATCGAGGCTCAGGAGACGGCGCGTGGACCGGTCGGGGCTTAGGAGACTCGCGTGAACCGATTGGGGCTCAGGCGGTTGCGCGTGGACCAATTGGGGTTCGGCGACGGCGCGTGGACCGATCGGGGCTCGGAGACGGCGCGTCGACCTCTCGGGGTTTGGAGACGGCGCCTGGACCGTCCGGGGTCAGGAGGCGATGCGTGGACCGATCGGGGCTCAGGAGACTGCGCGTGGATGGATCGGAGCTTCGGGAACGACGCGTGGACCGATCGGGGCTTAGGAGACGGCGCGTGAATCGATCGGCGCGCGGAGATGGCACGTGGAACGATCGGGGCTTAGGAGACGGCGCGTGGACTAATAGGACATCAGGAGAGGACGCGTGTACAGATCAGGGCTTGGTGACGGCGCGTTTACCGATAGCAGCTCGAAGACGGCACGTGGACGGATCGCGGCTTAGGAGACGGCGCGTGGACCGATCGAGGCTCGGAGACGACGCGTGTGCGGATCGGGGATTCGAGGACGATCGGGTGGACCGATCCGGGCTCAGGAGACGACGCGTCGTCCGATCGGGGCTCAGGATGCGGCGCGTGGACCCATCAGGGCTCGGAGACGGCACGTGGACCGATCAAGGCTTAGGACACGACGCGTTGACCGATCGGGACTCAGGAGGCGGCGCGTGGACCGATCGCGGTTCGGCGACGGCGCGTGGACCGATCGGGGCTCAGGAGGCCGCGCGTGGACCGATCGGGGCTCAGGAGACGGCGCGTGGACCGATTGGGGCTCGGATACGGCGCGTGAACCAATCTGGCCTCAAGAGGCCGCGCGTGGACCGATCGCGGCTCGGCGACGGCGCGTGGACCGATCGGGGCTCAGGAGGCTGCGCGTGGATCGATCGGGGCTCGAAGACGGCGCGTGGAACGATCAGGGCTCAGGAGACGTCACGTGAAATGATCGGCGCTCGGAGACGGCGCGTGGACCGATGGGGGCTCAGGAGAAGGCGCGTGGACCGATCGGGGCTTAGGAGGGGACCCGTCGACCGATCGGGGCTCAGGAGACGACGCGTGGACCGGTCGGTGCTCAGGAAGCGGCGCCTGGACCGATCGGGGCTCCGAGACGACGCGTTAATCGACAGGGGCTTAGGAGACTATGCGGGGACCGATCGGGGCTCGGAGACAGCGCGTGTACCGACTGGGGCTCAGGAGGTTGCGCGTGGACCAATTGGGGTTCGGCGACGGCGCGTGGACCGACCGGGGCTCAGGAGACCGCGCGAGAACCGATCGAGGCTCGGCGACTGCGCGTGGAGCGATCGGCGCTCAGGAGACGTCGCGTGAACCAATCGGCGCTCGAAGACGGCGCGTGGACCGATCGGGGATGAGGAGAAGGCGCGTGGACCGATCGGGGCTTAGGAGACGGTGCGTAGACCGATCGGGGTTCGGCGACGGCGCGTGGACCGACCGGGGCTCAGGAGACCGCGCGAGAACCGATCGAGGCTCGGCGACTGCGCGTGGAGCGATCGGCGCTCAGGAGACGTCGCGTGAACCAATCGGCGCTCGAAGACGGCGCGTGGACCGATCGGGGATGAGGAGAAGGCGCGTGGACCGATCGGGGCTTAGGAGACGGTGCGTAGACCGATCGGGGCTCGGAGACGGCGCGTGGAACGATCGGGGCTCAGGAGACGGCGCGTGAACCGATCGGCGCTCGGAGACGGCGCGTGGACCGATCGGGGCTTAGTAGAAGGCGCTTGGACCGATCGGGGCTTAGGAGACGACGCGTGGACCGATCGGAGCTCGGAGACGGCGCGTGGACCGATCTGGGCTCGGAGACAGCGCGTGGACCGACTGGGGCACATGCGGTGGCGCGTGGACCAATTGGGGTTCGGCGACGGCGCGTGGACCGATCCGGGTTCAGGAGACGGCGCGTGGACCGATCGGGGCTGGGATACGGCGCATGAACCAACCGGGACTCAGGAACCCGCGCGTGGACCGATCCCGGCTCGGCGACGGCGCGTGGACCGATGGGGCTCAGGAGCCGCGCGTGGACCGATCATGGCTCGGTGACGGCGCGTGGACCGATCGAGGCTCAGGAGGCCACGCCTGGACCGATCGGGGCTCCGCGACGGCGCGTGGACCGACTGGGGCTCAGGCGGTTTCGCGTGGACGAATTGGGGTTCGGCGACGGCGCGTGGACCGATCGGGGCTTAGGAGACGGCGCGTGCACCGATCGGGGCCCGGAGACGGGTCGTGGACAGATTGGGGATTAGAAGACGGCGCGTGGACCGATCGGGGCTGGGAGACGGCACGTGGACCAATGGGGGCTTAGGAGACGACGCGTGGACCGATCGGGGTGTAGGCGACGACGCGTGTACCTATCGGGGCTCAGGAGACAGCGCGTGGACCGATCAGGGGTCGGCGACTGCGCGTGGACGTATCGGGGCTCAGGAGACGGCGCGTGGACCGATCGGGGCTCGAGGACGGCGCGTTAACCGATTGGGGCTTAGGAGACCATGCGTGGACCGATCGGGGCTCGAAGACGGCGCGTGGACCGATCGGGGCTCGGAGACGACGCGTGGACCGATCGGGGTTCGGCGACCGCGCATGAACCGACTGGGGCTCAGGCGGTTGCGCGTGGACCAATTGGGGTTCGGCGACGGCGCGTGGACCGTTCGGGGCTCGGAGACGGCGCGTTAACCGATCGGGGCTTAGGAGACGATGCGTGGACCGATCGGGGCTCGGAGACGGCGCGTGGACCGATCGGGGCTCGGCGACGGCGCGTGGACAGATCGAGGCTCGGAGACGACACGTGTACGGATCGGGGCTTTGAAGACGACGCGTGGACCGATCGTGGCTCAAGAAACGGCGTGTGGAGCGGTCGGGGCTCAGGAGACGACGCGTCGACCGATCAGGGCTCAGGTGACGGCGCGTGGACCGAGCGGGGCTCAGGAGACAGCGCGTGAAATGATCGGAGCTCGGAGATGGCGCGTGGACCGATTGGGGCTTAAGAGACGACGGGTGGACCGATCGGGGCTTAGGAGACGGTACGTGAATCGATCGGGGCACAGGAGACGGCGCGTGAGCCGGTCGGGGTTTAGGAGACGGCGCGTGGACTGATCGGGGCTCGGGAAGCGGCGCCTGAACCGATCTGGCTCGGAGACGGCGCGTGGAGGCATCGGGGTTTAGAAGACGACGTATGGACCGATCGGGGCTCAGGAAACGGCGCGTGGACCGATTGGAGCTCGGAGACAACGCGTGGACCGACTGGGGCTCAGGCGGTTGCGCGTGGACCAATTGGGGTTCGGCGACGGCGCGTGGACCAATCGCGACTCGGAGACGGCGCGTTAACCGATCGGGGCTTAGGAGACGATGCGTGAACCGATCGGGGCTCGCAGACGGCGCGTTGACCGACCGGGGCTCGGAGACGACGCGTGGACCGATCGGGGCTCGGAGACCGCGCGTGGACCGACTGGGGCGCAGGCGGTTGCGCGTGGACCAATTGGGGTTCGGCGATGGCGCATGGACCGATCGGGGCTCGGAGACGGCGCGTTAACCGACCGGGGCTCAGGATGCCGCGCGAGAACCGACGCGGCTCGGCGACGGCGCGTGGACCGATCGGGGCTCAGGAGGCCGCGCGTGGACCGATCGGGGCTCAGGAAGCGGCGCCTGCACCGATCGTGGCTCGGAGACGGCGCGTGGAGGCATCGGGGCTTCGAAGACGACGCATGGACCAATCGGGGCTCGGAAACGATACCTGGACCGATCGGAGCTCGGAGACGACGGGTGGAGCGGTCGGGGCTCAGGAGAAGACGCGTGGATCGATCGGGGCTCAGGAGACGACGCGTCGACGGATCGGCGCTTAGGAGACGACGCGTCGGCTGATCGGGGCTCAGGAGACGGCGCGTAGACCGATCGGGGCTCAGGAGACGCCGCGTGGACCGATCGGGGCTCGGAGATGGCGCGTGGAAAGATCGGGGCTCAGGAGACGGCGCGTGAAATGATCGGCGTTCTGAGACGGCGCGTGGACCGATTGTGGCTTACGAGACGGCGCGTGGATCGATCGGGGCTCAGGAAGCGGCGCCTGGACCTATCGTGGCTCGGAGACGGCGCGTGGAGTCATCGGGGCTAAGAACACGACGCATGGACCGAGCGGGGCTCAGGAGACGGCGCGAGGAGCGTTCGAGGCTCAGGAGAAGACGCGTCAATTGATCGGGGCTCAGGAGACGACGCGGCGACAGATCGGGGCTTAGGAGACGACGCGTGGACCGATCGGGGCTCGGAGACGGTAGGAGGACCGACCGGAGCTCAGGAGATTCGCGTGGATCGATCAGGGCTCCGGAGGCGGCGCATGGACCGATCGGGGCTTAGGAGACGACGCGTGGACCGATTGGGGCTCAGGAGGCCGCGCGTGGACCGATCGGGGTGTAGGAGACGACGCGTGTACCTATCGGGGCTCAGGAGGCCGCGCGTGGACCGATCGAGGCTCAGGAGGCCACGCCTGGACCGATCCGGGCTCCGCGACGGCGCGTGGACCGATCGAGGCTCGGAGACGACGCGTGTACGGATCGGGGATTCGGCGATGACGCGTGGACGGATCCGGGCTCAGGAGACGGCGCGTGGACGGATCGGGGCTCAGAGACGGCGCGTGGAACGATCGGGGCTCAGGAGACGGCGCGTGAACCTATCGGCGCTCGGAGACGGCGCGTGGACCGATAGGGGCTTAGGAGACGGCGCGTGGACCGATCGGGGCTCGAAGACGGGGCGTGGAATGATCGGGGCTCACGAGACGGCGCGTGAAATGATCGGCGCTCTGAGACGGCGCGTGAAATGATCGGCGCTCTGAGACGGCGCGTAGACCGATTGGGGCTTACGAGACGGCGCGTGGACCGATCGGGGCTCAGGAAGCGGCGCCTGGACCGATCGTAGCTCGAAGACGGCGCGTGGAGGCATCGGGGCTAAGAAGACGACGCATGGATCGCGCGGTGCTCAGAAAACGGCGCGTGGACCGATCGGTGCTCGGAGACGATATGTGGACCGATCGGGGCTCAGGTAACGGCGTGTGGAGCGGTTGGGGCTCAGGAGACGACGCGTGGATCGATCGAGGCTCAGAAGACGACGCGTCGACCGATCGGGGCTCAGGAGACGGCGCGTGAACCGATTGGCGCTCGGAGACGGCGCGTGGACCGATCGGGGCTTAGGAGACGGCGCGTGGACCGATCGGGGCTCGGAGACATCGCGTGGAATGATCGGGGCTCAGGAGACGGCGCGTGAACCGATCGGGGTTTGGATACGACGCGTGGACCGATCGGGGCTCGGAGACAGCGCGTGGACCAACCGGGGCTCAGGCGGTTGCGCGGGGACCTATTGGGGTTCGGCGACGGCGCGTGGACCGATCCGGGCTCAGGCGACGGCGCCTGGACCGATCGGGGCTCGGAGACGGCGCGTGGAGCGATCGGGGCTCAGGAGACGGCGCGTAAACCGATTGGCGCTCGGAGACGGCGCGTGGACCGATCGGGGCTTAGGAGACGATGCGTGGACCGACCGGGCCTCGGAGACGGCGCGTGGACCGACCGGGGTCAGGAGACGGCGCGTGGACCGATCGGGGCTCGGCGACTGCGCGTGGATATATCGGGGCTCAGGAGACGGCGCGTGGACCGATCGGGGCGCGGAGACGGCGCGTTAACCGATCGGGGATTAGGAGACGATGCGTGGACCGATCGGGGCTCGGAGATGGCGCGTGGACCGACCGGGGCTAAGGAGGACGCGCGTGGACCGATCGAGGCTTAGGAGCCGACGCGTGGACCGATTGGGGCTCAGGAGACGGCGCGTGGACCGATCGGGGCTCGGAGACGGCGCGTGGAACGATCGGAGCACAGGAGATGGCGCGTGAACCGATCGGCGCTCGGAGACGGCGCGTGGATCAATCGGGGCTTAGGAGACGGCGCGTGGACCTATCGGGGCTTAGGAGAAGACGCGTGGGCCGATCGGTGCTCAGGAAGCGTCGCCTGGGCCGATCGTGACTCGGAGACGTCGCGTGGAGGTATCGGGGCTTAAAAGACGACGCATGGACCGATCAGGGCTCAGGAAACGGCGCGTTGACCGATCGGTGCTCAGGAGACGACGCGTTAACAGAGCGGGGCTTAGGAGACGATGCGTGGACCGATCGGTGCTCGGAGACGGCGCGTGAACCGACCGGGGCTCAGGAGACGGCGCGTGGACCGATCGGGGCTCGGAGACGGCACGTTAACCGATCGGGGCTTAGGAGGCGATGCGTGGACCGATCGGGCTCGGCGACGGCGCGTGGACCGATCGGAGCTCGGAGACGACGCGTGTACGGATCAGGGCTTGGTGACGGCGCGTTTACCGATAGCAGCTGGGAGACGGCCCGTGGACGGATCGCGGCATAGGAGACGGTGCGTGGAACGATCGGGGCTCAGGAGACGGCGCGTGGACCGGTCGGGGCTTAGGAGACGACGCGTGGACCGATCGAGGCTCGGAGACGACGCGTGTACGGATCGGGGATTCGCGGACGACGGGTGGACCGATCCGGGCTCAGGAGACGGCACGTGGACCGATCGGGGCTCGGAAACGGTGCGTGGAACGATCGGGGCTCAGGAGACGGCGCGTGAACCGATCGGCGCTCGGAGACGGCGAGTGGACCGATCGGGGCTTATGAGACGGCGCGTGGACCGATCGGGGCATATGAGACGGCGCGTGGACCGATCGGAGATCAGGAGAAGACGCGTGCACCGTTCGGGGCTCTGGAAGCGGCGCACGGACCGATCGTGGCTCGGAGACGGCGCGTGGAGGCATCGGGGCATTGAAGACGACGCGTGGACCGAAGGGTGCTCAGAAAACGCCGCGTGGACCGATGGGGGCTCGGAGACGCCGCTTGGACCGATCGGGGCTTAGGAGACGGCGCGTGGACCGATTGGGGCTTAGGAGACGGGGCGTGGACCGATCGGGGCTCAGGAAGCGGCGTCTGGACCGATCGGGGCTCAGGAGACGGCGCGAGGAGCGATCGGGGCTCAGGAGAAGACGCGTCAATTGATCGGGGCTCAGAAATCGGCGCGTGGAGCGATCGGGGCTCAGGGGACGACGCGTGGATCGATCGGGGCTCAGGAAACGACTCGTCGACCGATCGCGGCTCGGTGACGGCGCGTGGACCAATCGGGGCTCAGGAGGCCGCGCGTGGACCGATCGCGGCTCGGCGACGGCGCGTGGACCGATCGGTGCTCAGGAGGCCGCGCATGGACCGATCATGGCTCGGCGACGGCGCGTGGACCGATCGGGGCTCGGAGACTGCGCGTGGACCGACTGGGGCTCAGGCGGTTGCGCGAGGACCGATCCGGGCTCGGAGACGGCGCGTTCACCGATAGGGGCTTAGGAGACGATGCGTGGACCGATCGGGCTCGGAGACGGCGCGTGAACCGACCGGGGTTCGGATACGACGCGTGGACCGATCGGGGCTCGGAGACGGCACGTGGAGCGATCGGGTCTCAGGAGACGGCGCGTGAAATGATCGGCACTCGGAGACGCCGCGTGGACCGATTGGGGCTTAGGAGGCCGCGCGTGGACCGATCGAGGCTCGGCGACGGCGCGTGGACCGATCGGGACTCGGAGACGGCGTGTGAACGTATCGGGGCTTAGGAGACGGCGTGTAGACCGATCGGGGCTCAGGCGGCGACGGGTGGACCGATCGGGGCCCAGGAAACGGCGCGTGGATCGATCGGTGCTCGAAGACGACGCGTGGACCGATCGGGGCTCAGGAGCCGATGCGTGGATCGATCGGGGCTCAGGAGGCGGCGCGTGGACACATCGGGGCTCGGAGACGGCACGTGGACCGATCAGGGCTTAGGAGCCTCGCGTGGATCGATCGGGGCCCCGGAGGCGCCGCGTGGACCCATGGGGATCAGGAGACAGTGCGAGGACCGATCGGGGCTCGGAGACGGCGCGTGGACCGATCGGGGCTTAAGAGACGACGCGTGAACCGATCGGGGCTCGGAAACGACGCGTTAACCGAGCAGGGCTTAGGAGACGACGCGTGGACCGATCGGGGCGTAGGAAACGTCGCGTGTACCTATCGGGGCTCACGAGACAGAGTGTGGACCGTTTTCGGCTCAGGAGACGGCGCGTGGATCGATCGGGGCTCGGAGACGAAGCGTGGGTCGATCGGGGCTCAGAAGACGACGCGTCGACCGATCGGGGCTCAGGTGACGGCGCGCGGACCGACCGGGGCTCAGGAGACGGCGCGTGAAATGATCGGCGCTCGGAGAGGGCGCGTGAACCGATTGGGACTTAAGAGACGACGGGTGAAACGATCGGGGCTTAGGAGACGGCACGTGAATCGATCGGGGCTCGGAGATGGCGCTTGTAAAGATCGGGGATCAGGAGACGGCGCGTGAACCGATCGGCGCTCGGAGACGGCGCGTGGACCGATCGGGGCTTATGATACGGCGCGTGAACCGATCGGAGATCAGGAGAAGACGCGTTCACCGATCGTGGCTCGGAGACGGCGCGTGGAGGCATCGGGGCTTTGAAGACGACGCGTGGACCGAACGGTGCTCAGAAAACGCCGCGTGGACCGATGGGGATCAGGAGACGGTGCGTGGACCGATCGGGGCTCGGAGACGCCGCTTGGACCGATCGGGGCTTAGGAGACGGCGCGTGGACCGATTGGGGCTTAGGAGACGGCGCGTGGACCGATCGGGGCTCAGGAAGCGGCGCCTGGACCGATCGGGGCTCAGTAAGCGGCGCCTAGACCGATCGTGGCTCGGAGACGGCGCGTGGAGGCATCGGGGCTAAGAAGACGACACACGGACCGAGCGGGGCTCAGGAGGCGACACGTGGACCCATCGGGGCTCGGAGACGACGTGTGGACGGATTGGGGTGTAGGCGACGACGCGTCGACCGATCGGAGCTCGGAAACGGCGCGTGGAACGATCGGGGCTCAGAAGACGACGCGTCGACCGATCGGGGCTCAGGTGACGGCGCGCGGACGGACCGGAGCTCAGGAGACGGCGCGTGAAATGATCAGCGCTCGGAGAGGGCGCGTGGACCGATTGGGACTTAAGAGACGACGGGCGAACCGATCGGGGCTTAGGAGACGGCACGTGAATCGATCGGGGCACAGGAGACGGCGCGTGGAACGATCGGGGTGTAGGCGACGACGCGTGTACCTATCGCGGCTCAGGAGACAGCGCGTGGACCGATCGGGGCTTAGGACACGATGCGTGGACCGATCGGGGCTCGGAGACGACGTGTGGACGGATTGGGGTGTAGGCGACGACGCGTCGACCGATCGGAGCTCGGAAACGGCGCGTGGAACGATCGGGGCTCAGAAGACGACGCGTCGACCGATCGGGGCTCAGGTGACGGCGCGCGGACGGACCGGAGCTCAGGAGACGGCGCGTGAAATGATCAGCGCTCGGAGAGGGCGCGTGGACCGATTGGGACTTAAGAGACGACGGGCGAACCGATCGGGGCTTAGGAGACGGCATGTGAATCGATCGGGGCACAGGAGACGGCGCGTGGATCGATCGGGGTGTAGGCGACGACGCGTGTACCTATCGCGGCTCAGGAGACAGCGCGTGGACCGATCGGGGCTTAGGACACGATGCGTGGACCGATCGGGGCTCGGAGACGGCGCGTGGACCGACCGGGGCTAAGGAGGCCGCGCGTGGACCGATCGAGGCTCGGCGACGGCGCGTGGACCGATCGGGACTCGGAGACGGCGTGTGAACGTATCGGGGCTTAGGAGACGGCGTGTAGACCGATCGGGGCTCAGGCGGCGACGGGTGGACCGATCGGGGCCCAGGAAACGGCGCGTGGATCGATCGGTGCTCGAAGACGACGCGTGGACCGATCGGGGCTCAGGAGCCGATGCGTGGATCGATCGGGGCTCAGGAGGCGGCGCGTGGACACATCGGGGCTCGGAGACGGCACGTGGACCGATCAGGGCTTAGGAGCCTCGCGTGGATCGATCGGGGCCCCGGAGGCGCCGCGTGGACCCATGGGGATCAGGAGACAGTGCGAGGACCGATCGGGGCTCGGAGACGGCGCGTGGACCGATCGGGGCTTAAGAGACGACGCGTGAACCGATCGGGGCTCGGAAACGACGCGTTAACCGAGCAAGGCTTAGGAGACGACGCGTGGACCGATCGGGGCGTAGGAAACGTCGCGTGTACCTATCGGGGCTCACGAGACAGAGTGTGGACCGTTTTCGGCTCAGGAGACGGCGCGTGGATCGATCGGGGCTCGGAGACGAACCGTGGGTCGATCGGGGCTCAGAAGACGACGCGTCGACCGATCGGGGCTCAGGTGACGGCGCGCGGACCGACCGGGGCTCAGGAGACGGCGCGTGAAATGATCGGCGCTCGGAGAGGGCGCGTGAACCGATTGGGACTTAAGAGACGACGGGTGAACCGATCGGGGCTTAGGAGACGGCACGTGAATCGATCGGGGCTCGGAGATGGCGCTTGTAAAGATCAGGGATCAGGAGACGGCGCGTGAACCGATCGGCGCTCGGAGACGGCGCGTGGACCGATCGGGGCTTATGATACGGCGCGTGAACCGATCGGAGATCAGGAGAAGACGCGTTCACCGATCGTGGCTCGGAGACGGCGCGTGGAGGCATCGGGGCTTTGAAGACGACGCGTGGACCGAACGGTGCTCAGAAAACGCCGCGTGGACCGATGGGGATCAGGAGACGGTGCGTGGACCGATCGGGGCTCGGAGACGCCGCTTGGACCGATCGGGGCTTAGGAGACGGCGCGTGGACCGATTGGGGCTTAGGAGACGGCGCGTGGACCGATCGGGGCTCAGGAAGCGGCGCCTGGACCGATCGGGGCTCAGTAAGCGGCGCCTAGACCGATCGTGGCTCGGAGACGGCGCGTGGAGGCATCGGGGCTAAGAAGACGACACATGGACCGAGCGGGGCTCAGGAGGCGACACGTGGACCCATCGGGGCTCGGAGACGACGTGTGGACGGATTGGGGTGTAGGCGACGACGCGTCGACCGATCGGAGCTCGGAAACGGCGCGTGGAACGATCGGGGCTCAGAAGACGACGCGTCGACCGATCGGGGCTCAGGTGACAGCGCGCGGACGGACCGGAGCTCAGGAGACGGCGCGTGAAATGATCAGCGCTCGGAGAGGGCGCGTGGACCGATTGGGACTTAAGAGACGACGGGCGAACCGATCGGGGCTTAGGAGACGGCACGTGAATCGATCGGGGCACAGGAGACGGCGCGTGCACCGGTCGGGGCTTAGGAGACGACGCATCGACCGATCGGGGCTCAGGAGAAGGGGTGTGGACCGATCGGGGCTCGGCGATGGCGCGTGGACCGATCGGGGCTCGGCGATGGCGCGTGGGCCGATCGGAGCTCGGGCACGGCCCGTGGAAGGATCGGGGCTTAGGAGACGGCGCATGGACTAATTGGGGCTCAGGAGACGACGCGTGGACCGATCGGGGCTCGGAAACGACGCGTTAACCGAGCGGGGCTTAGGAGACTACGCGTGGACCGATCGGGGCATAGGAGACGACGCGTGTACCTATCGGGGCTCACGAGACAGCGTGTGGACCGATTTGGGCTCAGGAGACGGCGCGTGGATCGATCGGGGCTCGGAGACGGCGCGTGGAACGATCCGGGCTCAGGAGACGGTGCGTTGACCGATCGGGGCTCGGAGACGGCGCGTGGACCGATCGGGGCTCAGGAGACGACGCGTGGGTCGATCGGGGCTCAGAAGACGATGCGTCGACCGACCGGGGCTCAGGTGACGGCGCGCGGACCGACCGGGGCTCAGGAGACGGCGCGTGAAATGATCGGCGCTCGGAGACGGCGCGTGGACCGATCGGGGCTTAGGAGACGGCGCGTGGACCGATCGGGGCTCGGAGACATCGCGTGGAATGATCGGGGCTCAGGAGACGGCGCGTGAACCAATCGGCGCTCGGAGACGGCGCGTGGACCGATCGGAGCTTAGGAGACGGCGCGTGGACCGATCGGGGCTCAGGAGACCCCGCGTGGACCGATCGGGGCTCGGCGACTGCGCGTGGACGCATCGGGGTCCAGGAGACGGCGCGTGGACCGATCGCGGCTCGGAGACGGCGTGTGAACCGACCGGGGCTCAGGAGGCCGCGCGTGGACCGATCGAGGCTCGGCGACGGGGCGTGGAGCGATCGAGTCTCGGAGACGACGCGTCGACCGATCGGGGCTCAGGGGAAGGGGTGTGGACCGATCGGGGCTCAGGAGACGGCGCGTGGACCCTTCGGGGCTCGCAGAAGGCACGAGGACCGATCAGGGGTTAGGAGACGACGCGTGGACCGATCGGGACTCGGAGACGGCGCGTGGATGGACCGTGGCTTAGAATGCGGCACGCGGACCGATCGGGGCTCGGAGACGGCATGTGGATCGATCGTGGCTCAGGAGACGGCGCGTGGACCGATGGGGATCAGGAGGCGGTGCGTGGACCGATCGGGTACGAAGGCGGCGCGAGGAGCGATCGGGGCTCAGGAGAAGTCGCGTCAATTGATCGGGGCTCAGGAGACGACGCGGCGACTGATCGGTGCTTAGGAGACGACGCGTAGCCCGATTGGGGCTTAGGAGACGACGTGTGGACCGATCGGGGCTTAGGAGACGGCACGTGAATCGATCGGTGCACAGGAGACGGCGGGTGAACCGGTCGGGTCTTAGGAGACGACGCGTCGACCGATTGGGGCTCAGGGGAAGGGGTGTGTACCTATCGGGGCTCAGGAGACAGCGAGTGGACCGATTGGGGCTCAGGAGACGGCGCGTGGATCGATCAGGGCTCGGAGACGGCGCGTGGACCGATCGGGGCTCGGAGACGGCGCGTGGACAGATCGGGGCTCAGGAGACCGCGCGTGGACCGATCGGGGCTCGGCGACTGCGCGTGGACGTATCGGGGCTCAGGAGACGGCGCGTGGACCGGTCGGGGCTTAGGAGACGACGCCTGGACAGATCGGGGCTTAGGAGGCGGCGTGTGGAACGATCGGTGCTCAGGAGACGGCTCGTGCACCAATCGGCGCTCGGAGACGGCGCGTGGAGCGATCGGGGCTCGGAGACGGCACGTGGAACGATCGGGGCTCATGAGACGGTGCGTGGAGGCATGGGGGCTTAGAAGACGACGCATGGACCGAGCGGGGCTTAGGAGACGACGCCTGGACAGATCGGGGCTTAGGAGGCGGCGTGTGGAACGATCGGTGCTCAGGAGACGGCTCGACCACGAATCGGCGCTCGGAGACGGCGCGTGGAGCGATCGGGGCTCGGAGACGGCACGTGGAACGATCGGGGCTCAGGAGACGGTGCGTGGAGGCATGGGGGCTTAGAAGACGACGCATGGACCGAGCGGGGCTCAGGAGACGGCGCGAGGAGCGATCGGGGCTCAGGAGAAGTCGCGTCAATTGATCGGGGCTCAGGAGACGACGCGGCGACTGATCGGGGCTTAGGAGACGACGCGTGGCCCGATTGGGGCTTAGGAGACGACGTGTGGACCGATCGGGGCTTAGGAGACGGCACGTGAATCGATCGGTGCACAGGAGACGGCGGGTGAACCGGTCGGGTCTTAGGAGACGACGCGTCGACCGATCGGGGCTCAGGAGACGGCGCGTAGACCGATCGGGGCTCGTAAATGACGCGTCAACCGATCGGGGCTTAGGAGACGATGCGGGGATCGATCGGGGCTCGGCGACTGCGCGTGGACCGACTGGAGCTCAGGAGGTTGCTCGTGGACCAATTGGGGTTCGGGCGACGGCGCGTGGACCAATTGGGGTTCGGGCGACGGCGCACGGACCAATCGGTGCTCGGAGACGGCGCGTGGACCGATCGGGGCTCGGAGACGACGCGTGTACGGATCAGGGCTTGGTGACGGCGCGTTTACCGATAGCAGCTCGGAGACGGCACGTGGTCCGATCGGGCTCGGAGCCGGCGCGTGAACCGATCGGGGCTCAGGAGGCCGCGCGTGGACCGATCGAGGCTCGGCGACGGCGCGTGGACCGGTCGGGGCTGGGAGACGACGCGTGTACGGATCAGGGCTTGGTGACGGCGCGTTTACCGATAGCAGCTCGGAGACGGCCCGTGGACGGATCGCGGCTTAGGAGACGGCGCGTGGAATGATCGGGGCTCAGGAGACGGCGCGTGGACCGATCGAGGCTCGGAGACGACGCGTGTACGGATCGGGGATTCGCGGACGACGGGTGGACCGATCCGGGCTCAGGAGACGGCACGTGGACCGATCGGGGCTCGGAAACGGTGCGTGGAACGATCGGGGCTCAGGAGACGGCGCGTGAACCGATCGGCGCTCGGAGACGGCGAGTGGACCGATCGGGGCTTATGAGACGGCGCGTGGACCGATCGGGGCTCAGGAGAAGTCGCGTCAATTGATCGGGGCTCAGGAGACGACGCGGCGACTGATCGGGGCTTAGGAGACGACGCGTAGCCCGATTGGGGCTTAGGAGACGACGTGTGGACCGATCGGGGCTTAGGAGACGGCACGTGCATCGATCGGTGCACAGGAGACGGCGGGTGAACCGGTCGGGTCTTAGCAGACGACGCGTCGACCGATTGGGGCTCAGGGGAAGGGGTGTGTACCTATCGGGGCTCAGAAGACAGCAAGTGGACCGATTGGGGCTCAGGAGACGGCTCGTGGACCGATCAGGGCTCGGAGACGGCGCGTGGACCGATCGGGGCTCCGAGACGGCGCGTGGACAGATCGGGGCTCAGGAGACCGCGTGTGGACCGATCGGGGCTCGGCTACGGCGCGTGGACCGGTCGGGGTTGGGAGACGACGCGTGTACGGATCAGGGCTTGGTGACGGCGCGTTTACCGATAGCAGCTCGGAGACGGCCCGTGGACGGATCGCGGCTTAGGAGACGGCGCGTGGAATGATCGGGGCTCAGGAGACGGCGCGTGGGCCGGCCGAGGCTCGGAGACGACGCGTGTGCGGATCGGGGATTCGAGGACGACGGGTGGACCGATCCGGGCTCAGGAGACGGGGCGTGGACCGATCGGGGCTTAGGTGACAACGCGTGGACCGATTGGGGCTCAGGAAGCAGCGCGTGGACCGATCGAGGCTCGGAGACGACGCGTGTACGGATCGGGGATTCGGCGATGACCCGTGGACCGATCCGGGCTCAGGAGACGGCGCGTGGACCGATCGGGGCTCGGAGACGGCGCGTGGAACGATCGGGGCTCAGGAGACGGCGCGTGGAGGCATCGGGGCTAAGAAGACGACGCATGGATCGAGCGGGGCTCAGGAGACGGCGCGAGGAGCGATCGGGGCTCGGAGACGGCGCGTGGAGGCATCGGGGCTTTGAAGACGACGCGTGGACCGAACGGTGCTCAGAAAACGGCGCGTGGACCGATCGGTGCTCGAAGACGATGCGTGGACCGATCGGGGCTCAGGAAACGGCGTGTGGAGCGGTTGGGGCTCAGGAGACGACGCGTGGGTCGATCGAGGCTCAGAAGACGACGCGTCGACCGATCGGGGCTCAGGAGACGGCGCGTGGATCGATCGAGGCTCGGAGACGCCGCGTGGAACGATCGGGGCTCAGGAGACGGCGCTTGGACTTATCGGCGCTCGGAGACGACGCGTGGACCGATCGGGGCTCAGGAGACGGCGCGAGGAGCGATCGGGCTCAGGAGAAGACGCGTCAATTGATCGTGGCTCAGGAGACGACGCGTCGACGGATCGGGGCTTAGGAGACGACGCGTGGACAGATCGGGGCTCAGGAGACCGCGCGTGGACCGATCGGGGCTCGGCGACTGCGCGTGGACGTATCGGGGCTCACGAGACGGCGCGTGGACCGGTCGGGGCTTAGGAGACGACGCCCGGACAGATCGAGGCTTAGGAGGCGGCGTGTGGAACGATCGGTGCTCAGGAGACGGCTCGTGCACCAATCGGCGCTCGGAGACGGCGCGTGGAGCGATCGGGGCTCGGAGACGGCACGTGGAACGATCGGGGCTCAGGAGACGGTGCGTGGAGGCATAGGGGCTTAGAAGACGACGCCTGGACCGAGCGGGGCTCAGGAGACGGCGCGAGGAGCGATCGGGGCTCAGGAGAAGTCGCGTCAATTGATCGGGGCTCAGCAGACGACGCGGCGACTGATCGGGGCTTAAGAGACGACGCGTAGCCCGATTGGGGCTTAGGAGACGACGTGTGGACCGATCGGGGCTTAGGAGACGGCACGTGAATCGATCGGTGCACAGGAGACGGCGGGTGAACCGGTCGGGTCTTAGGAGACGACGCGTCGACCGATCGGGGCTCAGGGGAAGGGGTGTGGACCGATCGGGGCTCAGGAGACGGCGCGTGGATCCTTCGGGGCTCGCAGAAGGCACGAGGACCGATCAGGGCTTAGGAGACGACGCGTGGACCGATCGGGACTCGGAGACGGCGCGTGGATGGACCGTGGCTTAGAATGCGGCACGCGGACCGATCGGGGCTCGGAGACGGCATGTGGATCGATCGTGGCTCAGGAGACGGCGCGTGGACCGATGGGGATCAGGAGGCGGTGCGTGGACCGATCGGGGCCCGAAGGCGGCGCGAGCAGCGATCGGGCCTCAGGAGAAGTCGCGTCAATTGATCGGGGCTCAGGAGACGACGCGGCGACTGATCGGGGCTTAGGAGACGACGCGTAGCCCGATTGGGGCTTAGGAGACGACGTGTGGACCGATCGGGGCTTAGGAGACGGCACGTGAATCGATCGGTGCACAGGAGACGGCGGGTGAACCGGTCGGGTCTTAGCAGACGACGCGTCGCCCGATTGGGGCTCAGGGGAAGGGGTGTGTACCTATCGGGGCTCAGGAGACAGCAAGTGGACCGATTGGGGCTCAGGAGACGGCTCGTGGACCGATCAGGGCTCGGAGACGGCGCGTGGACCGATCGGGGCTCGGAGACGGCGCGTGGACAGATCGGGGCTCAGGAGACCGCGTGTGGACCGATCGGGGCTCCGCGACTGCGCGTGGACGTATCGGGGCTCAGGAGACGGCGCGTGGACCGGTCGGGGCTTAGGAGACGACGCCTGGACAGATCGGGGCTTAGGAGGCGGCGTGTGGAACGATCGGTGCTCAGGAGACGGCTCGTGCACCAATCGGCGCTCGGAGACGGCGCGTGGAGCGATCGGGGCTCGGAGACGGCACGTGGAACGATCGGGGCTCAGGAGACGGTGCGTGGAGGCATGGGGGCTTAGAAGACGACGCATGGACCGAGCGGGGCTCAGGAGACGGCGCGAGGAGCGATCGGGGCTCAGGAGAAGTCGCGTCAATTGATCGGGGCTCAGGAGACGACGCGGCGACTGAGCGGGGCTTAGGAGATGACGCGTGGCCCGATTGGGGCTTAGGAGACGACGTGTGGACCGATCGGGGCTTAGGAGACGGCACGTGAATCGATCGGTGCACAGGAGACGGCGGGTGAACCGGTCGGGTCTTAGGAGACGACGCGTCGACCGATCGGGGCTCAGGAGACGGCGCGTAGACCGGTCGAGGCTCGGAGACGACGCGTGTGCGGATCCGAGATTCGAGGACAACAGGTGGACCGATCCGGGCTCAGGAGACGGCGCGTGGATCCATCGGGGCTCGGAGACGGCGCGTGAACCGACCGGGGCTCAGGAGACGGCACGTGGTCCGATCGGGCTCGGAGCCGGCGCGTGAACCGATCGGGGCTCAGGAGGCCGCGCGTGGACCGATCGAGGCTCGGCGACGGCGCGTGGACCGGTCGGGGCTCGGAGACGACGCGTGTGCGGATCGGGGATTCGAGGACGACAGGTGGACCGATCCGGGCTCAGGAGACGGGGCGTGGACCGATCGGGGCTTAGGTGACAACGCGTGGACCGATTGGGGCTCAGGAAGCAGCGCGTGGACCGATCGAGGCTCGGAGACGACGCGTGTACGGATCGGGGATTCGGCGATGACGCGTGGAACGATCCGGGCTCAGGAGACGGCGCGTCGACCGATCGGGGCTCGGAGACGGTGCGTGGAACGATCGGGGCTCAGGAGACGGCGCGTGGAGGCATCGGGGCTAAGAAGACGACGCATGGATCGAGCGGGGCTCAGGAGACGGCGCGAGGAGCGATCGGGGCTCGGAGACGGCGCGTGGAGGCATCGGGGCTTTGAAGACGACGCGTGGACCGAACGGTGCTCAGAAAACGGCGCGTGGACCGATCGGTGCTCGAAGACGATGCGTGGACCGATCGGGGCTCAGGAAACGGCGTGTGGAGCGGTTGGGGCTCAGGAGAAGACGCTTGAACTTATCGGCGCTCGGAGACGGCGCGTGGAGGCATCGGGGCTAAGAAGACGACGCATGGACCGATCGGGACTCAGGAAACGGCGTTTGGACCGATCGGAGCTCGGAGACGACGCGTGGACCGATCGGGGCTCAGGAGACGGCGCGAGGAGCGATCGGGGCTTAGGAGACGGCACGTGCATCGATCGGTGCACAGGAGACGGCGGGTGAACCGGTCGGGTCTTAGCAGACGACGCGTCGACCGATTGGGGCTCAGGGGAAGGGGTGTGTACCTATCGGGGCTCAGGAGACAGCAAGTGGACCGATTGGGGCTCAGGAGACGGCTCGTGGACCGATCAGGGCTCGGAGACGGCGCGTGGACCGATCGGGGCTCGGAGACGGCGCGTGGACAGATCGGGGCTCAGGAGACCGCGTGTGGACCGATCGGGGCTCGGCCACTGCGCGTGGACGTATCGGGGCTCAGGAGACGGCGCGTGGATCGATCGGGGCTTAGGAGACAGCGCGTGGGCCGATTGGGGCTTAGGAGACGGCGCGAGGCCCGATCGGGGATCAGGAAGCGACGCATAGACCGATCGTGGCTCGGAGACGGCGCGTGGAGGCATCGGGGCTAAGAAGACGGCGCAGGGACCGAGCGGGGCTCAGGAGACAGCGCGAGGAAAGATCGGGGCTCAGGAGAAGACGCGTCAATTGATCGGGGCTCAGAAATCGGCGCGTGGAACGATCGTGGCTCAGGAGACGACGCGTGGATCGATCGGGGCTCAGGAAACGACGCGTCGACCGATCGGGGCTCAGGAGACGGCGCGCGGACCGACCGGGGCTCAGGAGGATACGCCTGGACCGATCGGGGCTCGGCGACGGCGCGTGGACCGATCGAGGCTCGGAGACGCCGCTTGGACCGATCGGGGCTTAGGAGACGGCGCGTGGACCGATCGGGGCTCAGGAAGCGGCGCCTGGACCTATCGTGGCTCGGAGACGGCGCGTGGAGGCATCGGGGCTAAGAACACGACGCATGGACCGAGCGGGGCTCAGGAGACGGCGCGAGGAGCGATCGGGGCTCAGGAGAAGACGCGTCAATTGATCGGGGCTCAGGAGTCGACGCGACGACGGATCGGGGCTTAGGAGACGACGCGTGGACCGATTGGGGCTTAGGAGACGACGTGTGGACCGATCGGTGCGTAGGAGACGACGCTAGTACCTATCGGGGCTCAGGAGTGAGCGCGTGGACCGATCGGGCCTCGGCGACTGCGCGTGGACGTATCGGGCCTCGGCGACTGCGCGTGGACGTATCGAGCCTCGGCGACTGCGCGTGGACGTATCGGGGTTCAGGAGACGGCGCGTGGACCGATTGGGGCTCGGAGACGGCGCGTTAAGCGATCGGCGCTTAGGAGACGACGCGTGGACCGATCGGGCCTCAGGAGACGGCGCGTCGATCGATCGGTGCTCGGAGACGGCGCGTGGACGGACCGTGGCTTAGAATGCGTCACGCGGACCGATCGGGGCTCGGATACGGCGTGTGGAGGTATCGGGGCTTAGGAGACGATGCGTGAACCGATCGGGGCTCAGGAGCCGATGCGTGGATCGATCGGGGCTCAGTAGGCGGCGCGTGGACCCATCGGGGCTCGGAGACGACACGTGGACCGATCAGGGCTTAGGAGACGACGCGTGGACCGATCGGGGCTCAGGAGACGGCCCGCGGACAGATCGGGGCTTAGGACACGGCGCGTGGACCGATCGGGGCTCAGGAGACGGCGCGTGAACCGAGCGGCGCTCGGAGACGGCGCGTGGATCGATCGGGGCTTAGGAGATGGCGCGTGGACCGATCGGGGCTCGGAGACGGCATGTGGACCGATCGGGGCTCGGCTACGGCGCGTGGACCGGTCGGGGTTGGGAGACGACGCGTGTACGGATCAGGGCTTGGTGACGGCGCGTTTACCGATAGCAGCTCGGAGACGGCCCGTGGACGGATCGCGGCTTAGGAGACGGCGCGTGGAATGATCGGGGCTCAGGAGACGGCGCGTGGGCCGGCCGAGGCTCGGAGACGACGCGTGTGCGGATCGGGGATTCGAGGACGACGGGTGGACCGATCCGGGCTCAGGAGACGGGGCGTGGACCGATCGGGGCTTAGGTGACAACGCGTGGACCGATTGGGGCTCAGGAAGCAGCGCGTGGATCGATCGAGGCTCGGAGACGACGCGTGTACGGATCGGGGATTCGGCGATGACCCGTGGACCGATCCGGGCTCAGGAGACGGCGCGTGGACCGATCGGGGCTCGGAGACGGCGCGTGGAACGATCGGGGCTCAGGAGACGGCGCGTGGAGGCATCGGGGCTAAGAAGACGACGCATGGATCGAGCGGGGCTCAGGAGACGGCGCGAGGAGCGATCGGGGCTCGGAGACGGCGCGTGGAGGCATCGGGGCTTTGAAGACGACGCGTGGACCGAACGGTGCTCAGAAAACGGCGCGTGGACCGATCGGTGCTCGAAGACGATGCGTGGACCGATCGGGGCTCAGGAAACGGCGTGTGGAGCGGTTGGGGCTCAGGAGACGACGCGTGGGTCGATCGAGGCTCAGAAGACGACGCGTCGACCGATCGGGGCTCAGGAGACGGCGCGTGGATCGATCGAGGCTCGGAGACGCCGCGTGGAACGATCGGGGCTCAGGAGACGGCGCTTGGACTTATCGGCGCTCGGAGACGACGCGTGGACCGATCGGGGCTCAGGAGACGGCGCGAGGAGCGATCGGGCTCAGGAGAAGACGCGTCAATTGATCGTGGCTCAGGAGACGACGCGTCGACGGATCGGGGCTTAGGAGACGACGCGTGGACAGATCGGGGCTCAGGAGACCGCGCGTGGACCGATCGGGGCTCGGCGACTGCGCGTGGACGTATCGGGGCTCACGAGACGGCGCGTGGACCGGTCGGGGCTTAGGAGACGACGCCCGGACAGATCGAGGCTTAGGAGGCGGCGTGTGGAACGATCGGTGCTCAGGAGACGGCTCGTGCACCAATCGGCGCTCGGAGACGGCGCGTGGAGCGATCGGGGCTCGGAGACGGCACGTGGAACGATCGGGGCTCAGGAGACGGTGCGTGGAGGCATAGGGGCTTAGAAGACGACGCCTGGACCGAGCGGGGCTCAGGAGACGGCGCGAGGAGCGATCGGGGCTCAGGAGAAGTCGCGTCAATTGATCGGGGCTCAGCAGACGACGCGGCGACTGATCGGGGCTTAAGAGACGACGCGTAGCCCGATTGGGGCTTAGGAGACGACGTGTGGACCGATCGGGGCTTAGGAGACGGCACGTGAATCGATCGGTGCACAGGAGACGGAGGGTGAACCGGTCGGGTCTTAGCAGACGACGCGTCGCCCGATTGGGGCTCAGGGGAAGGGGTGTGTACCTATCGGGGCTCAGGAGACAGCAAGTGGACCGATTGGGGCTCAGGAGACGGCTCGTGGACCGATCAGGGCTCGGAGACGGCGCGTGGACCGATCGGGGCTCGGAGACGGCGCGTGGACAGATCGGGGCTCAGGAGACCGCGTGTGGACCGATCGGGGCTCCGCGACTGCGCGTGGACGTATCGGGGCTCAGGAGACGGCGCGTGGACCGGTCGGGGCTTAGGAGACGACGCCTGGACAGATCGGGGCTTAGGAGGCGGCGTGTGGAACGATCGGTGCTCAGGAGACGGCTCGTGCACCAATCGGCGCTCGGAGACGGCGCGTGGAGCGATCGGGGCTCGGAGACGGCACGTGGAACGATCGGGGCTCAGGAGACGGTGCGTGGAGGCATGGGGGCTTAGAAGACGACGCATGGACCGAGCGGGGCTCAGGAGACGGCGCGAGGAGCGATCGGGGCTCAGGAGAAGTCGCGTCAATTGATCGGGGCTCAGGAGACGACGCGGCGACTGAGCGGGGCTTAGGAGATGACGCGTGGCCCGATTGGGGCTTAGGAGACGACGTGTGGACCGATCGGGGCTTAGGAGACGGCACGTGAATCGATCGGTGCACAGGAGACGGCGGGTGAACCGGTCGGGTCTTAGGAGACGACGCGTCGACCGATCGGGGCTCAGGAGACGGCGCGTAGACCGGTCGAGGCTCGGAGACGACGCGTGTGCGGATCCGAGATTCGAGGACAACAGGTGGACCGATCCGGGCTCAGGAGACGGCGCGTGGATCCATCGGGGCTCGGAGACGGCGCGTGAACCGACCGGGGCTCAGGAGACGGCACGTGGTCCGATCGGGCTCGGAGCCGGCGCGTGAACCGATCGGGGCTCAGGAGGCCGCGCGTGGACCGATCGAGGCTCGGCGACGGCGCGTGGACCGGTCGGGGCTCGGAGACGACGCGTGTGCGGATCGGGGATTCGAGGACGACAGGTGGACCGATCCGGGCTCAGGAGACGGGGCGTGGACCGATCGGGGCTTAGGTGACAACGCGTGGACCGATTGGGGCTCAGGAAGCAGCGCGTGGACCGATCGAGGCTCGGAGACGACGCGTGTACGGATCGGGGATTCGGCGATGACGCGTGGAACGATCCGGGCTCAGGAGACGGCGCGTCGACCGATCGGGGCTCGGAGACGGTGCGTGGAACGATCGGGGCTCAGGAGACGGCGCGTGGAGGCATCGGGGCTAAGAAGACGACGCATGGATCGAGCGGGGCTCAGGAGACGGCGCGAGGAGCGATCGGGGCTCGGAGACGGCGCGTGGAGGCATCGGGGCTTTGAAGACGACGCGTGGACCGAACGGTGCTCAGAAAACGGCGCGTGGACCGATCGGTGCTCGAAGACGATGCGTGGACCGATCGGGGCTCAGGAAACGGCGTGTGGAGCGGTTGGGGCTCAGGAGAAGACGCTTGAACTTATCGGCGCTCGGAGACGGCGCGTGGAGGCATCGGGGCTAAGAAGACGACGCATGGACCGATCGGGACTCAGGAAACGGCGTTTGGACCGATCGGAGCTCGGAGACGACGCGTGGACCGATCGGGGCTCAGGAGACGGCGCGAGGAGCGATCGGGGCTTAGGAGACGGCACGTGCATCGATCGGTGCACAGGAGACGGCGGGTGAACCGGTCGGGTCTTAGCAGACGACGCGTCGACCGATTGGGGCTCAGGGGAAGGGGTGTGTACCTATCGGGGCTCAGGAGACAGCAAGTGGACCGATTGGGGCTCAGGAGACGGCTCGTGGACCGATCAGGGCTCGGAGACGGCGCGTGGACCGATCGGGGCTCGGAGACGGCGCGTGGACAGATCGGGGCTCAGGAGACCGCGTGTGGACCGATCGGGGCTCGGCCACTGCGCGTGGACGTATCGGGGCTCAGGAGACGGCGCGTGGATCGATCGGGGCTTAGGAGACAGCGCGTGGGCCGATTGGGGCTTAGGAGACGGCGCGAGGCCCGATCGGGGATCAGGAAGCGACGCATAGACCGATCGTGGCTCGGAGACGGCGCGTGGAGGCATCGGGGCTAAGAAGACGGCGCAGGGACCGAGCGGGGCTCAGGAGACAGCGCGAGGAAAGATCGGGGCTCAGGAGAAGACGCGTCAATTGATCGGGGCTCAGAAATCGGCGCGTGGAACGATCGTGGCTCAGGAGACGACGCGTGGATCGATCGGGGCTCAGGAAACGACGCGTCGACCGATCGGGGCTCAGGAGACGGCGCGCGGACCGACCGGGGCTCAGGAGGATACGCCTGGACCGATCGGGGCTCGGCGACGGCGCGTGGACCGATCGAGGCTCGGAGACGCCGCTTGGACCGATCGGGGCTTAGGAGACGGCGCGTGGACCGATCGGGGCTCAGGAAGCGGCGCCTGGACCTATCGTGGCTCGGAGACGGCGCGTGGAGGCATCGGGGCTAAGAACACGACGCATGGACCGAGCGGGGCTCAGGAGACGGCGCGAGGAGCGATCGGGGCTCAGGAGAAGACGCGTCAATTGATCGGGGCTCAGGAGTCGACGCGACGACGGATCGGGGCTTAGGAGACGACGCGTGGACCGATTGGGGCTTAGGAGACGACGTGTGGACCGATCGGTGCGTAGGAGACGACGCTAGTACCTATCGGGGCTCAGGAGTGAGCGCGTGGACCGATCGGGCCTCGGCGACTGCGCGTGGACGTATCGGGCCTCGGCGACTGCGCGTGGACGTATCGAGCCTCGGCGACTGCGCGTGGACGTATCGGGGTTCAGGAGACGGCGCGTGGACCGATTGGGGCTCGGAGACGGCGCGTTAAGCGATCGGCGCTTAGGAGACGACGCGTGGACCGATCGGGCCTCAGGAGACGGCGCGTCGATCGATCGGTGCTCGGAGACGGCGCGTGGACGGACCGTGGCTTAGAATGCGTCACGCGGACCGATCGGGGCTCGGATACGGCGTGTGGAGGTATCGGGGCTTAGGAGACGATGCGTGAACCGATCGGGGCTCAGGAGCCGATGCGTGGATCGATCGGGGCTCAGTAGGCGGCGCGTGGACCCATCGGGGCTCGGAGACGACACGTGGACCGATCAGGGCTTAGGAGACGACGCGTGGACCGATCGGGGCTCAGGAGACGGCCCGCGGACAGATCGGGGCTTAGGACACGGCGCGTGGACCGATCGGGGCTCAGGAGACGGCGCGTGAACCGAGCGGCGCTCGGAGACGGCGCGTGGATCGATCGGGGCTTAGGAGATGGCGCGTGGACCGATCGGGGCTCGGAGACGGCATGTGGATCGATCGTGGCTCAGGAGACGGCGCGTGGACCGATGGGGATCAGGAGGCGGTGCGTGGACCGATCGGGGCACGAAGGCGGCGCGCGGACCGATCGGGGCGTAGGAGACGACGTGTGTACCTATCGGGGCTCAGGAGCCGGCGCGTGGACCGATTGGGGCTCGGATATGGCGCGTGAACCAACCGGGACTCAGGAGCCGCGCATGGACCGATCATGGCTCGGTGACGGCGCGTGGACCGATCGGGGCTCGGCGATGGCGCGTGGACCGATCAGGGCTCGGAGACGACGCGTGTACGGATCGAGGTTTGGAGACGGCGCATGAACAGATCGGAGCTCGGACACGGCCCGTGGACGGATCACGGCTTAGGAGACGGCGCGTGGACTAATTGGGGCTCAGGAGACGACGCGTGGACCGATCGGGGCTCGGAAACGACGCGTTAACCGAGCGGGGCTTAGGAGACGACGCGTGGACCGATCGGGGCGTAGGAGACGTCGCGTGTACCTATCGGGGCTCACGAGACAGCGTGTGGACAATTTGGGCTCAGGAGACGGCGCGTGCACCGGTCGGGGCTTAGGAGACGACGCGTCGACAGACCGGGGCTCAGGAGAAGGGGTGTGGACAGATCGGGGCTCAGGAGACGGTGCGTGGACCGATCGGGGCTCGGCGATGGCGCGTGGACCGATCGGGGCTCGGCGATGGCGCGTGGACCGATCGGTGCTCGGAGACGGCGCTTTGGACGATCGGGGCTCAGGAGGCGGCGCGTGGACGGATCGGGGCTCAGGATACGGCGCGTGGGCCGATCGAGGCTCAGGAGACGGCGGGCGGACCGACCGGGGCTCAGGAGACTCGTGTGGATCGATCGGGGCTCCGGAGGCGCCGCGTGGACCGATCGGGGCTCAGGAGACGGCGCGTGGACCGATCAGGGCTTTGGAGACGACGCGTGGACCGATCGGGGCTCAGGAGACGGCGCGTGGACCGATCGGTGCTCGGCGACGGCGCGTTGGACGATCGGGGCTCAGGAGGCGGCGCGTGGACGGATCGGGGCTCAGGAGACGGCGCGTGGGCCGATCGAGGCTCAGGAGACGGCGGGCGGACCGACCGGGGCTCAGTAGACTCGTGTGGATCGATCGGGGCTCCAGAGGCGCCGCGTGGACCGATCGGGGTTCAGGAGACGGCGCGTGAACCGATCGGCGCTCGGAGACGGCGCGTGGACCGATCGGGGCTCGGAGACAGCGCGTGGACCGACTGGGGCTCAGGCGGTTGCGCGTGGACCAATTGGGGTTCGGCGACGGCGCGTGGACCAATCCGGGCTCAGGTGCCGGCGCGTGGACCGATCGGGGCACGGAGACGGCGCGTGGAGGCATCGGGGCTAAGAAGACGACGCATGGATCGAGCGGGGCTCAGGAGACGGCGCGAGGACCGATCGGTGCTCGGAGACGATGCGGGGACCGATCGGGGCTCAGGAAACGGCGTGTGGAGCGGTTGGGGCTCAGGAGACGACGCGTGGATCGATCGGGGCTCGGAGACGCCGCGTGGAACGGTCGGGGCTCAGGAGACGGCGCTTGAACTTATCGGCGCTCGGAGACGGCGCGTGGACCGATCGGGGCTTAGGATACGGCGCATGGACCGATGGGGGCTCAGGAAGCGGCGCCTGGACCGATCGTGGCTCGGAGACGGCGCGTGGAGGCATCGGGGCTAAGAAGACGACGCATGGACCCATCGGGGCTCGGAGACGGCGTGTGGACCGATCGGGGCTTAGGAGACGACGCGTGGACCGATCGGGGTTTAGGAGAGGACGCGTCGACCAATCGGGGCACAGGAGACGGCGCGTGGACCGATCGGGGCTTAGGAGACGACCCGTGGACCGATCGGGGTTTAGGAGAGGACGCGTCGACCGATCGGGGCAAAGGAGACGGCGCGTGGACCGATCGGGGCTTAGGAGACACACGTTGATCGATTGGGGCTCCGGAGGCGGTGCGTGGACCGATCGGGGCTTAGGAGACTACGCGTGTACCTATCGGGGCTCAGGAGACAGCGCGTGGACCGATTGGGCATCAGGAGACGGCGCGTCGATGGATCGGGGCTTGGGGACGACGCGTGGACCGATCGGGGCTCAGGAGACGGCACGTGGATCGATCGGGGCTCGGAGACGGCGCGTGAAATGATCGGCGCTCGGAGACGGCGCGTGCACCGATCGTGGCTTAGGAGAAGGCGCGTGGAACGATCGGGGCTCAGGAGACGGCGCGTGGATCGATCGGGGCTCCGAGACGGCGCGTGGAATGATCGGGGCTCGGAGAAGGCGCGTGGACCGACCGGGGCACAGGAGGATACGCCTGGACCGATCGGGGCTCGGCGACGGCGCGTGGACCGATCGAGGCTCGGAGACTGCGCGTGGAACGATCGGGGCTCGGAGACAGCGCGTGGACCGACGGGGGCTCAGGCGGTTGCGCGTGGACCAATTGGGGTTCGGCGACGGCGCGTGGACCGATCCGGGCTCAGGAGACGGCGCGTGGACCGATCGGGGCTCGGAGACGGAGCGTGGAGCGATCGGGGCTCAGGAGACGGCGCGTGAACTAATCGGCGCTCGGAGACGGCGCGTGGACGGATCGGGGCTGAGGAGAAGGCGCGTGGTCCGATCGGGGCTTATGAGACGGCGCGTAGACCGATCGGGGCTCGGAGATGGCGCGTGGAATGATCGGGGCTTAGGAGATGGTGTGTGGACCGATCGGAGATCAGGAGACGACGCGAGGACCGATCGGGGATCGGAAGCGGCGCGTGGAACGATCCGGGCTTAGGACACAACGCGTGGACCGATCGGGGCTCAGGCAACGGCGCCTCGACCGATCGTGGCTCGGAGACGGCGCGAGGAGGCATCTGGGCTTAGAAGACGACGCGTGGATCGATGGAGGCTCAGGAGACGGCTCGTGGACCGATCGGGGCTTAGGAGACGGCGCGTGGACCGACCGGAGCTCAGCAGATTTCGCGTGAACCGATCGGCGCTTAGGAGACGGCGCGTGGATCGATCGGGGCTGGGAGACGGCGCGTGGATCAATCGGGTCTCAGGAGGCCGCGCGTGGACAGATCATGACTCGGCGACGGCGTGTGGACCGACCGGAGCTCAGTAGACCGCGCGTGGACCGATCGGGGCTCGGCGACTGCGCGTGGATGGATGGGGGCTCAGGAGACGGCGCGTGGACCGATCGGGGTTCACGAAGCGGCGCCTGCACCGATCGGCGCTCGGAGACGGCGCGTTAACCGATCGGGGCTTAGGAGACGATGCGTGGACCGATCGCGGCTCGGAGACGGCGCGTGGACCGATCAGGGCTCGGAGGCAGCGCGTGGACCGATTGGGGCTCGGATACGGCGCGTGAACCAATCGGGGCTCAGGAGGCGGCGCGTTAACCGATCGGGGCTTAGGAGACGATGCGTGAACCGATCGGGGCTCGGAGAAGGCGCGTGGACCGATCGGGGCTCGGAGACGGCGCGTGGAATGATCGGGGCTTAGGAGACGGCGCGTGGACCGAATGGGGCTTAGGAGACAACGCGTGGACCGACCGGGGCTCAGGAAGCGGCGCCTGGACCCGTCATGGCTCGGAGACGGCGCGAGGAGGCATCTAGGCTTAGTAGACGACGCGTGGACCGAACGGGGCTCAGGAAACGGCCCGTGGAGCAATCGGGGTTCAGGAAACGGTCCGTGGAGCGATCGGGGGTCAGGAGACGACACGTGGACTGATCGGGGCTCGGGAAGCGGCGCCTGAACCGGTCGTGGCTCGGAGACGGCGCGTGGAGGCATCGGGGCTTAGAAGACGATGCATGGCCCGATCAGGTCTCAGGAAACGGCGCGTGGACCGACTGGAGCTCGGAGACGACGCGTGGATCGACTGGGGGTCAGGCGGTTGCGCGTGGCCCAATTGGGGTTCGGCGACGGCGCGTGGACCGATCGCGGCTCGGAGACGGCGCGTGGACCGATCGGGGCTCAGGAAACGGCGCGTGGACCGATTGGGGCTCGTATACGGCGCGTGAACCAATCGGGCCTCAGGAGGCCGCACGTGGACCGATCGCGGCTCGGCGACGGCGTGTGGACCGATCGAGGCTCGGAGACGACGCGTTTAAGGATCGGGAATCAGGAGACGACGCGTGGAACGATCCGGGCTCAGGAGACGAAACGTGGACCGATCGGGGCTCGGAGACGCCGTGTGGAACGATCGGGGCTCGGGTGACGGCGCGTGAATCGATCGGCGCTCGGACACGGCGCGTGGATCGATCGGGGATCGGGGACGGCGCGTGGAACGATCGCGGCTCGGAGTCGACGCGTTAGCCGATCGCGGCTTAGGAGACGATGCGTGGACCGATAGGGGCTCGGAGACGGCGCTTGGACCGAACGGGGCTTAGGAGACGGCGCGTGGACCGATCGGGGCTCGGAGACGGCGCGTGGACCGATCGGGGCTCACGAGACGACGCGTCGACCGATCGGGGCTTAGGAGACGGCGCGTGGACCGATCGGGGCTCGAAGACGGCGCGTGGACCGACTGGGGCTCAGGCGGTTGCGCCTGGACCAATTGGGGTTCGGCGACGGTGCGTGGACCGATCGGGGCTCGGAGACGGCGCGTTAACTGATTGGGGCTTAGGAGACCATGCGTGACCCGACCGGGGCTCGGAGACGACGCGTGGACCGATCGGGGCTCGGAGACAGCGCGTGGACCGACTGGGGCTCAGACGGTTTCGCGTGGACCAATTGGGGTTCGGCGACGGCGCGTGGACCGATCGGGGCTTAGGAGGCCGCATGTGGACCGATCGCGGCTCCGCGACGGCGCGTGGACCGATCGGGGCTCAGGAGGCCGCGCGAGGACCGATCGGGGCTCAGGAAACGGCGCGTGGACCGATTGGGGCTCGTATACGGCGCGTGAACCAATCGGGCCTCAGGAGGCCGCACGTGGCCCGATCGCGGCTCGGCGACGGTGCGTGGACCGATCGCGGCTCGGCGACGGCGCGTAGACCGATCGGGGCTCAGGAGGCCGCGCGTGGACCGATCATAGCTCGGCGACGGCGCGTGGAACGATCGGGGCTCGGAGCGGCGCGTAGACCGATCGCGGCTCGGCGACGGCGCGTGGACCGATCGGGGCTCAGTAGGCTGCGCGTGGATCGATTGGGGCTCAGGAGACGGCGCGTGGACCGCTCGGGGCTCGAAGATGGCGCGTGGAACGATCAGGGCTCAGGAGACGTCACGTGAAATGATCGGCGCTCGGAGACGGCGCGTGGACCGATCGGGGCTCAGGAGAAGGCGCGTGGACCGATCGGGGCTTAGTAGAAGGCGCTTGGACCGATCGGGGCTTAGGAGACGACGCGTGGACCGATCGGAGATCGGAGACGGTGCGTGGAACGATCGGGGCTCAGGAGACGGCGCGTGAACCGATCGGCGCTCGGAGACGGCGCGTGGACCGATCTGGGCTCGGAGACAGCGCGTGGACCGACTGGGGCACAGGCGGTGGCGCGTGGACCAATTGGGGTTCGGCGACGGCGCGTGGACCGATCCGGGCTCAGGAGACGGCGCGTGGACCGATCAGGGCTGGGAGAAGGAGCGTGGAGCGATCGGGGCTCAGGAGACGGCGCGTAAACTAATCGGCGCTCGGAGACGGCGCGTGGACCGATCGGGGCTCGGAGATGGCGCGTGGAATGATCGGGGCTTAGGAGATGGCGTGTGGACCGATCGGAGTACAGGAGACGACGCGTGGACCGAGAGGGCTCTGGAAGCGGCGCACGGACGGATCGTGGCTCGCAGACGGCGCGTGGAGGCATCGGCGCTTTGAAGACGACGCGTGGACCAAACGGTGCTCAGAAAACGGTGCGTGGAGCGATCGGGGCTCAGGAGACGGCGCGTGGACCGATCGGGGCTCAGGAGCCGGCGCGTGGACCGATTGGGGCTCGGATACCCCGCGTGAACCAACCGGGACTCAGAAGCTCGCGCGTGGACCGATCCCGGCTCGGCGACGGCGTGTGGACCGATGGGGCTCAGGAGCCGCGCGTGGACCGATCATGGCTCGGTGACGGTGCGTGGACCGATCGGGGCTTAGGTGACGATGCGTGGACTGATTGGGGCTCAGGAAGCAGCGTCTGGACCGATCGTGGCTCGGAGACGGCGCGAGGAGGCATCTGGGCTTCGAAGACGACGCGTGGATCGATCGGGGCTCGGAGACGGCGCGTGAACCAACCGGGGCTCAGGAGACCGCGCGTGGACCGATCGAGGCTCAGGAGGCCACGCCTGGACCGATCGGGGCTCCGCGACGGCGCGTGGACCGTTCGAGGCTCGGAGACGACGCGTGTACGGATCGGGGATTCGGCGATGACGCGTGGACCGATCGGGGCTCGGAGACGGGGCGTGGAATGATCGGGACTCGGAGACGGCGTGTGAACGTATCGGGGCTTAGGAGACGATGCGTTGACCGATCGGGGCTCATGAGACGGCGCGTAGACCGATCATGGCTCCGGCGGCGACGCGTGGACTGATCGGGGCCCAGGAAACGGCGCGTGGATCGATCGGTGCTCGAAGACGACGCGTGGACCGATCGGGGCTCAGGAGCCGATGCGTGGATCGATCGGGGCTCAGGAGGCGGCGCGTGGACCCATCGGGGCTCGGAGACGGCAAGTGGACCGATCAGGGCTTAGGAGACGACGCGTGGACCGATCGGGGCTCAGGAGACGGCGCGTGGACCGATCGGTGCTCGGAGACAGCGCGTGGACGGACCGTGGCTTAGAATGCGTCACGCGGACCGATCGGGGCTCGGATACGGCGTGTGGACGTATCGGGGCTTAGGAGACGATGCGTGAACCGATCGGGGCTCAGGAGACGCCGCGTGGACCGATCGGGGCTCGGAGACGGCGCGTGGAACGATCGGGGCTCAGGAGACGGCGCGTGAAATGATCGGCGCTCAGAGACGGCGCGTGGACCGATTGTGGCTTACGAGACGGCGCGTGGATCGATCGGGGCTCGAAGACGACGCGTGAACCGATCGGGGCTCAGGAGCCGATGCGTGGATCGATCGGGGCTCAGGAGGCGGCGCGTGGACCCATCGGGGCTCGGAGACGGCACGTGGACCGATCAGGGCTTAGGAGACGACGCGTGGACCGATCGGGGCTCGGAGCCGACGCGTGGACCGATCGGGGCTCGGAGACAGTGCGTGGACCGACTGGGGCTCAGGCGGTTGCGCGTGGACCAATTGGGGTTCGGCGACAGCGCGTTGACCGATCGGGGCTCGGAGACGGCGCGTTAACCGATTGGGGCTTAGGAGACGATGCGTGGCCCGATCGGGGCTCGAAGACGGCGCGTGGACCGATCGGGTGTCAGGAGGCCGCGCGTGGACAGATCATGACTCGGCGACGGCGCGTGGACCGATCGGGGCTCGGAGACGACGCGTGGACCGATCGGGTCTCGGAGACAGCGCGTGGACCGACTGGGGCTAAGGCGGTTTCGCGTGGACCAATTGGGGTTCGGCGACGGCGCGTGGACCGATCGGGGCTTAGGAGACGGCGCGTGCACCGATCGGGGCCCGGAGACGGGTCGTGGACCGATCGGGGCTCAGGAGACGGCGCGTGGACCGATTGGGGCTCGAATACGGCGCGTGAACCAATCGGGGCTCAGGAGGCCGCGCGTGGACCGATCGCGGCTCGGCGACGGCGCGTGGACCGTTCGGGGCTCGGAGACGATGCGTGGACCGATCGAGGTTCGGCGACAGCGCGTGAACCAACTGGGTCTCAGGCGGTTGTGCGTGGACCAATTAGGGGTCGGCGACCGCGCGTGGACCGTTCGGGGCTCGGAGACGGCGCGTTAACCGATCGGGGCTTAGGAGACGATGCGTGAACCGATCGGGGCTCGGAGAAGGCCCGTGGACCGATCGGGGCCTAGGAGACAACGCGTGGACCGATCGTGGCTCAGTAAGCGGCGCCTGGACCGATCGTGGCCCGGAGACGGCGCGAGAAGGCATCGGGGCTTACAGGACGACGCGTGGATCGAACGGAGGCTCGGAGACGGCGCATGAACCGACCGGGGCTCATGAGACGGCGCGTGGACTGATCGGGGCTCGGAGACGGCGCGTTAACCGATCGGGGCTTAGGAGACGGCGTGTGAACGTATCGGGGCTTAGGAAAGGATGCGTTGACCGATCGGGGCTCATGAGACGGCGCGTAGACCGATCGGGGCTCAGGAGACGGCGCGTGGACAGATCGGTGCTCGGAGACGGCGCGTGGACGGACCGGGGCTCAGGAGCCGATGCGTGGATCGATCGGGGCTCAGGAGGCGGCGCGTAGACCCATCCACGCGCCGCAGGAGATAGCGCGTGGAACGATCGCGGCTCGGCGACTGCGCGTCGACGTATCGGGGCTCAGGAGACGGCGCGTGGACCGATTGGAGCTTAGGAGACGGCGCGTGGACCCATTGGGCCTCGGATACGGCGCGTGAACCGATCGGGGCTTAGGAGACGACGCGTGGACCGATCGGGGCTCAGGAGACGGCGCGTGGACGGATCGGCGCTCAGGAGACGGCGCGTGGAGCGATCGGGGCTCGGAGACTGTACGAGGACCGACCGGAGCTCAGGCGATTCGCGTGGATCGATCAGGGCTCCGGAGGCGGCGCATGGACCGATTGGGGAGCATGAGATGGTGCGTCGACCGATCGGGGCTCGGAGACGGCGCACGGACCGATCGGGGCTTAGGAGACGGCGCGTGGTCCGATCGCGGCGGAGAGACGGCGCGTGAACCGACCGGGGCTCAGGAGGCCGCGCGTGGACTGATCGGTGCTCGGAGACTGCGCGTGGCCGTATCGGGGCTCAGGAGACGGCGCGTGGACCGATCGGGGCGGGGAGACGGTGCGTTAACCGATCGGATCTTAGGTGACGATGCGTGGACCGATCGGGGCTCGGAGACGGCGCGTGGACCGACCGGGGCTAAGGAGGCCGCGCGTGGACCTATCGAGGCTTAGGAGCCAACGCGTGGACCGATCGGGGCTGAGGAGACGGCGCGTGGACCGAACCGGGCTCGGAGACGGCGCGTGGAACGATCGGGGCTCAGGAAACGGCGCCTGGACCGGTCGGGGCTTAGGAGACGACGCCTAGACCGATCGGGGCTTAGGAGGCGGCGTGTGGAACGATCGGGGCTCAGGAGACGGCGCGTGCACCGATCGGCGCTCGGAGACGACGCGTCGACCGATCGGGGCTGAGGAGACGACGCGTGGACCGATCGGGGCTTAGGAGAAAACGCGTGGACCGATCGGGGCTCAGGAAGCGGCGCCTGCACCGATCGTGGTTGGGAGACGGCGCAAGGAGGCATCTGGGCTTAGAAGACGACGCGTGCACCGATCGGGGCTCACGAAAGGGCGTGTGGACCGACCGAGGCTCAGGAGGCCACGCCTGGACCGATCGTGGCTCGGAGACGGCGCGTGGAGGTATCGGGGCTTAAAAGACGACGGATGGACCGATCGGGGCCCACGAAACGGCGCGTGGACCGAACGGTGCTCGGAGACGACGCGTGGACCGATCGGCGCTCAGGAGACGGCGCGTGGAGCGATCGGGGCTCAGGAGACGACGCGTTAACAGAGCGGGGTTTAGGAGACGATGCGTAGACCGCTCGGTGCTCGGAGAGAGCGCGTGGACCGACTGGGGCTCAGGAGACGACGCGTCGACCGATCGGGGCTTAGGAGACGACCCGTCGACCGATCGGGGCTTAGGAGACGACGCGTGGACCGATCGGGGCTTAGGAGGCGGCGCGTGGACCCATCGGGGCTCGGAGACGGCGCGTTAACTGATCGGGGCTTAGGAGACGACGCGTGGACCGATCGGGGCTCAGGAGACGGCGCGTGGACCGATCGGTGTTCGGGGACGGCGCGTGGACGGACCGTGACTTAGAATGCGTCACGCGGACCGATCGGGGCTTGGAGACGGCGCGTGTACGGATCGAGGCTTGGAGACGGCGCGTGGACCGATCGGAGCTCGGAAACGCCCCGTGGGCAGATCGGGGCTTAGGATACGGCGCGTGGTGGCATCGGGGCTAAGAAGACGACGCATGGACCGAGCGGGGCTCAGGAGACGGCGCGAGGAGCGATCGGGGCTCAGGAGAAGACGCGTCAATTGATCGGGGCTCAGGAGACGACGCGGCGACGGATCGGGGCTTAGGAGACGACGCGTTGACCGATTGGGGCTTAGGAGGCGACGTGTGGACCGATCGGGGCTTAGGAGACGGCCCGTGATTCGATCGGTGCACAGGAGACGGCGCGTGAACCGGTCGGGGCTTAGGAGACGACGCGTCGACCGATCGGGGCTCAGGACAAGGGGTGTGGACCGTTCGGAGCTCAGGAGACGGCGCGTCGACCGATCGGGGTTCGGCAATGGCGCGTGGAGCGATCGGGGCTCGGAGACGACGCGTGTACGGATCGAGGCTTGGAGACGGCGCTTGGACCGATCGGGGATCGGAGACAGCGCGTTTACCGACCGGGGGTCGAGAGGTTGCGCGTGGACCAATTGGGGTTCGCCGCGGCGTGTGGACCGACCGGAGCTCAGTAGACCGCGCGTGGACCGATCGGGGCTCGGCGACTGCGCGTGGATGGATCGGGGCTCAGGAGACAGCGCGTGGACCGATCGGGGCTCAGGAAGCGGCGCCTGCACCGATCGTGGCTCGGAGACGGCGCGTGGAAGCATCGTGGCTTCGAAGACGACGCATGGACCAATCGGGGCTCGGAAACGGCGCCTGGACCGATCGGAGCTCGGAGACGACGCGTGGAGCGGTCGGGGCTCAGGAGAAGACGCGTGGATCGATCGGGGCTCAGGAGACGACGCGTCGACGGATCGGGGCGTAGGAGACGACGCGTGGACCGATCGGGACTTAGGAGCCGATGCGTGAACCGATCGGGGCTCAGGAGACGCCGCGTGGACCGATCGGGGCTCGGAGACGGCGCGTGGAACGATCAGGGCTCAGGAGACGGCGCGTGAAATGATCGGTGCTCTGAGACGGCGCGTGGACCGATTGTGGCTTACGAGACGGCGCGTGGATCGATCGGGGCTCAGGAAGCGGCGCCTGGACCTATCGTGGCTCGGAGACGGCGCGTGGAGGCATCGGGGCTAAGAACACGACGCATGGACCGAGCGGGGCTCAGGAAACGGCGCGAGGAGCGATCGGGGCTCAGGAGAAGACGCGTCAATTGATCGGGGCTCAGGAGACGACGCGGCGACGGTTCGGGGCTTAGAAGACGACGAATGGACCGATCAGGGCTCAGGAAACGGCGCGTGGACCGAACGGTGCTCGGAGACGGCGCGTGGACCGATCGGCGCTCAGGAGACGGCGCGTGGAGCGATCGGAGTGCAGGAGATGACGCGTTAACAGAGCAGTGTTTAGGAGACGATGCGTGGACCGATTGGTGCTCGGAGACAGCGCGTGGACCGATTGGGGCTCAGGAGGTGGCTCGTGGACCAATTGGGGTTCGGCGACGGCGCGTGGACCGACCGGGGATTAGGAGACGACGCGTCGACCGATCTGGGCTTAGGAGACGACCCGTCGACCGATCGGGGCTTAGGAGACGACGCGTGGACCGATCGGGGCTCGGAGACGCCGTGTGGAACGAACGGGGCTCGGGTGACCGCGCGTGAACCGATCGGCGCTCGGAGACGGCGCGTGGATCGATCGGGGATCGGGGACGGCGCGTGGAACGATCGCGGCTCGGAGTCGACGCGTTAGCCGATCGGGGCTTAGGAGACGATGCGTCGACCGATCGGGGCTCGGAGACGGCGTGTGGACCGACCGGGGTTTAGGAGAAGGCGCTTGGACCGAACGGGGCTTAGGAGACGGCGCGTGGACCGATCGGGGCTCGGAGACGGCACGTGGAACGATCGGGGCTCAGGAGACGGCGCGTCAACCGATCGGCGCTCGGAGACGGCGCGTGGACCGATCGGGGCTTAGGAGACGGCGCGTGGACCGATCGGAGATCAGGAGATGACGCGTGGACCGATCGGGGCTGTGAAAGCGGCGCACGGAACGATCGGGGCTCGGAGACGGCGCGTGGACCGATCAGGGCTCGGCGACGGCGCGTGGACAGATCGAGGCTCGGAGACGACGCGTGTACGGATCGGGGCTTTGAAGACGACGCGTGGACCGATCGTGGTTCAAGAAACGGCGTGTGGAGCGATCGGGGCTCAGGAGACGACGCGTCGACCGATCAGGGCTCAGGTGACGGCGCGTGGACCGAGCGGGCCTCAGGAGACAGCGCGTGAAATGATCGGCGCTCGGAGATGGCGCGTGGACCGATTGGGGCTTAAGAGACGACGGGTGGACCGATCGGGGCCTAGGAGACGGTACGTGAATCGATCGGGGCACAGGAGACGGCGCGTGAGCCGGTCGGGGCTTAGGAGACGGCGCGTGGACTGATCGGGGCTCGGGAAGCGGCGCCTGAACCGATCTGGCTCGGAGACGGCGCGTGGAGGCATCGGGGTTTAGAAGACGACGTATGGACCGATCGGGGCTCAGGAAACGGGGCGTGGACCGATTGGAGCTCGGAGACAACGCGTGGACCGACTGGGGCTCAGGCGGTTGCGCGTGGACCAATTGGGGTTCGGCGACGGCGCGTGGACCAATCGCGACTCGGAGACGGCGCGTTAACCGATCGGGGCTTAGAAGACGATGCGTGAACCGATCGGGGCTCGGAGACGGCGCGTGGACCGACCGGGGCTCGGAGACGACGCGTGGACCGATCGGGGCTCGGAGACCGCGCGTGGACCGACTGGGGCTTAGGAGACGGCGCGTGGACCGATCGGGGCGCAGGAATCGGCGCCTGGACCGATCGTGGCTTGGAGACGGCGCGTGGAGGCATCCGGGCTAAGAAGACGACGCATGGACCGAGCGGGGTTCAGGAGACGGCGCGAGGAGCGATCGGGGCTCAGGAGAAGACATGTCAATTGATCGGGGCTCCGGAGACGACGCCTGGACCGATCGGGGCTCAGGAGGCGGCACGAGAAGCGATCGGGGATCAGGAGAAGACGCGTCAATTGATCGGGGCTCAGGAGACGACGCGTCGACTAATCGGGGCTTAGGAGACGACGCGTAGACCGATCGGGGCTGAGGAGACGGCGCGTCGACCGACCGGAGCTCAGGAGATTCGCGTGGATCGATCGGGGCTCCGGAGGCGGGCGTGGCCCGATTGGGGCTCGGATACGGTAGGAGGAACGACCGGAGCTCAGGAGATTCGCGTGGATCGATCAGGGCTCCGGAGGCGGCGCATGGACCGATTGGGGAGCATGCGATGGTGCGTGGACCGATCGGGGCTCGGAGACGGCGCACGGACCGATCGGGGGTTAACAGACGACGCGTGGACCGATTGGGGCTCAGGAGACAGCGCGTGGACCGATCAGGGCTCGGCGACTGCGCGTCGACGTATCGGGGCTCAGGAGACGGCGCGTGGACGGATTGGAGCTTATGAGACGGCGCGTGGACCGATTGGGGCTCGGATACGGCGCGTGAACCGATCGGGGCTTAGGAGACGACGCGTGGACCGATCGGGGCTCAGGTGACGGCGCGTGGACCGATCGGGGCTTCGGAGACGGTACGTGGATCGATCGGGGCTCGGAGACGGTACGAGGACCGACCGGAGCTCAGGAGATTCGCGTGGATCGATCAGGGCTCCGGAGGCGGCGCATGGACCGATCGGGGCTCAGGAGGCCGCGCGTGGACCGATGATGGCTCGGCGACGGCGCGTGGACCGATCGGGGCTCGGAGACGACGCGTAGACCGATCGGTGCTCGGAGACAGCGCGTGGACCGATCGGGGCTCGGAGACGACGCGTAGACCAATCGGTGTTCGGAGACCGCGCGTGGAGGCATCGGGGTTAAGAAGACGGAGCATCGACCGAGCGGGGTGCAGGAGACGGCGCGAGGAGCGATCGGGGCTTAGGAGACGACGCGTGGACCGATCGGGGCTCAGGAGACGGCGCGTGGACCGGTCGGGGCTTAGGAGACTCGCGTGAACTGATTGGGGCTCAGGCGGTTGCGCGTGGAACGATTGGGGTTCGGCGACGGCGCGTGGACCGATCGCGGCGCGAAGACGGCGCGTTAACCGATCGGAGCATAGGAGACGATGCGTGGACCGATCGGGCTCAGGAGACGGCGCGTGGAGCGATCGGGGCTTAGGAGACGAAGCGTGGACCGATCAGAGCTCAGGAGACGGCGCGTGGAGCGATCGGGCTCGGAAACGGCGGGTGGATCGTCCGGGGCTTAGCAGACGATGCGTGGACCGATCGGGGCTCAGGAGACGGCTCGTGGAGCGATCGGGGCTCGGAAACGGCGGGTGGACCGTCCGGGTTTAGGAGACGACGCGTGGACCGATCGGGGCTCAGAAGACGGCGCGTGGACGGATCGGCGCTCGGAGACGGCGCGTGGACCGATCGGGGCTTAGGAGAGGATGCGTGGACCGATCGGGGCTCAGGAGACGGCTCGTGGAGCGATCGGGGCTCGGAAACGGCGGGTGGACCGTCCGGGTTTAGGAGACGACGCGTGGACCGATCGGGGCTCAGAAGACGGCGCGTGGACGGATCGGCGCTCGGAGACGGCGCGTGGACCGATCGGGGCTCAGGAGACGGCGCGTGGACCGATCGACGCTCGGAGACGGCACGTGGAACGATCGGGGCTCAGGAGACGACGCGTGGACCGATCGGGGCTCAGGAGACGACGCGTAGACCGATCGGGGCTCCGAAACGACGCGTTAACCGAGCGGGGCTTAGGAGACGATGCGTGGACCGATCGGGGCTCGGAGACAGCGCGAGGAGCGATCGGGCTCAGGAGAAGACGCGTCAATTGATCGTGGCTCAGGAGACGACGCGTCGACGGATCGGGGCTTAGGAGACGACGCGTGGACAGATCGGGGCTCAGGAGACCGCGCGTGGACCGATCGGGGCTCGGCGACTGCGCGTGGACGTATCGGGGTTCAGGAGACGGCGCGTGGAGCGGTCGGGGCTTAGGAGACGACGCCTGGACACATCGAGGCTTAGGAGGCGGCGTGTGGAACGATCGGTGCTCAGGAGACGGCTCTTGCACCAATCGGCGCTCGGAGACGGCGCGTGGAGCGATCGGGGCTCGGAGACGGCACGTGGAATGATCGGGGCTCAGGAGACGGTGCGTGGAGGCATGGGGGCTTAGAAGACGACGCATGGACCGAGCGGGGCTCAGGAGACGGCGCGAGGAGCGATCGGGGCTCAGGAGAAGTCGCGTCAATTGATCGGGGCTCAGGAGACGACGCGGCGACTGATCGGGGCTTAAGAGACGTCGCGTAGCCCGATTGGGGCTTAGGAGACGACGTGTGGACCGATCGGGGCTTAGGAGACGGCACGTGAATCGATCGGTGCACAGGAGACGGCGGGTGAACCGGTCGGGTCTTAGGAGACGACGCGTCGACCGATCGGGGCTCAGGGGAAGGGGTGTGGACCGATCGGGGCTCAGGAGACGGCGCGTGGACCATTCGGGGCTCGCAGAAGGCACGAGGACCGATCAGGGCTTAGGAGACGACGCGTGGACCGATCGGGACTCGGAGACGGCGCGTGGATGGACCGTGGCTTAGAATGCGGCACGCGGACCGATCGGGGCTCGGAGACGGCATCTGGATCGATCGTGGCTCAGGAGACGGCGCGTGGACCGATGGGGATCAGGAGGCGGTGCGTGGACCGATCGGGGCACGAAGGCGGCGCGCGGAGCGATCGGGGCTCAGGAGAAGTCGCGTCAATTGATCGGGGCTCAGGAGACGACGCGGCGACTGATCGGGGCTTAGGAGACGACGCGTAGCCCGATTGGGGCTTAGGAGACGACGTGTGGACCGATCGGGGCTCAGGAGACGGCGCGTGGATCGATCGGGGCTTAGGAGACAGCGCTTGGGCCGATTGGGGCTTAGGAGACGGCGCGAGGCCCGATCGGGGATCAGGAAGCGACGCATAGACCGATCGTGGCTCGGAGACGGCGCGTGGAGGCATCGGGGCTAAGAAGACGGCGCAGGGACCGAGCGGGGCTCAGGAGACAGCGCGAGGAAAGATCGGGGCTCAGGAGAAGACGCGTCAATTGATCGGGGCTCAGAAATCGGCGCGTGGAATGATCGTGGCTCAGGAGACGACGCGTGGATCGATCGGGGCTCAGGAAACGACGCGTCGACCGATCGGGGCTCAGGAGACGGCGCGCGGACCGACCGGGGCTCAGGAGGATACGCCTGGACCGATCGGGGCTCGGCGACGGCGCGTGGACCGATCGAGGCTCGGAGACGCCGCTTGGACCGATCGGGGCTTAGGAGACGGCGCGTGGACCGATCGGGGCTCAGGAAGCGGCGCCTGGACCTATCGTGGCTCGGAGACGGCGCGTGGAGGCATCGGGGCTAAGAACACGACGCATGGACCGAGCGGGGCTCAGGAGACGGCGCGAGGAGCGATCGGGGCTCAGGAGAAGACGCGTCAATTGATCGGGGCTCAGGAGTCGACGCGACGACGGATCGGGGCTTAGGAGACGACGCGTGGACCGATTGGGGCTTAGGAGACGACGTGTGGACCGATCGGTGCGTAGGAGACGACGCTAGTACCTATCGGGGCTCAGGAGTGAGCGCGTGGACCGATCGGGCCTCGGCGACTGCGCGTGGACGTATCGGGCCTCGGCGACTGCGCGTGGACGTATCGAGCCTCGGCGACTGCGCGTGGACGTATCGGGGTTCAGGAGACGGCGCGTGGACCGATTGGGGCTCGGAGACGGCGCGTTAAGCGATCGGCGCTTAGGAGACGACGCGTGGACCGATCGGGCCTCAGGAGACGGCGCGTCGACCGATCGGTGCTCGGAGACGGCGCGTGGACGGACCGTGGCTTAGAATGCGTCACGCGGACCGATCGGGGCTCGGATACGGCGTGTGGAGGTATCGGGGCTTAGGAGACGATGCGTGAACCGATCGGGGCTCAGGAGCCGATGCGTGGATCGATCGGGGCTCAGTAGGCGGCGCGTGGACCCATCGGGGCTCGGAGACGATACGTGGACCGATCAGGGCTTAGGAGACGACGCGTGGACCGATCGGGGCTCAGGAGACGGCCCGCGGACAGATCGGGGCTTAGGACACGGCGCGTGGACCGATCGGGGCTCAGGAGACGGCGCGTGAACCGAGCGGCGCTCGGAGACGGCGCGTGGATCGATCGGGGCTTAGGAGATGGCGCGTGGACCGATCGGGGCTCGGAGACGGCATGTGGATCGATCGTGGCTCAGGAGACGGCGCGTGGACCGATGGGGATCAGGAGGCGGTGCGTGGACCGATCGGGGCACGAAGGCGGCGCGCGGACCGATCGGGGCGTAGGAGACGACGTGTGTACCTATCGGGGCTCAGGAGCCGGCGCGTGGACCGATTGGGGCTCGGATATGGCGCGTGAACCAACCGGGACTCAGGAGCCGCGCATGGACCGATCATGGCTCGGTGACGGCGCGTGGACCGATCGGGGCTCGGCGATGGCGCGTGGACCGATCAGGGCTCGGAGACGACGCGTGTACGGATCGAGGTTTGGAGACGGCGCATGAACAGATCGGAGCTCGGACACGGCCCGTGGACGGATCAGGGCTTAGGAGACGGCGCGTGGACTAATTGGGGCTCAGGAGACGACGCGTGGACCGATCGGGGCTCGGAAACGACGCGTTAACCGAGCGGGGCTTAGGAGACGACGCGTGGACCGATCGGGGCGTAGGAGACGTCGCGTGTACCTATCGGGGCTCACGAGACAGCGTGTGGACAATTTGGGCTCAGGAGACGGCGCGTGCACCGGTCGGGGCTTAGGAGACGACGCGTCGACAGACCGGGGCTCAGGAGAAGGGGTGTGGACAGATCGGGGCTCAGGAGACGGTGCGTGGACCGATCGGGGCTCGGCGATGGCGCGTGGACCGATCGGGGCTCGGCGATGGCGCGCGGACCGATCAGGGCTCGGAGACGACGCGTGGACCGATCGGAGCTCGGACACGGCCCGTGGACGGATCGGGGCTTAGGAGACGGCGCATGGACTAATTGGGGCTCAGGAGACGACGCGTGGACCGATCGGGGCTCGGAAACGACGCGTTAACCAAGCGGGGCTTAGGAGACTACGCGTGGACCGATCGGGGCTCGGAGACGGCGCGTGGACCGATCGGGGCTCGGAGACGGCGCGTGGACAGATCGGGGCTCAGGAGACCGCGCGTAGACCGATCGGGGCGTAGGAGACGATACGTGGACCGATCGGGGCTCAGGAGACGGCGCGTGGACCGACTGGGTCTCAGGAGGTTGCCCGTGGACGAATTGGGGTTCGGCGACGGCGTGTGGACCGACCGGGGCTCAGGAGACCGCGCGTGGACCCATCGGGGCTCGGAGACGGCGCGTGAACCGACCGGGGCTCGGAGACGGCGCGTGGACCGACCGCGGCTCAGGAGGCCGCGCGTGGACCGATGGAGGCTCGGGTACGGCGCGTGGACCAATCGGGGCTCGGCGACTGTGTGTGGACGTATCGGGGTTCAGGAGACGGCGCGTGGACCGATCGGGGCTCGGAGACGGCACGTGGACCGATCAGGGCTTTGGAGACGACGCGTGGACCGATCGGGGCTCAGGAGACGGCGCGTGGACCGATCGGTGCTCGGAGACGGCGCTTTGGACGATCGGGGCTCAGGAGGCGGCGCGTGGACGGATCGGGGCTCAGGATACGGCGCGTGGGCCGATCGAGGCTCAGGAGACGGCGGGCGGACCGACCGGGGCTCAGGAGACTCGTGTGGATCGATCGGGGCTCCGGAGGCGCCGCGTGGACCGATCGGGGCTCAGGAGACGGCGCGTGGACCGATCAGGGCTTTGGAGACGACGCGTGGACCGATCGGGGCTCAGGAGACGGCGCGTGGACCGATCGGTGCTCGGCGACGGCGCGTTGGACGATCGGGGCTCAGGAGGCGGCGCGTGGACGGATCGGGGCTCAGGAGACGGCGCGTGGGCCGATCGAGGCTCAGGAGACGGCGGGCGGACCGACCGGGGCTCAGGAGACTCGTGTGGATCGATCGGGGCTCCAGAGGCGCCGCGTGGACCGATCGGGGTTCAGGAGACGGCGCGTGAACCGATCGGCGCTCGGAGACGGCGCGTGGACCGATCGGGGCTCGGAGACAGCGCGTGGACCGACTGGGGCTCAGGCGGTTGCGCGTGGACCAATTGGGGTTCGGCGACGGCGCGTGGACCAATCCGGGCTCAGGTGCCGGCGCGTGGACCGATCGGGGCACGGAGACGGCGCGTGGAGGCATCGGGGCTAAGAAGACGACGCATGGATCGAGCGGGGCTCAGGAGACGGCGCGAGGACCGATCGGTGCTCGGAGACGATGCGGGGACCGATCGGGGCTCAGGAAACGGCGTGTGGAGCGGTTGGGGCTCAGGAGACGACGCGTGGATCGATCGGGGCTCGGAGACGCCGCGTGGAACGGTCGGGGCTCAGGAGACGGCGCTTGAACTTATCGGCGCTCGGAGACGGCGCGTGGACCGATCGGGGCTTAGGATACGGCGCATGGACCGATGGGGGCTCAGGAAGCGGCGCCTGGACCGATCGTGGCTCGGAGACGGCGCGTGGAGGCATCGGGGCTAAGAAGACGACGCATGGACCCATCGGGGCTCGGAGACGGCGTGTGGACCGATCGGGGCTTAGGAGACGACGCGTGGACCGATCGGGGTTTAGGAGAGGACGCGTCGACCAATCGGGGCACAGGAGACGGCGCGTGGACCGATCGGGGCTTAGGAGACGACCCGTGGACCGATCGGGGCTCAGGAGACGGCGCGAGGAGCGATTGGGCTCAGGAGAAGACGCGTCAATTGATCGTGGCTCAGGAGACGACGCGTCGACGGATCGGGGCTTAGGAGACGACGCGTGGACCGATCGGGGCTTAGGAGACGACGCGTGGACCGATCGGGGTTCAGGAGACGGCGCGTGGACCGACCGGGGCTCAGGAGGCGACGCGTGGACCCATCGGGGCTTGGAGACGGCGTGTGAACCGATCGGGGCTTAGGAGACGACGCGTGGACCGATCGGGGTTTAGGAGAGGACGCGTCGACCGATCGGGGCAAAGGAGACGGCGCGTGGACCGATCGGGGCTTAGGAGACTCACGTTGATCGATTGGGGCTCCGGAGGCGGTGCGTGGACCGATCGGGGCTTAGGAGACTACGCGTGTACCTATCGGGGCTCAGGAGACAGCGCGTGGACCGATTGGGCATCAGGAGACGGCGCGTCGATGGATCGGGGCTTGGGGACGACGCGTGGACCGATCGGGGCTCAGGAGACGGCACGTGGATCGATCGGGGCTCGGAGACGGCGCGTGAAATGATCGGCGCTCGGAGACGGCGCGTGCACCGATCGTGGCTTAGGAGAAGGCGCGTGGAACGATCGGGGCTCAGGAGACGGCGCGTGGATCGATCGGGGCTCCGAGACGGCGCGTGGAATGATCGGGGCTCGGAGAAGGCGCGTGGACCGACCGGGGCACAGGAGGATACGCCTGGACCGATCGGGGCTCGGCGACGGCGCGTGGACCGATCGAGGCTCGGAGACTGCGCGTGGAACTATCGGGGCTCGGAGACAGCGCGTGGACCGACGGGGGCTCAGGCGGTTGCGCGTGGACCAATTGGGGTTCGGCGACGGCGCGTGGACCGATCCGGGCTCAGGAGACGGCGCGTGGACCGATCGGGGCTCGGAGACGGAGCGTGGAGCGATCGGGGCTCAGGAGACGGCGCGTGAACTAATCGGCGCTCGGAGACGGCGCGTGGACGGATCGGGGCTGAGGAGAAGGCGCGTGGTCCGATCGGGGCTTATGAGACGGCGCGTAGACCGATCGGGGCTCGGAGATGGCGCGTGGAATGATCGGGGCTTAGGAGATGGTGTGTGGACCGATCGGAGATCAGGAGACGACGCGAGGACCGATCGGGGATCGGAAGCGGCGCGTGGAACGATCCGGGCTTAGGACACAACGCGTGGACCGATCGGGGCTCAGGCAACGGCGCCTCGACCGATCGTGGCTCGGAGACGGCGCGAGGAGGCATCTGGGCTTAGAAGACGACGCGTGGATCGATGGAGGCTCAGGAGACGGCTCGTGGACCGATCGGGGCTTAGGAGACGGCGCGTGGACCGACCGGAGCTCAGCAGATTTCGCGTGAACCGATCGGCGCTTAGGAGACGGCGCGTGGATCGATCGGGGCTGGGAGACGGCGCGTGGATCAATCGGGTCTCAGGAGGCCGCGCGTGGACAGATCATGACTCGGCGACGGCGCGTGGACCGATCGGGGCTCGGAGACGACGCGTGGACCGATCGGGGCTCGGAGACAGCGCGTGGACCGACTGGGGCTCAGGCGGTTTCGCGTGGACCAATTGGTGTTCGGCGACGGCCCGTGGCCCGATCGGGGCTTAGGAGACGGCGCGTGCACCGATCGGGGCCCGGAGACGGGTCGTGGACAGATTGGGGATTAGGAGACGGCGCGTGGACCGATCGGGGCTGGGAGACGGCACGTGGACCGATCGGGGCTCGGAGACAGCGCGTGGACCGACTGGGGCTCAGGCGGTTTCGCGTGGACCAATTGGGGTTCGGCGACGGCGCGTAGACCGATCGGGGCTCAGAAGACGGCGCGTGGACCGATCGCGGCTCAGGAAGCGGCGCCTGGACCGATCTTGGGCCGGAGACGGCGCGAGAAGGCATCTGGGCTTACAAGACGACGCGTGGATCGATCGGGGCTCGGAGACGGCGCATGAACCGACCGGGGCTCAGGAGACGGCGCGTGGACTGATCGGGGCTCGGAGACGGCGCGTGAACCGATCGGGGCTCAGGTGACGATGCGTGGACCGATCGGGGCTCGGAGACGGCGCGTGGACCGACCGGGGCTAAGGCGGCCGCGCGTGGACGGATCGAGGCTCGGCGACGGCGCATGAACCGACCGGGACTCATGAGACGGCGCGTAGACCGATCGGGGCTCCGGTGGCGATGCGTGGACCGATCGGGGCCCAGGGAACGGCGCGTGGATCGATCGGTGCTCGAAGGCGACGCGTGGACCGCCCGGGGCTCAGCAGCCGATGCGTGGATCGATCGGGGCTCAGGAGGCGGCGCGTGGACCGATCGGTGCTCGGAGACAGCGCGTTTACCGACTGGGGCACGAGAGGTTGCGCGTGGACCAATTGGGGTTCGCAGCGGCGTGTGGACCGACCGGAGCTCAGTAGACCGCGCGTGGACCGATCGGGGCTCGGCGACTGCGCGTGGATGGATGGGGGCTCAGGAGACAGCGCGTGGACCGATCGGGGTTCACGAAGCGGCGCCTGCACCGATCGTCGCTCGGAGACGGCGCGTGGAGGCATCGGGGCTTAGAAGACGACGCATGGACCGATCGGGGCTCGGAAACGGCGCATGGACCGATCGGAGCTCGGAGACGACGCGTGGAGCGGTCGGGGCTCAGGAGAAGACGCGTGGATCGATCGGGGCTCAGGAGACGACGCGTCGACGGATCGGGTTTAGGAGACGACGCGTGGACCGATCGGGGCTTAGGAGCCGACGCGTGGACCGATCCGGGCTCAGGAGACGGCGCGTGGACCGATCGGGGCTCGAGGACGGCGCGTGGAACGATCCGGGCTTAGAAGACGGCGCGTGGACTGATCGGGGTTCAGGAAACGACGCGTCGACCGATCGGGGCTCAGGAGACGGCTCGCGGACCGACCGGGGCTCAGGAGCCTCGCGTGGGCCGATCATGGCTCGGCGACGGCGCGTGGACCGATCGGGGCTCGGAGACGACGCGTGCACCGATGGGGGCTCGGATACGGCGCGTGAACCAACCGGGGCACAGGAGGCCGCGCGTGGACCGATCATGGCTCGGCGACGGCGCGTGGACCGATCGGGGTTCGGATACGACGCGTGGACCGATCGGGGCTCGGAGAGTGCGCGTGGACCAACCGGGGCTCAGACGGTTGCGCGTGGACCAATTGGGGTTCGGCGACGGCGCGTGGACCGATCCGGGCTCAGGAGACGGCGCGTGGACCGATCGGTGCTCGGAGACGGCGCGTGGAGCGATCGGGGCTCAGGAGACGGCGCGTGAACCGATCGGCGCTCGGAGACGGCGCGTGGACCAATCGGGGCTGAGGAGAAGGCGCGTTGACCGATCGGGGCTTAGGAGACGGCGCGTGGACCGATCGGGGCTCGGAGACGGCGCGTGGAATGATCGGGGCTTAGGAGACGGCGCGTGGACCGATCGGAGATCAGGAGACGACGCGTGGACCGATAGGCCTCTGGAAGCGGCGCACGGACCGATCGTGGCTCGGAGACGGCGCGTGGAGGCATCGGGGCTTTCAAGACGACGCGTGGACCAAACGGTGCTCAGAAAACGGCGCGTGTAGCGATTGGGGCTCAGGAGACGGTGCGTGGACCGATCGGGGCTTAGGAGACGACGCGTGGACCGATCGGGGCTCGGAGACGATGCGTGGACCGATCGGGGCTCGGAGACAGTGCGTGGACCGACTGGGGCTCAGGCGGTTGGGCGTGGGCCAATTGGGGTTCGGCGACGGCGCGTGGACCGATCGGGGCTCGGAGACGGCGCGTTAACCGATTGGGGCTTAGGAGACGATGCGTGGTCCGATCGGGGCTCAGGAGCCTCGCGTGGACCGATCGGGGATTAGGAGACGACGCATGGACCGATCAGGGCTCGGCGACTGCGCGTGGACGTATCGGGGCTCAGGAGACGGCGCGTGGACCGATCGGGGCTCGGGGACGGCGCGTTAACCGATTGTGGCTTAGGAGACCATGCGTGTACCGATCGGGGCTCGAAGACGGCGCGTGGACCGATCGGGTCTCAGGAGGCCGCGCGTGGACAGATCATGACTCGGCGACGACGCGTGGACCGATCGGGGCTCGGAGACGACGCGTGGACCGATCGGGGCTGGGAGACAGCGCGTGGACCGACTGGGGCTCAGGCGGTTTCGCGTGGACCAATTGGGGTTCGGCGACGGCGCGTTGACCGATCGGGGCTTAGGAGACGGCGCGTGCACCGATCGGGGCCCGGAGACGGGTCGTGGACAGATTGGGGATTAGGAGACGGCGCGTGGACCGATCGGGGCTCAGGAGACCGCGCGTGGACCGATCGCGGCTCGACGCCGCGCGTGGACGGATCAATGCTCAGGAGACGGCGCGTGGACCGATCGGGGCGGGGAGACGGCGCGTTAACCGATCGGGGCTTAGGAGACGATGCGTGGACCGATCGCGGCTCGGAGACGGCGCGTGGACCGATCAGGGCTCGGAGGCAGCGCGTGGACCGATTGGGGCTCGGATACGGCGCGTGAACCAATCGGGGCTCAGGAGGCGGCGCGTTAACCGATCGGGGCTTAGGAGACGATGCGTGAACCGATCGGGGCTCGGAGAAGGCGCGTGGACCGATCGGGGCTCGGAGACGGCGCGTGGAATGATCGGGGCTTAGGAGACGGCGCGTGGACCGAATGGGGCTTAGGAGACAACGCGTGGACCGACCGGGGCTCAGGAAGCGGCGCCTGGACCCGTCATGGCTCGGAGACGGCGCGAGGAGGCATCTAGGCTTAGTAGACGACGCGTGGACCGAACGGGGCTCAGGAAACGGCCCGTGGAGCAATCGGGGTTCAGGAGACGACGCGTGGATCGATCAAGGCTCAGGAGACGACGCGTCGTCCGATCGGGGCTCAGGATGTGGCACGTGGACCCATCGGGGCTCGGAGACGGCACGTGGACCGATCAGGGGTTAGGACACGACGCGTTGACCGATCGGGACTCAGGAGGCGGCGCGTGGACCGATCGGGGATCAGGAAACGGTCCGTGGAGCGATCGGGGGTCAGGAGACGACACGTGGACTGATCGGGGCTCGGGAAGCGGCGCCTGAACCGGTCGTGGCTCGGAGACGGCGCGTGGAGGCATCGGGGCTTAGAAGACGATGCATGGCCCGATCAGGTCTCAGGAAACGGCGCGTGGACCGACTGGAGCTCGGAGACGACGCGTGGATCGACTGGGGGTCAGGCGGTTGCGCGTGGCCCAATTGGGGTTCGGCGACGGCGCGTGGACCGATCGCGGCTCGGAGACGGCGCGTGGACCGATCGGGGCTCAGGAAACGGCGCGTGGACCGATTGGGGCTCGTATACGGCGCGTGAACCAATCGGGCTTCAGGAGGCCGCACGTGGACCGATCGCGGCTCGGCGACGGCGTGTGGACCGATCGAGGCTCGGAGACGACGCGTTTAAGGATCGGGAATCAGGAGACGACGCGTGGAACGATCCGGGCTCAGGAGACGAAACGTGGACCGATCGGGGCTCGGAGACGCCGTGTGGAACGATCGGGGCTCGGGTGACGGCGCGTGAATCGATCGGCGCTCGGACACGGCGCGTGGATCGATCGGGGATCGGGGACGGCGCGTGGAACGATCGCGGCTCGGAGTCGACGCGTTAGCCGATCGCGGCTTAGGAGACGATGCGTGGACCGATAGGGGCTCGGAGACGGCGCTTGGACCGAACGGGGTTAGGAGACGGCGCGTGGACCGATCGGGGCTCGGAGACGGCGCGTGGACCGATCGGGGCTCACGAGACGACGCGTCGACCGATCAGGAGTAGGAGACGGCGCGTGGACCGATCGGGGCTCGAAGACGGCGCGTGGACCGACTGGGGCTCAGGCGGTTGCGCCTGGACCAATTGGGGTTCGGCGACGGTGCGTGGACCGATCGGGGCTCGGAGACGGCGCGTTAACTGATTGGGGCTTAGGAGACCATGCGTGACCCGACCGGGGCTCGGAGACGACGCGTGGACCGATCGGGGCTCGGAGACAGCGCGTGGACCGACTGGGGCTCAGACGGTTTCGCGTGGACCAATTGGGGTTCGGCGACGGCGCGTGGACCGATCGGGGCTTAGGAGGCCGCATGTGGACCGATCGCGGCTCCGCGACGGCGCGTGGACCGATCGGGGCTCAGGAGGCCGCGCGAGGACCGATCGGGGCTCAGGAAACGGCGCGTGGACCGATTGGGGCTCGTATACGGCGCGTGAACCAATCGGGCCTCAGGAGGCCGCACGTGGCCCGATCGCGGCTCGGCGACGGTGCGTGGACCGATCGCGGCTCGGCGACGGCGCGTAGACCGATCGGGGCTCAGGAGGCCGCGCGTGGACCGATCATAGCTCGGCGACGGCGCGTGGAACGATCGGGGCTCGGAGCGGCGCGTAGACCGATCGCGGCTCGGCGACGGCGCGTGGACCGATCGGGGCTCAGTAGGCTGCGCGTGGATCGATTGGGGCTCAGGAGACGGCGCGTGGACCGCTCGGGGCTCGAAGATGGCGCGTGGAACGATCAGGGCTCAGGAGACGTCACGTGAAATGATCGGCGCTCGGAGACGGCGCGTGGACCGATCGGGGCTCAGGAGAAGGCGCGTGGACCGATCGGGGCTTAGTAGAAGGCGCTTGGACCGATCGGGGCTTAGGAGACGACGCGTGGACCGATCGGAGATCGGAGACGGTGCGTGGAACGATCGGGGCTCAGGAGACGGCGCGTGAACCGATCGGCGCTCGGAGACGGCGCGTGGACCGATCTGGGCTCGGAGACAGCGCGTGGACCGACTGGGGCACAGGCGGTGGCGCGTGGACCGATCGGGGCTTAGTAGAAGGCGCTTGGACCGACCGGGGCTCAGGAGACGGCGCGTGGACCGATCAGGGCTGGGAGAAGGAGCGTGGAGCGATCGGGGCTCAGGAGACGGCGCGTAAACTAATCGGCGCTCGGAGACGGCGCGTGGACCGATCGGGGCTCGGAGATGGCGCGTGGAATGATCGGGGCTTAGGAGATGGCGTGTGGACCGATCGGAGTACAGGAGACGACGCGTGGACCGAGAGGGCTCTGGAAGCGGCGCACGGACGGATCGTGGCTCGCAGACGGCGCGTGGAGGCATCGGCGCTTTGAAGACGACGCGTGGACCAAACGGTGCTCAGAAAACGGTGCGTGGAGCGATCGGGGCTCAGGAGACGGCGCGTGAACCGATCGGCGCTCGGAGACGGCGCGTGGACCAATCGGGGCTGAGGAGAAGGCTCGTTGACCGATCGGGGCTTAGGAGACGGCGCGTGGACCGATCGGGGCTCGGAGACGGCGCGTGGAGGCATCGGGGCTTTCAAGACGACGCGTGGACCAAACGGTGCTCAGAAAACGGCGCGTGTAGCGATTGGGGCTCAGGAGACGGTGCGTGGACCGATCGGGGCTTAGGAGACGACGCGTGGACCGATCGGGGCTCGGAGACGACGCGTGGACCGATCGGGGCTCGGAGACAGTGCGTGGACCGACTGGGGCTCAGGCGGTTGGGCGTGGACCAATTGGGGTTCGGCGACGGCGCGTGGACCGATCGGGGCTTAGGAGGCCGCATGTGGACCGATCGCGGCTCCGCGACGGCGCGTGGACCGATCGGGGCTCAGGAGGCCGCGCGAGGACCGATCGGGGCTCAGGAAACGGCGCGTGGACCGATTGGGGCTCGTATACGGCGCGTGAACCAATCGGGCCTCAGGAGGCCGCACGTGGCCCGATCGCGGCTCGGCGACGGTGCGTGGACCGATCGCGGCTCGGCGACGGCGCGTAGACCGATCGGGGCTCAGGAGGCCGCGCGTGGACCGATCATAGCTCGGCGACGGCGCGTGGAACGATCGGGGCTCGGAGCGGCGCGTAGACCGATCGCGGCTCGGCGACGGCGCGTGGACCGATCGGGGCTCAGTAGGCTGCGCGTGGATCGATTGGGGCTCAGGAGACGGCGCGTGGACCGCTCGGGGCTCGAAGATGGCGCGTGGAACGATCAGGGCTCAGGAGACGTCACGTGAAATGATCGGCGCTCGGAGACGGCGCGTGGACCGATCGGGGCTCAGGAGAAGGCGCGTGGACCGATCGGGGCTTAGTAGAAGGCGCTTGGACCGATCGGGGCTTAGGAGACGACGCGTGGACCGATCGGAGATCGGAGACGGTGCGTGGAACGATCGGGGCTCAGGAGACGGCGCGTGAACCGATCGGCGCTCGGAGACGGCGCGTGGACCGATCTGGGCTCGGAGACAGCGCGTGGACCGACTGGGGCACAGGCGGTGGCGCGTGGACCAATTGGGGTTCGGCGACGGCGCGTGGACCGATCCGGGCTCAGGAGACGGCGCGTGGACCGATCAGGGCTGGGAGAAGGAGCGTGGAGCGATCGGGGCTCAGGAGACGGCGCGTAAACTAATCGGCGCTCGGAGACGGCGCGTGGACCGATCGGGGCTCGGAGATGGCGCGTGGAATGATCGGGGCTTAGGAGATGGCGCGAGGAGGCATCTGGGCTTCGAAGACGACGCGTGGATCGATCGGGGCTCGGAGACGGCGCGTGAACCAACCGGGGCTCAGGAGACCGCGCGTGGACCGATCGAGGCTCAGGAGGCCACGCCTGAACCGATCGGGGCTCCGCGACGGCGCGTGGACCGTTCGAGGCTCGGAGACGACGCGTGTACGGATCGGGGATTCGGCGATGACGCGTGGACCGATCGGGGCTCGGAGACGGGGCGTGGAATGATCGGGACTCGGAGACGGCGTGTGAACGTATCGGGGCTTAGGAGACGATGCGTTGACCGATCGGGGCTCATGAGACGGCGCGTAGACCGATCATGGCTCCGGCGGCGACGCGTGGACTGATCGGGGCCCAGGAAACGGCGCGTGGATCGATCGGTGCTCGAAGACGACGCGTGGACCGATCGGGGCTCAGGAGCCGATGCGTGGATCGATCGGGGCTCAGGAGGCGGCGCGTGGACCCATCGGGGCTCGGAGACGGCAAGTGGACCGATCAGGGCTTAGGAGACGACGCGTGGACCGATCGGGGCTCAGGAGACGGCGCGTGGACCGATCGGTGCTCGGAGACAGCGCGTGGACGGACCGTGGCTTAGAATGCGTCACGCGGACCGATCGGGGCTCGGATACGGCGTGTGGACGTATCGGGGCTTAGGAGACGATGCGTGAACCGATCGGGGCTCAGGAGACGCCGCGTGGACCGATCGGGGCTCGGAGACGGCGCGTGGAACGATCGGGGCTCAGGAGACGGCGCGTGAAATGATCGGCGCTCAGAGACGGCGCGTGGACCGATTGTGGCTTACGAGACGGCGCGTGGATCGATCGGGGCTCGAAGACGACGCGTGAACCGATCGGGGCTCAGGAGCCGATGCGTGGATCGATCGGGGCTCAGGAGGCGGCGCGTGGACCCATCGGGGCTCGGAGACGGCACGTGGACCGATCAGGGCTTAGGAGACGACGCGTGGACCGATCGGGGCTCGGAGCCGACGCGTGGACCGATCGGGGCTCGGAGACAGTGCGTGGACCGACTGGGGCTCAGGCGGTTGCGCGTGGACCAATTGGGGTTCGGCGACAGCGCGTTGACCGATCGGGGCTCGGAGACGGCGCGTTAACCGATTGGGGCTTAGGAGACGATGCGTGGCCCGATCGGGGCTCGAAGACGGCGCGTGGACCGATCGGGTGTCAGGAGGCCGCGCGTGGACAGATCATGACTCGGCGACGGCGCGTGGACCGATCGGGGCTCGGAGACGACGCGTGGACCGATCGGGTCTCGGAGACAGCGCGTGGACCGACTGGGGCTAAGGCGGTTTCGCGTGGACCAATTGGGGTTCGGCGACGGCGCGTGGACCGATCGGGGCTTAGGAGACGGCGCGTGCACCGATCGGGGCCCGGAGACGGGTCGTGGACCGATCGGGGCTCAGGAGACGGCGCGTGGACCGATTGGGGCTCGAATACGGCGCGTGAACCAATCGGGGCTCAGGAGGCCGCCCGTGGACCGATCGCGGCTCGGCGACGGCGCGTGGACCGTTCCGGGCTCGGAGACGATGCGTGGACCGATCGAGGTTCGGCGACAGCGCGTGAACCGACTGGGTCTCAGGCGGTTGTGCGTGGACCAATTAGGGGTCGGCGACCGCGCGTGGACCGTTCGGGGCTCGGAGACGGCGCGTTAACCGATCGGGGCTTAGGAGACGATGCGTGAACCGATCGGGGCTCGGAGAAGGCCCGTGGACCGATCGGGGCCTAGGAGACAACGCGTGGACCGATCGTGGCTCAGTAAGCGGCGCCTGGACCGATTGTGGCCCGGAGACGGCGCGAGAAGGCATCGGGGCTTACAGGACGACGCGTGGATCGAACGGAGGCTCGGAGACGGCGCATGAACCGACCGGGGCTCATGAGACGGCGCGTGGACTGATCGGGGCTCGGAGACGGCGCGTTAACCGATCGGGGCTTAGGAGACGGCGTGTGAACGTATCGGGGCTTAGGAAAGGATGCGTTGACCGATCGGGGCTCATGAGACGGCGCGTAGACCGATCGGGGCTCAGGAGACGGCGCGTGGACAGATCGGTGCTCGGAGACGGCGCGTGGACGGACCGGGGCTCAGGAGGCGGCGCGTGGACGGACCGGGGCTCAGGATACGGCGCGTGGGCCGATCGAGGCTCAGGAGACGGCGGGCGGACCGACCGGGGCTCAGGAGACTCGTGTGGATCGATCGGGGCTCCGGAGGCGCCGCGTGGACCGATCGGGGCTCAGGAGACGGCGCGTGGACCGATCAGGGCTTTGGAGACGACGCGTGGACCGATCGGGGCTCAGGAGACGGCGCGTGGACCGATCGGTGCTCGGCGACGGCGCGTTGGACGATCGGGGCTCAGGAGGCGGCGCGTGGACGGATCGGGGCTCAGGAGACGGCGCGTGGGCCGATCGAGGCTCAGGAGACGGCGGGCGGACCGACCGGGGCTCAGGAGACTCGTGTGGATCGATCGGGGCTCCAGAGGCGCCGCGTGGACCGATCGGGGTTCAGGAGACGGCGCGTGAACCGATCGGCGCTCGGAGACGGCGCGTGGACCGATCGGGGCTCGGAGACAGCGCGTGGACCGACTGGGGCTCAGGCGGTTGCGCGTGGACCAATTGGGGTTCGGCGACGGCGCGTGGACCAATCCGGGCTCAGGTGCCGGCGCGTGGACCGATCGGGGCACGGAGACGGCGCGTGGAGGCATCGGGGCTAAGAAGACGACGCATGGATCGAGCGGGGCTCAGGAGACGGCGCGAGGACCGATCGGTGCTCGGAGACGATGCGGGGACCGATCGGGGCTCAGGAAACGGCGTGTGGAGCGGTTGGGGCTCAGGAGACGACGCGTGGATCGATCGGGGCTCGGAGACGCCGCGTGGAACGGTCGGGGCTCAGGAGACGGCGCGTGGACCGATCGGGGCTTAGGATACGGCGCATGGACCGATGGGGGCTCAGGAAGCGGCGCCTGGACCGATCGTGGCTCGGAGACGGCGCGTGGAGGCATCGGGGCTAAGAAGACGACGCATGGACCCATCGGGGCTCGGAGACGGCGTGTGGACCGATCGGGGCTTAGGAGACGACGCGTGGACCGATCGGGGTTTAGGAGAGGACGCGTCGACCAATCGGGGCACAGGAGACGGCGCGTGGACCGATCGGGGCTTAGGAGACGACCCGTGGACCGATCGGGGCTCAGGAGACGGCGCGAGGAGCGATTGGGCTCAGGAGAAGACGCGTCAATTGATCGTGGCTCAGGAGACGACGCGTCGACGGATCGGGGCTTAGGAGACGACGCGTGGACCGATCGGGGCTTAGGAGACGACGCGTGGACCGATCGGGGTTCAGGAGACGGCGCGTGGACCGACCGGGGCTCAGGAGGCGACGCGTGGACCCATCGGGGCTCGGAGACGGCGTGTGAACCGATCGGGGCTTAGGAGACGACGCGTGGACCGATCGGGGTTTAGGAGAGGACGCGTCGACCGATCGGGGCAAAGGAGACGGCGCGTGGACCGATCGGGGCTTAGGAGACTCACGTTGATCGATTGGGGCTCCGGAGGCGGTGCGTGGACCGATCGGGGCTTAGGAGACTACGCGTGTACCTATCGGGGCTCAGGAGACAGCGCGTGGACCGATTGGGCATCAGGAGACGGCGCGTCGATGGATCGGGGCTTGGGGACGACGCGTGGACCGATCGGGGCTCAGGAGACGGCACGTGGATCGATCGGGGCTCGGAGACGGCGCGTGAAATGATCGGCGCTCGGAGACGGCGCGTGCACCGATCGTGGCTTAGGAGAAGGCGCGTGGAACGATCGGGGCTCAGGAGACGGCGCGTGGATCGATCGGGGCTCCGAGACGGCGCGTGGAATGATCGGGGCTCGGAGAAGGCGCGTGGACCGACCGGGGCACAGGAGGATACGCCTGGACCGATCGGGGCTCGGCGACGGCGCGTGGACCGATCGAGGCTCGGAGACTGCGCGTGGAACGATCGGGGCTCGGAGACAGCGCGTGGACCGACGGGGGCTCAGGCGGTTGCGCGTGGACCAATTGGGGTTCGGCGACGGCGCGTGGACCGATCCGGGCTCAGGAGACGGCGCGTGGACCGATCGGGGCTCGGAGACGGAGCGTGGAGCGATCGGGGCTCAGGAGACGGCGCGTGAACTAATCGGCGCTCGGAGACGGCGCGTGGACGGATCGGGGCTGAGGAGAAGGCGCGTGGTCCGATCGGGGCTTATGAGACGGCGCGTAGACCGATCGGGGCTCGGAGATGGCGCGTGGAATGATCGGGGCTTAGGAGATGGTGTGTGGACCGATCGGAGATCAGGAGACGACGCGAGGACCGATCGGGGATCGGAAGCGGCGCGTGGAACGATCCGGGCTTAGGACACAACGCGTGGACCGATCGGGGCTCAGGCAACGGCGCCTCGACCGATCGTGGCTCGGAGACGGCGCGAGGAGGCATCTGGGCTTAGAAGACGACGCGTGGATCGATGGAGGCTCAGGAGACGGCTCGTGGACCGATCGGGGCTTAGGAGACGGCGCGTGGACCGACCGGAGCTCAGCAGATTTCGCGTGAACCGATCGGCGCTTAGGAGACGGCGCGTGGATCGATCGGGGCTGGGAGACGGCGCGTGGATCAATCGGGTCTCAGGAGGCCGCGCGTGGACAGATCATGACTCGGCGACGGCGCGTGGACCGATCGGGGCTCGGAGACGACGCGTGGACCGATCGGGGCTCGGAGACAGCGCGTGGACCGACTGGGGCTCAGGCGGTTTCGCGTGGACCAATTGGTGTTCGGCGACGGCCCGTGGCCCGATCGGGGCTTAGGAGACGGCGCGTGCACCGATCGGGGCCCGGAGACGGGTCGTGGACAGATTGGGGATTAGGAGACGGCGCGTGGACCGATCGGGGCTGGGAGACGGCACGTGGACCGATCGGGGCTCGGAGACAGCGCGTGGACCGACTGGGGCTCAGGCGGTTTCGCGTGGACCAATTGGGGTTCGGCGACGGCGCGTAGACCGATCGGGGCTCAGAAGACGGCGCGTGGACCGATCGTGGCTCAGGAAGCGGCGCCTGGACCGATCGTGGGCCGGAGACGGCGCGAGAAGGCATCTGGGCTTACAAGACGACGCGTGGATCGATCGGGGCTCGGAGACGGCGCATGAACCGACCGGGGCTCAGGAGACGGCGCGTGGACTGATCGGGGCTCGGAGACGGCGCGTGAACCGATCGGGGCTCAGGTGACGATGCGTGGACCGATCGGGGCTCGGAGACGGCGCGTGGACCGACCGGGGCTAAGGCGGCCGCGCGTGGACGGATCGAGGCTCGGCGACGGCGCATGAACCGACCGGGACTCATGAGACGGCGCGTAGACCGATCGGGGCTCCGGTGGCGATGCGTGGACCGATCGGGGCCCAGGGAACGGCGCGTGGATCGATCGGTGCTCGAAGGCGACGCGTGGACCGCCCGGGGCTCAGCAGCCGATGCGTGGATCGATCGGGGCTCAGGAGGCGGCGCGTGGACCGATCGGTGCTCGGAGACAGCGCGTTTACCGACTGGGGCACGAGAGGTTGCGCGTGGACCAATTGGGGTTCGCAGCGGCGTGTGGACCGACCGGAGCTCAGTAGACCGCGCGTGGACCGATCGGGGCTCGGAGACGGCGCGTGGACCGATCGGGGCTCACGAGACGACGCGTCGACCGATCGGGGCTTAGGAGACGGCGCGTGGACCGATCGGGGCTCGAAGACGGCGCGTGGACCGACTGGGGCTCAGGCGGTTGCGCCTGGACCAATTGGGGTTCGGCGACGGTGCGTGGACCGATCGGGGCTCGGAGACGGCGCGTTAACTGATTGGGGCTTAGGAGACCATGCGTGACCCGACCGGGGCTCGGAGACGACGCGTGGACCGATCGGGGCTCGGAGACAGCGCGTGGACCGACTGGGGCTCAGACGGTTTCGCGTGGACCAATTGGGGTTCGGCGACGGCGCGTGGACCGATCGGGGCTTAGGAGGCCGCATGTGGACCGATCGCGGCTCCGCGACGGCGCGTGGACCGATCGGGGCTCAGGAGGCCGCGCGAGGACCGATCGGGGCTCAGGAAACGGCGCGTGGACCGATTGGGGCTCGTATACGGCGCGTGAACCAATCGGGCCTCAGGAGGCCGCACGTGGCCCGATCGCGGCTCGGCGACGGTGCGTGGACCGATCGCGGCTCGGCGACGGCGCGTAGACCGATCGGGGCTCAGGAGGCCGCGCGTGGACCGATCATAGCTCGGCGACGGCGCGTGGAACGATCGGGGCTCGGAGCGGCGCGTAGACCGATCGCGGCTCGGCGACGGCGCGTGGACCGATCGGGGCTCAGTAGGCTGCGCGTGGATCGATTGGGGCTCAGGAGACGGCGCGTGGACCGCTCGGGGCTCGAAGATGGCGCGTGGAACGATCAGGGCTCAGGAGACGTCACGTGAAATGATCGGCGCTCGGAGACGGCGCGTGGACCGATCGGGGCTCAGGAGAAGGCGCGTGGACCGATCGGGGCTTAGTAGAAGGCGCTTGGACCGATCGGGGCTTAGGAGACGACGCGTGGACCGATCGGAGATCGGAGACGGTGCGTGGAACGATCGGGGCTCAGGAGACGGCGCGTGAACCGATCGGCGCTCGGAGACGGCGCGTGGACCGATCTGGGCTCGGAGACAGCGCGTGGACCGACTGGGGCACAGGCGGTGGCGCGTGGACCAATTGGGGTTCGGCGACGGCGCGTGGACCGATCCGGGCTCAGGAGACGGCGCGTGGACCGATCAGGGCTGGGAGAAGGAGCGTGGAGCGATCGGGGCTCAGGAGACGGCGCGTAAACTAATCGGCGCTCGGAGACGGCGCGTGGACCGATCGGGGCTCGGAGATGGCGCGTGGAATGATCGGGGCTTAGGAGATGGCGTGTGGACCGATCGGAGTACAGGAGACGACGCGTGGACCGAGAGGGCTCTGGAAGCGGCGCACGGACGGATCGTGGCTCGCAGACGGCGCGTGGAGGCATCGGCGCTTTGAAGACGACGCGTGGACCAAACGGTGCTCAGAAAACGGTGCGTGGAGCGATCGGGGCTCAGGAGACGGCGCGTGGACCGATCGGGGCTCAGGAGCCGGCGCGTGGACCGATTGGGGCTCGGATACGGCGCGTGAACCAACCGGGACTCAGAAGCTCGCGCGTGGACCGATCCCGGCTCGGCGACGGCGTGTGGACCGATGGGGCTCAGGAGCCGCGCGTGGACCGATCATGGCTCGGTGACGGTGCGTGGACCGATCGGGGCTTAGGTGACGATGCGTGGACTGATTGGGGCTCAGGAAGCAGCGTCTGGACCGATCGTGGCTCGGAGACGGCGCGAGGAGGCATCTGGGCTTCGAAGACGACGCGTGGATCGATCGGGGCTCGGAGACGGCGCGTGAACCAACCGGGGCTCAGGAGACCGCGCGTGGACCGATCGAGGCTCAGGAGGCCACGCCTGGACCGATCGGGGCTCCGCGACGGCGCGTGGACCGTTCGAGGCTCGGAGACGACGCGTGTACGGATCGGGGATTCGGCGATGACGCGTGGACCGATCGGGGCTCGGAGACGGGGCGTGGAATGATCGGGACTCGGAGACGGCGTGTGAACGTATCGGGGCTTAGGAGACGATGCGTTGACCGATCGGGGCTCATGAGACGGCGCGTAGACCGATCATGGCTCCGGCGGCGACGCGTGGACTGATCGGGGCCCAGGAAACGGCGCGTGGATCGATCGGTGCTCGAAGACGACGCGTGGACCGATCGGGGCTCAGGAGCCGATGCGTGGATCGATCGGGGCTCAGGAGGCGGCGCGTGGACCCATCGGGGCTCGGAGACGGCAAGTGGACCGATCAGGGCTTAGGAGACGACGCGTGGACCGATCGGGGCTCAGGAGACGGCGCGTGGACCGATCGGTGCTCGGAGACAGCGCGTGGACGGACCGTGGCTTAGAATGCGTCACGCGGACCGATCGGGGCTCGGATACGGCGTGTGGACGTATCGGGGCTTAGGAGACGATGCGTGAACCGATCGGGGCTCAGGAGACGCCGCGTGGACCGATCGGGGCTCGGAGACGGCGCGTGGAACGATCGGGGCTCAGGAGACGGCGCGTGAAATGATCGGCGCTCAGAGACGGCGCGTGGACCGATTGTGGCTTACGAGACGGCGCGTGGATCGATCGGGGCTCGAAGACGACGCGTGAACCGATCGGGGCTCAGGAGCCGATGCGTGGATCGATCGGGGCTCAGGAGGCGGCGCGTGGACCCATCGGGGCTCGGAGACGGCACGTGGACCGATCAGGGCTTAGGAGACGACGCGTGGACCGATCGGGGCTCGGAGCCGACGCGTGGACCGATCGGGGCTCGGAGACAGTGCGTGGACCGACTGGGGCTCAGGCGGTTGCGCGTGGACCAATTGGGGTTCGGCGACAGCGCGTTGACCGATCGGGGCTCGGAGACGGCGCGTTAACCGATTGGGGCTTAGGAGACGATGCGTGGCCCGATCGGGGCTCGAAGACGGCGCGTGGACCGATCGGGTGTCAGGAGGCCGCGCGTGGACAGATCATGACTCGGCGACGGCGCGTGGACCGATCGGGGCTCGGAGACGACGCGTGGACCGATCGGGTCTCGGAGACAGCGCGTGGACCGACTGGGGCTAAGGCGGTTTCGCGTGGACCAATTGGGGTTCGGCGACGGCGCGTGGACCGATCGGGGCTTAGGAGACGGCGCGTGCACCGATCGGGGCCCGGAGACGGGTCGTGGACCGATCGGGGCTCAGGAGACGGCGCGTGGACCGATTGGGGCTCGAATACGGCGCGTGAACCAATCGGGGCTCAGGAGGCCGCGCGTGGACCGATCGCGGCTCGGCGACGGCGCGTGGACCGTTCGGGGCTCGGAGACGATGCGTGGACCGATCGAGGTTCGGCGACAGCGCGTGAACCGACTGGGTCTCAGGCGGTTGTGCGTGGACCAATTAGGGGTCGGCGACCGCGCGTGGACCGTTCGGGGCTCGGAGACGGCGCGTTAACAGATCGGGGCTTAGGAGACGATGCGTGAACCGATCGGGGCTCGGAGAAGGCCCGTGGACCGATCGGGGCCTAGGAGACAACGCGTGGACCGATCGTGGCTCAGTAAGCGGCGCCTGGACCGATCGTGGCCCGGAGACGGCGCGAGAAGGCATCGGGGCTTACAGGACGACGCGTGGATCGAACGGAGGCTCGGAGACGGCGCATGAACCGACCGGGGCTCATGAGACGGCGCGTGGACTGATCGGGGCTCGGAGACGGCGCGTTAACCGATCGGGGCTTAGGAGACGGCGTGTGAACGTATCGGGGCTTAGGAAAGGATGCGTTGACCGATCGGGGCTCATGAGACGGCGCGTAGACCGATCGGGGCTCAGGAGACGGCGCGTGGACAGATCGGTGCTCGGAGACGGCGCGTGGACGGACCGGGGCTCAGGAGGCGGCGCGTGGACGGATCGGGGCTCAGGATACGGCGCGTGGGCCGATCGAGGCTCAGGAGACGGCGGGCGGACCGACCGGGGCTCAGGAGACTCGTGTGGATCGATCGGGGCTCCGGAGGCGCCGCGTGGACCGATCGGGGCTCAGGAGACGGCGCGTGGACCGATCAGGGCTTTGGAGACGACGCGTGGACCGATCGGGGCTCAGGAGACGGCGCGTGGACCGATCGGTGCTCGGCGACGGCGCGTTGGACGATCGGGGCTCAGGAGGCGGCGCGTGGACGGATCGGGGCTCAGGAGACGGCGCGTGGGCCGATCGAGGCTCAGGAGACGGCGGGCGGACCGACCGGGGCTCAGGAGACTCGTGTGGATCGATCGGGGCTCCAGAGGCGCCGCGTGGACCGATCGGGGTTCAGGAGACGGCGCGTGAACCGATCGGCGCTCGGAGACGGCGCGTGGACCGATCGGGGCTCGGAGACAGCGCGTGGACCGACTGGGGCTCAGGCGGTTGCGCGTGGACCAATTGGGGTTCGGCGACGGCGCGTGGACCAATCCGGGCTCAGGTGCCGGCGCGTGGACCGATCGGGGCACGGAGACGGCGCGTGGAGGCATCGGGGCTAAGAAGACGACGCATGGATCGAGCGGGGCTCAGGAGACGGCGCGAGGACCGATCGGTGCTCGGAGACGATGCGGGGACCGATCGGGGCTCAGGAAACGGCGTGTGGAGCGGTTGGGGCTCAGGAGACGACGCGTGGATCGATCGGGGCTCGGAGACGCCGCGTGGAACGGTCGGGGCTCAGGAGACGGCGCTTGAACTTATCGGCGCTCGGAGACGGCGCGTGGACCGATCGGGGCTTAGGATACGGCGCATGGACCGATGGGGGCTCAGGAAGCGGCGCCTGGACCGATCGTGGCTCGGAGACGGCGCGTGGAGGCATCGGGGCTAAGAAGACGACGCATGGACCCATCGGGGCTCGGAGACGGCGTGTGGACCGATCGGGGCTTAGGAGACGACGCGTGGACCGATCGGGGTTTAGGAGAGGACGCGTCGACCAATCGGGGCACAGGAGACGGCGCGTGGACCGATCGGGGCTTAGGAGACGACCCGTGGACCGATCGGGGCTCAGGAGACGGCGCGAGGAGCGATTGGGCTCAGGAGAAGACGCGTCAATTGATCGTGGCTCAGGAGACGACGCGTCGACGGATCGGGGCTTAGGAGACGACGCGTGGACCGATCGGGGCTTAGGAGACGACGCGTGGACCGATCGGGGTTCAGGAGACGGCGCGTGGACCGACCGGGGCTCAGGAGGCGACGCGTGGACCCATCGGGGCTCGGAGACGGCGTGTGAACCGATCGGGGCTTAGGAGACGACGCGTGGACCGATCGGGGTTTAGGAGAGGACGCGTCGACCGATCGGGGCAAAGGAGACGGCGCGTGGACCGATCGGGGCTTAGGAGACTCACGTTGATCGATTGGGGCTCCGGAGGCGGTGCGTGGACCGATCGGGGCTTAGGAGACTACGCGTGTACCTATCGGGGCTCAGGAGACAGCGCGTGGACCGATTGGGCATCAGGAGACGGCGCGTCGATGGATCGGGGCTTGGGGACGACGCGTGGACCGATCGGGGCTCAGGAGACGGCACGTGGATCGATCGGGGCTCGGAGACGGCGCGTGAAATGATCGGCGCTCGGAGACGGCGCGTGCACCGATCGTGGCTTAGGAGAAGGCGCGTGGAACGATCGGGGCTCAGGAGACGGCGCGTGGATCGATCGGGGCTCCGAGACGGCGCGTGGAATGATCGGGGCTCGGAGAAGGCGCGTGGACCGACCGGGGCACAGGAGGATACGCCTGGACCGATCGGGGCTCGGCGACGGCGCGTGGACCGATCGAGGCTCGGAGACTGCGCGTGGAACGATCGGGGCTCGGAGACAGCGCGTGGACCGACGGGGGCTCAGGCGGTTGCGCGTGGACCAATTGGGGTTCGGCGACGGCGCGTGGACCGATCCGGGCTCAGGAGACGGCGCGTGGACCGATCGGGGCTCGGAGACGGAGCGTGGAGCGATCGGGGCTCAGGAGACGGCGCGTGAACTAATCGGCGCTCGGAGACGGCGCGTGGACGGATCGGGGCTGAGGAGAAGGCGCGTGGTCCGATCGGGGCTTATGAGACGGCGCGTAGACCGATCGGGGCTCGGAGATGGCGCGTGGAATGATCGGGGCTTAGGAGATGGTGTGTGGACCGATCGGAGATCAGGAGACGACGCGAGGACCGATCGGGGATCGGAAGCGGCGCGTGGAACGATCCGGGCTTAGGACACAACGCGTGGACCGATCGGGGCTCAGGCAACGGCGCCTCGACCGATCGTGGCTCGGAGACGGCGCGAGGAGGCATCTGGGCTTAGAAGACGACGCGTGGATCGATGGAGGCTCAGGAGACGGCTCGTGGACCGATCGGGGCTTAGGAGACGGCGCGTGGACCGACCGGAGCTCAGCAGATTTCGCGTGAACCGATCGGCGCTTAGGAGACGGCGCGTGGATCGATCGGGGCTGGGAGACGGCGCGTGGATCAATCGGGTCTCAGGAGGCCGCGCGTGGACAGATCATGACTCGGCGACGGCGCGTGGACCGATCGGGGCTCGGAGACGACGCGTGGACCGATCGGGGCTCGGAGACAGCGCGTGGACCGACTGGGGCTCAGGCGGTTTCGCGTGGACCAATTGGTGTTCGGCGACGGCCCGTGGCCCGATCGGGGCTTAGGAGACGGCGCGTGCACCGATCGGGGCCCGGAGACGGGTCGTGGACAGATTGGGGATTAGGAGACGGCGCGTGGACCGATCGGGGCTGGGAGACGGCACGTGGACCGATCGGGGCTCGGAGACAGCGCGTGGACCGACTGGGGCTCAGGCGGTTTCGCGTGGACCAATTGGGGTTCGGCGACGGCGCGTAGACCGATCGGGGCTCAGAAGACGGCGCGTGGACCGATCGTGGCTCAGGAAGCGGCGCCTGGACCGATCGTGGGCCGGAGACGGCGCGAGAAGGCATCTGGGCTTACAAGACGACGCGTGGATCGATCGGGGCTCGGAGACGGCGCATGAACCGACCGGGGCTCAGGAGACGGCGCGTGGACTGATCGGGGCTCGGAGACGGCGCGTGAACCGATCGGGGCTCAGGTGACGATGCGTGGACCGATCGGGGCTCGGAGACGGCGCGTGGACCGACCGGGGCTAAGGCGGCCGCGCGTGGACGGATCGAGGCTCGGCGACGGCGCATGAACCGACCGGGACTCATGAGACGGCGCGTAGACCGATCGGGGCTCCGGTGGCGATGCGTGGACCGATCGGGGCCCAGGGAACGGCGCGTGGATCGATCGGTGCTCGAAGGCGACGCGTGGACCGCCCGGGGCTCAGCAGCCGATGCGTGGATCGATCGGGGCTCAGGAGGCGGCGCGTGGACCGATCGGTGCTCGGAGACAGCGCGTTTACCGACTGGGGCACGAGAGGTTGCGCGTGGACCAATTGGGGTTCGCAGCGGCGTGTGGACCGACCGGAGCTCAGTAGACCGCGCGTGGACCGATCGGGGCTCGGCGACTGCGCGTGGATGGATGGGGGCTCAGGAGACAGCGCGTGGACCGATCGGGGTTCACGAAGCGGCGCCTGCACCGATCGTCGCTCGGAGACGGCGCGTGGAGGCATCGGGGCTTAGAAGACGACGCATGGACCGATCGGGGCTCGGAAACGGCGCATGGACCGATCGGAGCTCGGAGACGACGCGTGGAGCGGTCGGGGCTCAGGAGAAGACGCGTGGATCGATCGGGGCTCAGGAGACGACGCGTCGACGGATCGGGTTTAGGAAACGACGCGTCGACCGATCGGGGCTCAGGAGACGGCTCGCGGACCGACCGGGGCTCAGGAGCCTCGCGTGGGCCGATCATGGCTCGGCGACGGCGCGTGGACCGATCGGGGCTCGGAGACGACGCGTGCACCGATGGGGGCTCGGATACGGCGCGTGAACCAACCGGGGCTCAGGAGGCCGCGCGTGGACCGATCATGGCTCGGCGACGGCGCGTGGACCGATCGGGGTTCGGATACGACGCGTGGACCGATCGGGGCTCGGAGAGTGCGCGTGGACCAACCGGGGCTCAGACGGTTGCGCGTGGACCAATTGGGGTTCGGCGACGGCGCGTGGACCGATCCGGGCTCAGGAGACGGCGCGTGGAGCGATCGGGGCTCAGGAGACGGCGCGTGAACCGATCGGCGCTCGGAGACGGCGCGTGGACCAATCGGGGCTGAGGAGAAGGCGCGTTGACCGATCGGGGCTTAGGAGACGGCGCGTGGACCGATCGGGGCTCGGAGACGGCGCGTGGAATGATCGGGGCTTAGGAGACGGCGCGTGTACCGATCGGAGATCAGGAGACGACGCGTGGACCGATAGGCCTCTGGAAGCGGCGCACGGACCGATCGTGGCTCGGAGACGGCGCGTGGAGGCATCGGGGCTTTCAAGACGACGCGTGGACCAAACGGTGCTCAGAAAACGGCGCGTGTAGCGATTGGGGCTCAGGAGACGGTGCGTGGACCGATCGGGGCTTAGGAGACGACGCGTGGACCGATCGGGGCTCGGAGACGACGCGTGGACCGATCGGGGCTCGGAGACAGTGCGTGGACCGACTGGGGCTCAGGCGGTTGGGCGTGGACCAATTGGGGTTCGGCGACGGCGCGTGGACCGATCGGGGCTCGGAGACGGCGCGTTAACCGATTGGGGCTTAGGAGACGATGCGTGGTCCGATCGGGGCTCAGGAGCCTCGCGTGGACCGATCGGGGATTAGGAGACGACGCATGGACCGATCAGGGCTCGGCGACTGCGCGTGGACGTATCGGGGCTCAGGAGACGGCGCGTGGACCGATCGGGGCTCGGGGACGGCGCGTTAACCGATTGTGGCTTAGGAGACCATGCGTGTACCGATCGGGGCTCGAAGACGGCGCGTGGACCGATCGGGTCTCAGGAGGCCGCGCGTGGACAGATCATGACTCGGCGACGACGCGTGGACCGATCGGGGCTCGGAGACGACGCGTGGACCGATCGGGGCTGGGAGACAGCGCGTGGACCGACTGGGGCTCAGGCGGTTTCGCGTGGACCAATTGGGGTTCGGCGACGGCGCGTTGACCGATCGGGGCTTAGGAGACGGCGCGTGCACCGATCGGGGCCCGGAGACGGGTCGTGGACAGATTGGGGATTAGGCGACGGCGCGTGGACCGATCGGGGCTCAGGAGACCGCGCGTGGACCGATCGCGGCTCGACGCCGCGCGTGGACGGATCAATGCTCAGGAGACGGCGCGTGGACCGATCGGGGCGGGGAGACGGCGCGTTAACCGATCGGGGCTTAGGAGACGATGCGTGGACCGATCGCGGCTCGGAGACGGCGCGTGGACCGATCAGGGCTCGGAGGCAGCGCGTGGACCGATTGGGGCTCGGATACGGCGCGTGAACCAATCGGGGCTCAGGAGGCGGCGCGTTAACCGATCGGGGCTTAGGAGACGATGCGTGAACCGATCGGGGCTCGGAGAAGGCGCGTGGACCGATCGGGGCTCGGAGACGGCGCGTGGAATGATCGGGGCTTAGGAGACGGCGCGTGGACCGAATGGGGCTTAGGAGACAACGCGTGGACCGACCGGGGCTCAGGAAGCGGCGCCTGGACCCGTCATGGCTCGGAGACGGCGCGAGGAGGCATCTAGGCTTAGTAGACGACGCGTGGACCGAACGGGGCTCAGGAAACGGCCCGTGGAGCAATCGGGGTTCAGGAGACGACGCGTGGATCGATCAAGGCTCAGGAGACGACGCGTCGTCCGATCGGGGCTCAGGATGTGGCACGTGGACCCATCGGGGCTCGGAGACGGCACGTGGACCGATCAGGGGTTAGGACACGACGCGTTGACCGATCGGGACTCAGGAGGCGGCGCGTGGACCGATCGGGGATCAGGAAACGGTCCGTGGAGCGATCGGGGGTCAGGAGACGACACGTGGACTGATCGGGGCTCGGGAAGCGGCGCCTGAACCGGTCGTGGCTCGGAGACGGCGCGTGGAGGCATCGGGGCTTAGAAGACGATGCATGGCCCGATCAGGTCTCAGGAAACGGCGCGTGGACCGACTGGAGCTCGGAGACGACGCGTGGATCGACTGGGGGTCAGGCGGTTGCGCGTGGACCAATTGGGGTTCGGCGACGGCGCGTGGACCGATCGGGGCTTAGGAGGCCGCATGTGGACCGATCGCGGCTCCGCGACGGCGCGTGGACCGATCGGGGCTCAGGAGGCCGCGCGAGGACCGATCGGGGCTCAGGAAACGGCGCGTGGACCGATTGGGGCTCGTATACGGCGCGTGAACCAATCGGGCCTCAGGAGGCCGCACGTGGCCCGATCGCGGCTCGGCGACGGTGCGTGGACCGATCGCGGCTCGGCGACGGCGCGTAGACCGATCGGGGCTCAGGAGGCCGCGCGTGGACCGATCATAGCTCGGCGACGGCGCGTGGAACGATCGGGGCTCGGAGCGGCGCGTAGACCGATCGCGGCTCGGCGACGGCGCGTGGACCGATCGGGGCTCAGTAGGCTGCGCGTGGATCGATTGGGGCTCAGGAGACGGCGCGTGGACCGCTCGGGGCTCGAATATGGCGCGTGGAACGATCAGGGCTCAGGAGACGTCACGTGAAATGATCGGCGCTCGGAGACGGCGCGTGGACCGATCGGGGCTCAGGAGAAGGCGCGTGGACCGATCGGGGCTTAGTAGAAGGCGCTTGGACCGATCGGGGCTTAGGAGACGACGCGTGGACCGATCGGAGATCGGAGACGGTGCGTGGAACGATCGGGGCTCAGGAGACGGCGCGTGAACCGATCGGCGCTCGGAGACGGCGCGTGGACCGATCTGGGCTCGGAGACAGCGCGTGGACCGACTGGGGCACAGGCGGTGGCGCGTGGACCAATTGGGGTTCGGCGACGGCGCGTGGACCGATCCGGGCTCAGGAGACGGCGCGTGGACCGATCAGGGCTGGGAGAAGGAGCGTGGAGCGATCGGGGCTCAGGAGACGGCGCGTAAACTAATCGGCGCTCGGAGACGGCGCGTGGACCGATCGGGGCTCGGAGATGGCGCGTGGAATGATCGGGGCTTAGGAGATCGCGTGTGGACCGATCGGAGTACAGGAGACGACGCGTGGACCGAGAGGGCTCTGGAAGCGGCGCACGGACGGATCGTGGCTCGCAGACGGCGCGTGGAGGCATCGGCGCTTTGAAGACGACGCGTGGACCAAACGGTGCTCAGAAAACGGTGCGTGGAGCGATCGGGGCTCAGGAGACGGCGCGTGGACCGATCGGGGCTCAGGAGCCGGCGCGTGGACCGATTGGGGCTCGGATACGGCGCGTGAACCAACCGGGACTCAGAAGCTCGCGCGTGGACCGATCCCGGCTCGGCGACGGCGTGTGGACCGATGGGGCTCAGGAGCCGCGCGTGGACCGATCATGGCTCGGTGACGGTGCGTGGACCGATCGGGGCTTAGGTGACGATGCGTGGAACGATCGGGGCTCAGGAGACGGCGCGTGAAATGATCGGTGCTCGGAGACAGCGCGTGGACGGACCGTGGCTTAGAATGCGTCACGCGGACCGATCGGGGCTCGGATACGGCGTGTGGACGTATCGGGGCTTAGGAGACGATGCGTGAACCGATCGGGGCTCAGGAGACGCCGCGTGGACCGATCGGGGCTCGGAGACGGCGCGTGGAACGATCGGGGCTCAGGAGACGGCGCGTGAAATGATCGGCGCTCAGAGACGGCGCGTGGACCGATTGTGGCTTACGAGACGGCGCGTGGATCGATCGGGGCTCGAAGACGACGCGTGAACCGATCGGGGCTCAGGAGCCGATGCGTGGATCGATCGGGGCTCAGGAGGCGGCGCGTGGACCCATCGGGGCTCGGAGACGGCACGTGGACCGATCAGGGCTTAGGAGACGACGCGTGGACCGATCGGGGCTCGGAGCCGACGCGTGGACCGATCGGGGCTCGGAGACAGTGCGTGGACCGACTGGGGCTCAGGCGGTTGCACGTGGACCAATTGGGGTTCGGCGACAGCGCGTTGACCGATCGGGGCTCGGAGACGGCGCGTTAACCGATTGGGGCTTAGGAGACGATGCGTGGCCCGATCGGGGCTCGAAGACGGCGCGTGGACCGATCGGGTGTCAGGAGGCCGCGCGTGGACAGATCATGACTCGGCGACGGCGCGTGGACCGATCGGGGCTCGGAGACGACGCGTGGACCGATCGGGTCTCGGAGACAGCGCGTGGACCGACTGGGGCTAAGGCGGTTTCGCGTGGACCAATTGGGGTTCGGCGACGGCGCGTGGACCGATCGGGGCTTAGGAGACGGCGCGTGCACCGATCGGGGCCCGGAGACGGGTCGTGGACCGATCGGGGCTCAGGAGACGGCGCGTGGACCGATTGGGGCTCGAATACGGCGCGTGAACCAATCGGGGCTCAGGAGGCCGCGCGTGGACCGATCGCGGCTCGGCGACGGCGCGTGGACCGTTCGGGGCTCGGAGACGATGCGTGGACCGATCGAGGTTCGGCGACAGCGCGTGAACCGACTGGGTCTCAGGCGGTTGTGCGTGGACCAATTAGGGGTCGGCGACCGCGCGTGGACCGTTCGGGGCTCGGAGACGGCGCGTTAACCGATCGGGGCTTAGGAGACGATGCGTGAACCGATCGGGGCTCGGAGAAGGCCCGTGGACCGATCGGGGCCTAGGAGACAACGCGTGGACCGATCGTGGCTCAGTAAGCGGCGCCTGGACCGATCGTGGCCCGGAGACGGCGCGAGAAGGCATCGGGGCTTACAGGACGACGCGTGGATCGAACGGAGGCTCGGAGACGGCGCATGAACCGACCGGGGCTCATGAGACGGCGCGTGGACTGATAGGGGCTCGGAGACGGCGCGTTAACCGATCGGGGCTTAGGAGACGGCGTGTGAACGTATCGGGGCTTAGGAAAGGATGCGTTGACCGATCGGGGCTCATGAGACGGCGCGTAGACCGATCGGGGCTCAGGAGACGGCGCGTGGACAGATCGGTGCTCGGAGACGGCGCGTGGACGGACCGGGGCTCAGGAGCCGATGCGTGGATCGATCGGGGCTCAGGAGGCGGCGCGTAGACCCATCGGGGCTCGGAGACGGCGCGTGGACCGATCGGGGCTTAGGAGGGGACCCGTCGACCGATCGGGGCTCAGGAGTCGACGCGTGGACCGGTCGGTGCTCAGGAAGCGGCGCCTGGACCGATCGGGGCTCCGAGACGACGCGTTAACCGAGCGGGGCTTAGGAGACTATGCGGGGACCGATCGGGGCTCGGAGACAGCGCGTGTACCGACTGGGGCTCAGGAGGTTGCGCGTGGACCGATCGGGGCTCGGAGAAGGCGCGTGGACCGATCGTGGCTCAGGAAGCGGCGCCTGGACCGATCGTGGCCCGGAGACGGCGCGAGAAGGCATCTGGGTTTACAAGACGACGCGTGGATCGATCGGGGCTCGGAGACGGCGCATGAACCGACCGGGGCTCAGGAGCCGATGCGTGGATCGATCGGGGCTCAGGAGGCGGCGCGTGGACCGATCGCGGCTCGTGCGACGGCGCGTGCACCGATCGGCGCTTGGAGACGGCGCTGACCGATCGTGGCTTAGGAGAAGGCGCGTGGAACGATCGGGGTTCAGGAGACGGCGCGTGTACCGATTGGGGCTCGGAGACGGCGCGCTAACCGATTGGGGCTTAGGAGACGATGCGTGGATCGATCGGGGCTCAGGATCCTCGCGTGGATCGATCAGGGCTCCGGAGGCGCCGCGTGGACCCATGGGGATCAGGAGACAGTGCGTGGACCCATCGGGGCTCGGAGACTGCGCGTGGACTGATCGCGGCTTAGGAGACGACGCGTGGACCGTTCGGGGTGTAGGAGACGACGCGTGTACCTATCGGGGCTCAGGAGATAGCGCGTGGAACGATCGCGGCTCGGCGACTGCGCGTCGACGTATCGGGGCTCAGGAGACGGCGCGTGGACCGATTGGAGCTTAGGAGACGGCGCGTGGACCCATTGGGCCTCGGATACGGCGCGTGAACCGATCGGGGCTTAGGAGACGACGCGTGGACCGATCGGGGCTCAGGAGACGGCGCGTGGACGGATCGGCGCTCAGGAGACGGCGCGTGGAGCGATCGGGGCTCGGAGACTGTACGAGGACCGACCGGAGCTCAGGCGATTCGCGTGGATCGATCAGGGCTCCGGAGGCGGCGCATGGACCGATTGGGGAGCATGAGATGGTGCGTCGACCGATCGGGGCTCGGAGACGGCGCACGGACCGATCGGGGCTTAGGAGACGGCGCGTGGTCCGATCGCGGCGGAGAGACGGCGCGTGAACCGACCGGGGCTCAGGAGGCCGCGCGTGGACTGATCGGTGCTCGGAGACTGCGCGTGGCCGTATCGGGGCTCAGGAGACGGCGCGTGGACCGATCGGGGCGGGGAGACGGTGCGTTAACCGATCGGATCTTAGGTGACGATGCGTGGACCGATCGGGGCTCGGAGACGGCGCGTGGACCGACCGGGGCTAAGGAGGCCGCGCGTGGACCTATCGAGGCTTAGGAGCCAACGCGTGGACCGATCGGGGCTGAGGAGACGGCGCGTGGACCGAACCGGGCTCGGAGACGGCGCGTGGAACGATCGGGGCTCAGGAAACGGCGCCTGGACCGGTCGGGGCTTAGGAGACGACGCCTAGACCGATCGGGGCTTAGGAGGCGGCGTGTGGAACGATCGGGGCTCAGGAGACGGCGCGTGCACCGATCGGCGCTCGGAGACGACGCGTCGACCGATCGGGGCTGAGGAGACGACGCGTGGACCGATCGGGGCTTAGGAGAAAACGCGTGGACCGATCGGGGCTCAGGAAGCGGCGCCTGCACCGATCGTGGTTGGGAGACGGCGCAAGGAGGCATCTGGGCTTAGAAGACGACGCGTGCACCGATCGGGGCTCACGAAAGGGCGTGTGGACCGACCGAGGCTCAGGAGGCCACGCCTGGACCGATCGTGGCTCGGAGACGGCGCGTGGAGGTATCGGGGCTTAAAAGACGACGGATGGACCGATCGGGGCCCACGAAACGGCGCGTGGACCGAACGGTGCTCGGAGACGACGCGTGGACCGATCGGCGCTCAGGAGACGGCGCGTGGAGCGATCGGGGCTCAGGAGACGACGCGTTTACAGAGCGGGGTTTAGGAGACGATGCGTAGACCGCTCGGTGCTCGGAGAGAGCGCGTGGACCGACTGGGGCTCAGGAGACGACGCGTCGACCGATCGGGGCTTAGGAGACGACCCGTCGACCGATCGGGGCTTAGGAGACGACGCGTGGACCGATCGGGGCTTAGGAGGCGGCGCGTGGACCCATCGGGGCTCGGAGACGGCGCGTTAACTGATCGGGGCTTAGGAGACGACGCGTGGACCGATCGGGGCTCAGGAGACGGCGCGTGGACCGATCGGTGTTCGGGGACGGCGCGTGGACGGACCGTGACTTAGAATGCGTCACGCGGACCGATCGGGGCTTGGAGACGGCGCGTGTACGGATCGAGGCTTGGAGACGGCGCGTGGACCGATCGGAGCTCGGAAACGCCCCGTGGGCAGATCGGGGCTTAGGATACGGCGCGTGGTGGCATCGGGGCTAAGAAGACGACGCATGGACCGAGCGGGGCTCAGGAGACGGCGCGAGGAGCGATCGGGGCTCAGGAGAAGACGCGTCAATTGATCGGGGCTCAGGAGACGACGCGGCGACGGATCGGGGCTTAGGAGACGACGCGTTGACCGATTGGGGCTTAGGAGGCGACGTGTGGACCGATCGGGGCTTAGGAGACGGCCCGTGATTCGATCGGTGCACAGGAGACGGCGCGTGAACCGGTCGGGGCTTAGGAGACGACGCGTCGACCGATCGGGGCTCAGGACAAGGGGTGTGGACCGTTCGGAGCTCAGGAGACGGCGCGTCGACCGATCGGGGTTCGGCAATGGCGCGTGGAGCGATCGGGGCTCGGAGACGACGCGTGTACGGATCGAGGCTTGGAGACGGCGCTTGGACCGATCGGGGATCGGAGACAGCGCGTTTACCGACCGGGGGTCGAGAGGTTGCGCGTGGACCAATTGGGGTTCGCCGCGGCGTGTGGACCGACCGGAGCTCAGTAGACCGCGCGTGGACCGATCGGGGCTCGGCGACTGCGCGTGGATGGATCGGGGCTCAGGAGACAGCGCGTGGACCGATCGGGGCTCAGGAAGCGGCGCCTGCACCGATCGTGGCTCGGAGACGGCGCGTGGAAGCATCGTGGCTTCGAAGACGACGCATGGACCAATCGGGGCTCGGAAACGGCGCCTGGACCGATCGGAGCTCGGAGACGACGCGTGGAGCGGTCGGGGCTCAGGAGAAGACGCGTGGATCGATCGGGGCTCAGGAGACGACGCGTCGACGGATCGGGGCGTAGGAGACGACGCGTGGACCGATCGGGACTTAGGAGCCGATGCGTGAACCGATCGGGGCTCAGGAGACGCCGCGTGGACCGATCGGGGCTCGGAGACGGCGCGTGGAACGATCAGGGCTCAGGAGACGGCGCGTGAAATGATCGGTGCTCTGAGACGGCGCGTGGACCGATTGTGGCTTACGAGACGGCGCGTGGATCGATCGGGGCTCAGGAAGCGGCGCCTGGACCTATCGTGGCTCGGAGACGGCGCGTGGAGGCATCGGGGCTAAGAACACGACGCATGGACCGAGCGGGGCTCAGGAAACGGCGCGAGGAGCGATAGGGGCTCAGGAGAAGACGCGTCAATTGATCGGGGCTCAGGAGACGACGCGGCGACGGTTCGGGGCTTAGAAGACGACGGATGGACCGATCAGGGCTCAGGAAACGGCGCGTGGACCGAACGGTGCTCGGAGACGGCGCGTGGACCGATCGGCGCTCAGGAGACGGCGCGTGGAGCGATCGGAGTGCAGGAGATGACGCGTTAACAGAGCAGTGTTTAGGAGACGATGCGTGGACCGATTGGTGCTCGGAGACAGCGCGTGGACCGATTGGGGCTCAGGAGGTGGCTCGTGGACCAATTGGGGTTCGGCGACGGCGCGTGGACCGACCGGGGATTAGGAGACGACGCGTCGACCGATCTGGGCTTAGGAGACGACCCGTCGACCGATCGGGGCTTAGGAGACGACGCGTGGACCGATCGGGGCTCGGAGACGCCGTGTGGAACGAACGGGGCTCGGGTGACCGCGCGTGAACCGATCGGCGCTCGGAGACGGCGCGTGGATCGATCGGGGATCGGGGACGGCGCGTGGAACGATCGCGGCTCGGAGTCGACGCGTTAGCCGATCGGGGCTTAGGAGACGATGCGTCGACCGATCGGGGCTCGGAGACGGCGTGTGGACCGACCGGGGTTTAGGAGAAGGCGCTTGGACCGAACGGAGCTTAGGAGACGGCGCGTGGACCGATCGGGGCTCGGAGACGGCACGTGGAACGATCGGGGCTCAGGAGACGGCGCGTCAACCGATCGGCGCTCGGAGACGGCGCGTGGACCGATCGGGGCTTAGGAGACGGCGCGTGGACCGCTCGGAGATCAGGAGATGACGCGTGGACCGATCGGGGCTGTGAAAGCGGCGCACGGAACGATCGGGGCTCGGAGACGGCGCGTGGACCGATCAGGGCTCGGCGACGGCGCGTGGACAGATCGAGGCTCGGAGACGACGCGTGTACGGATCGGGGCTTTGAAGACGACGCGTGGACCGATCGTGGTTCAAGAAACGGCGTGTGGAGCGATCGGGGCTCAGGAGACGACGCGTCGACCGATCAGGGCTCAGGTGACGGCGCGTGGACCGAGCGGGCCTCAGGAGACAGCGCGTGAAATGATCGGCGCTCGGAGATTGCGCGTGGACCGATTGGGGCTTAAGAGACGACGGGTGGACCGATCGGGGCCTAGGAGACGGTACGTGAATCGATCGGGGCACAGGAGACGGCGCGTGAGCCGGTCGGGGCTTAGGAGACGGCGCGTGGACTGATCGGGGCTCGGGAAGCGGCGCCTGAACCGATCTGGCTCGGAGACGGCGCGTGGAGGCATCGGGGTTTAGAAGACGACGTATGGACCGATCGGGGCTCAGGAAACGGGGCGTGGACCGATTGGAGCTCGGAGACAACGCGTGGACCGACTGGGGCTCAGGCGGTTGCGCGTGGACCAATTGGGGTTCGGCGACGGCGCGTGGACCAATCGCGACTCGGAGACGGCGCGTTAACCGATCGGGGCTTAGAAGACGATGCGTGAACCGATCGGGGCTCGGAGACGGCGCGTGGACCGACCGGGGCTCGGAGACGACGCGTGGACCGATCGGGGCTCGGAGACCGCGCGTGGACCGACTGGGGCTTAGGAGACGGCGCGTGGACCGATCGGGGCGCAGGAATCGGCGCCTGGACCGATCGTGGCTTGGAGACGGCGCGTGGAGGCATCCGGGCTAAGAAGACGACGCATGGACCGAGCGGGGTTCAGGAGACGGCGCGAGGAGCGATCGGGGCTCAGGAGAAGACATGTCAATTGATCGGGGCTCCGGAGACGACGCCTGGACCGATCGGGGCTCAGGAGGCGGCACGAGAAGCGATCGGGGACCAGGAGAAGACGCGTCAATTGATCGGGGCTCAGGAGACGACGCGTCGACTAATCGGGGCTTAGGAGACGACGCGTAGACCGATCGGGGCTGAGGAGACGGCGCGTCGACCGACCGGAGCTCAGGAGATTCGCGTGGATCGATCGGGGCTCCGGAGGCGGGCGTGGACCGATTGGGGCTTAGGAGACGACGCGTGGACTGATCGGGACTCAGGAGACGGCGCGTGGCCCGATTGGGGCTCGGATACGGTAGGAGGAACGACCGGAGCTCAGGAGATTCGCGTGGATCGATCAGGGCTCCGGAGGCGGCGCATGGACCGATTGGGGAGCATGCGATGGTGCGTGGACCGATCGGGGCTCGGAGACGGCGCACGGACCGATCGGGGGTTAGGAGACGACGCGTGGACCGATTGGGGCTCAGGAGACAGCGCGTGGACCGATCAGGGCTCGGCGACTGCGCGTCGACGTATCGGGGCTCAGGAGACGGCGCGTGGACGGATTGGAGCTTATGAGACGGCGCGTGGACCGATTGGGGCTCGGATACGGCGCGTGAACCGATCGGGGCTTAGGAGACGACGCGTGGACCGATCGGGGCTCAGGTGACGGCGCGTGGACCGATCGGGGCTTCGGAGACGGTACGTGGACCGATCGGGGCTCGGAGACGGTACGAGGACCGACCGGAGCTCAGGAGATTCGCGTGGATCGATCAGGGCTCCGGAGGCGGCGCATGGACCGATTGGGGAGAATGCGATGGTGCGTGGACCGATCGGGGCTCGGAGACGGCGCACGGACTGATCGGGGCTTAGGAGACGACGCGTGGACCGATCGGGGCTCGGAGACGGCGCGTGGACCGACAGGGGCTAAGGAGGCCGCGCGTGGACCTATCGAGGCTTAGGAGCCGACGCGTGGACCGATCGGGGCTGAGGAGACGGCGCGTGGACCGAACGGGGCTCGGAGACGGCGCGTGGAACGATCGGAGCACAGGAGACGGCGCGTGAACCGATCGGCGCTCGGAGACGGCGCGTGGATCGATCGGGGCTTAGGAGAAGGCGCGTGGACCGATCGGGGCTTAGGAGAAGGCGCGTGGACCGATCGGGGCTTAGGAGATGATTCGTGGACCGATCGGGGCTCGGAGACGGCGCGTGGACCGACCGGGGCTAAGCAGGCCGCGCGTGGACCGATAGAGGCTTAGGAGCCGACGCGTGGACCGATCGGGGCTCAGGTGACGGCGCGTGAAATGATCGGCGCTCTGAGACGGCGCGTCGACCGATCGGTGCTCGGAGACGGCGCGTGGACGGACCGCGGCTCAGAATGCGGTACGCGGACCGACCGGGGATCGGACACGGCGTGTGGACCGATCGAGGCTCGGAGACGACGCGTTTAAGGATCGGGAATCAGGAGACGACGCGTTTAAGGATCGGGAATCAGGAGACGACGCGTGGAACGATCCGGGCTCAGGAGACGAAGCGTGGACCGATCGGGGCTCGGAGACGCCGTGTGGAACGATCGGCACTCGGAGACGGCGCGTGGATCGATCGGGGATCGGGGACGGCGCGTGGAACGATCGGAGATTAGGAGATGACGCGTGGACCGATCGGGGTTGTGGAAGCAGCGCACGGACCGATCGTGGCTCGGAGACGGCGCGTGGAGGCATCGGGGCTTTGAAGACGACGCGTGGACGAATCGGGGCTCAGGAAACGGCGTGTGGTGCGATCGGGCCTCAGGAGACGACGCGTGGATCGATCGGGGCTCACGAGACGACGCGTCGAACAATCGGGGCTCAGGAGATGGCGCGCGGACGACTGGGGCTCAGGACACTCGCGTGGATCGATCGGGGCTCCAGAGGCGCCGCGTGGATCGATTGGGACCAGGAGACGGAGCGTGAACCGTTCGGGGCTCGGAGACGGCGCGTGGATCGATCGGGGCTCGGAGACGACGCGTAGTCCGATCGGTGCTCGGAGACAGCGCGTGGACCGACTGGGGCTCGGAGACGGCGCGTGGACCGATCGTGGCTTAGGAGAAAGCGCGTGGAATGATCGGGGTTCAGGAGACGGCGCGAGGAGCGATCGGGGCTCAGGAGAAGACGCGTCAATTGATCGGGGCTCAGGACACGACGCGGCGACGGATCGGGGCTTGGAGACGGCGCGTGGACCGATCGGGGCTTAGGAGACGACGCGTGGACCGATCGGGGCTCAGGAGACGGCGCGTGGACCGATCGGGGCTCGGAGACGACGCGTGGAGCGATAGGGGCTCAGGAGACGGCGCGTGGAGCGGTCGGGGCTTAGGAGACCCGCGTGGACCGATTGGGGCTCAGGCGGTTGCGCGTGGATCAATTGGGATTCGGCGACGGCGCGTGGACCGATAGCGGCGCGGACACGGCGCGTAAAACCGATCGGGACATAGGAGACGATGCGTGAACCGATCGGGCTCAGGAGACGGCGCGTGGAGCGATCGGGGCTTAGGAGACGAAGCGTGGACCGATCAGAGCGCAGGAGACGGCGCGTGGAGCGATCGGGGCTAGGAAACGGCGCGTGGACGGATCGGCGCTCGGAGACGGCGCCTGGACCGATCGGGGCTCAGAAGACGGCGCGTGGACTGATCGACGCTCGGAGACGGCGCGTGGAACGATCGGGGCTCAGGAGACGACGCGTGGACCGATCGGGGCTCAGGAGATGGCGCGTAGACCGATCGGGGCTCCGAAACGACGCGTTAACCGAGCGGGGCTTAGGAGACGATGCGTGGACCCATCGGGGCTCGGAGACAGCGCGTGGACGGATCGGGGCTCGGAGACGGCGCGTAGAACGATCGGGGCTCAGGAGACGGCGCGTTAACCGATTGGGGCTTAGGAGACGTTGCGTGGACCGATCGGGGCTCGAAGACGGCGCGTGGACCGATCGGGGCTCGGAGACAGTGCGTGGACGGACTGGGGCTCAGGCGGTTGCGCGTGGACCAATTGGGGTTCGGCAACGGCGCGTGGATCGATCGGGGCTTAGGAGACGGCGCGTGCATCGATCGGGGCCCGGAGACGGGTCGTAGACAGATGGGGGCTTAGGAGATGGCGCGTGAACCGATCGTGGTTGGGAGACGGCTCGTCCACCAATCAGGGCTTAGGAGACGACGCGTAGATCGATCGGGGCTCAGGAGACGGCGCGTGGACCGATCGGGGCTCAGGAAACGGCGCGTGGACCGACTGGGGCTCAGGCGGTTGCGCGTGGACCAATTGGGGTTCGGCGACGGCGCGTGGACCGATCGGGGCTCGGAGACGGCGCGTCGACCGCTCGGGGTTCGGAGACGGCGCCTGGACCGTCCGGAGCTCAGGAGGCGATGCGTGGACCGATCGGGGCTCAGGAGACTGCGCGTGGATGGATCGGAGCTTAGGGAACGACGCGTGGACCGATCAGGGCTCAGGAGACGGCGCGTGAACCGATCGGCGCTCGGAGACGGCACCTGGACCGATCGGGGCTTAGCAGACGGCGCGTGGACCAATAGGAGATCAGGAGAGGACGCGTGGACCGATAGGGCTCTGGAAGCGGCGCACGGACCGATCGTGGCTCGGAGACGGCGCGTGGAGGCATCGGGGCTTTGAAGACGACGCGTGGACCGAACGGTGCTCAGAAAACGGCACCTGGAGCGATCGGGGCTCACGAGACGGCGCGCGGACGGACCGGGGCTCAGAAGCCTCGCGTAGATCGATCGGAGCTCCGGAGGCGCCGTGTGGACCGATGGGGATCAGGACACGGTGCGTGGACCGATCGGGGCTCGGAGACGGCGCGTGGACCGATCGGGGCCTAGGAGACGACGCGTGGACTGATCGGGGCGTAGGAAACGACGCGTGTACCTATCGGGGCTCAGGAGACAGCGAGTGGACCTATTGGGGCTCACGAGACAGCGAGTGGACCTATTGGGGCTCAGGAGACGGCGCAGGGACCGATCGGGGCTCGGAGACGGCGCGTGGAACGATCGGGGCTCAGGAGACGGCGCGTTAACCGATTGGGGCTTAGGAGACGATGAGTGGACCGATCGGGGCTCGAAGACGGCGCGTGGACCGATCGGGGCTCTCAGACAGCGCGTCGACCGATCGGGGTTCGGAGACGGCGCCTGGACCAATTGGGGCTCGGAGACAGCGCGTGGACCGACTGGGGCTCAGGCGGTTGCGCGTGGACCAATTGGGGCTCCGGAGGCGGCGCGTGGACCGATTGGGGAGCAGAAGATGGTGCGTGGACCGATCGGGGCTCGGAGACGGCGCGTTAACCGATCGGCGCTCGGAGACGGCGCGTTAACCGATCGGCGCTCGGAGACGGCGCGCCGACCGACTGGGGCTCAGGAGACTCGCGTGGATCGATCGGGGCTCCGGAGGCGCCGCGTGGACCGATTGGGATCAGGAGACGACGCGTGGACCGATCGGGCGTAAGAGACGACGCGTGTACCTATCGGGGCTCACGACACAGCGTGTGGACCGATTGGGGCTCAGGAGACGGCGCGTGGAACGATCGGGGCTCAGAAGACGGCGCGTCAACCGATCGGCGCTCGGAGACGGCGCGTGGACCGATCGGGGCTTAGGAGACTGCGCGTGGACCGATCGGAGATCAGGAGATGACGCGTGGACCGATCTGGGTTGTGGAAGCGGCGCACGGACCGATCGTGGCTCGGAGACGGCGCGTGGAGGCATCGGGGCGTTGAAGACGACGCGTGGACCGATCGGGGCTCAGGAAACGGCGTGTGGCGCGATCGGGGCTCAGGAGACGACGCGTGGATCGATCAGGGCTCAGGAGACGACGCGTCGACCAATCGGGGCTCAGGAGACGGCGCGCGGACCGACTGGGGCTCAGGAGACTCGCGTGGATCGATCGGGGCTCCAGAGGCGCCGCGTGGACCGATTGGGATCAGGAGACGGTGCGTGAACCGTTCGGGGCCCGGAGACGGCACGTGGACCGATCCGGGCTCAGGAGACGGCGCGTGGACCGATCGCGCTCGGAGACGGCGCGTGGAACGATCGGGGCTCAGGAGACGACGCGTGGACCGATCGGGAGTAGGAGACGACGCGTGTACCTATCGGGGCTCACGACACAGCGTGTGGACCGATTGGGGATCAGGAGACGCCGCGTGGAACGATCGGGGCTCGGAGACGGCGCGTGGAACGATCGGGGCTCAGGAGACGGTGCGTGGACCGATTGGGGCTAGGATACGGCGCGTGAACCGACCGGGGCTCAGGAGGCCGCGCGTGGACCGATCGCGGCTCGGCGACGGCGCGTGGACCGATCGGGGCTCAGGAGGCCGCGCGTGGACCGATGATGGCTCGGCGACGGCGCGTGGACCGATCGGGGCTCGGAGACGACGCGTAGACCGATCGGTGCTCGGAGACAGCGCGTGGACCGATCGGGGCTCGGAGACGACGCGTAGACCAATCGGTGTTCGGAGACCGCGCGTGGAGGCATCGGGGTTAAGAAGACGGAGCATCGACCGAGCGGGGTGCAGGAGACGGCGCGAGGAGCGATCGGGGCTTAGGAGACGACGCGTGGACCGATCGGGGCTCAGGAGACGGCGCGTGGACCGGTCGGGGCTTAGGAGACTCGCGTGAACTGATTGGGGCTGAGGCGGTTGCGCGTGGAACGATTGGGGTTCGGCGACGGCGCGTGGACCGATCGCGGCGCGAAGACGGCGCGTTAACCGATCGGAGCATAGGAGACGATGCGTGGACCGATCGGGCTCAGGAGACGGCGCGTGGAGCGATCGGGGCTTAGGAGACGAAGCGTGGACCGATCAGAGCTCAGGAGACGGCGCGTGGAGCGATCGGGCTCGGAAACGGCGGGTGGATCGTCCGGGGCTTAGCAGACGATGCGTGGACCGATCGGGGCTCAGGAGACGGCTCGTGGAGCGATCGGGGCTCGGAAACGGCGGGTGGACCGTCCGGGTTTAGGAGACGACGCGTGGACCGATCGGGGCTCAGAAGACGGCGCGTGGACGGATCGGCGCTCGGAGACGGCGCGTGGACCGATCGGGGCTTAGGAGACGATGCGTGGACCGATCGGGGCTCAGGAGACGGCTCGTGGAGCGATCGGGGCTCGGAAACGGCGGGTGGACCGTCCGGGTTTAGGAGACGACGCGTGGACCGATCGGGGCTCAGAAGACGGCGCGTGGACGGATCGGCGCTCGGAGACGGCGCGTGGACCGATCGGGGCTCAGGAGACGGCGCGTGGACCGATCGACGCTCGGAGACGGCACGTGGAACGATCGGGGCTCAGGAGACGACGCGTGGACCGATCGGGGCTCAGGAGACGACGCGTAGACCGATCGGGGCTCCGAAACGACGCGTTAACCGAGCGGGGCTTAGGAGACGATGCGTGGACCGATCGGGGCTCGGAGACAGCGCGTGTACCGACTGGGGCTCAGGAGACCGCGCGTGGACGCATCGGGGCTCGGAGACGGCGCGTCGACCGATCGGGGCTCACGAGACGGCGCGCGGACCGACCGGGGCTCAGGAGCCTCGCGTGGACCGATCATGGCTCGGCGACGGCGCGTGGACGGATCGAGGCTCGGAGACGACGCGTGGACCGATGGGGGCTCGGATACGGCGCGTGAACCAACCGGGGCTCAGGAGGTCGCGCGTGGACCGATCGCGGCTCGGTGACGGCGCGTGGACCGATCGGGGCTCAGGAGGCCGCGCGTGGACCGATCGGGGCTCAGGAGGCCGCGCGTGGACCGATCGATGTTCAGAGACGACGTGTGGACCGATCGGGGCTCAGGCGGTTGCGCGTGGACCATTTGGGGTTCGGCGACGGAGCGTGGACCGATCGGCGCTCGGAGACAGCGCGTTAACCGATCCGGGCTTAGGAAACGATGGATGGACCGATCGGGGCTTGGCGACGGCGCGTGGACCGATCGGGGCTCAGGAGACGACGCGTGGACCGATGGGGGCTCGGATACGGCGCGTGAACCAACCGGGGCTCAGGAGGTCGCGCGTGGACCGGTCGCGGCTCGGTGACGGCGCGTGGACCGATCGGGGCTCAGGAGGCCGCGCGTGGACCGATCGCTGCTCGGCGGCGGCGCGTCGACCGATCGGGGCTCAGGAGGCCGCGCGTGGACCGATCATGGCTCGGCAACGGCGCGTGGACCGATCGATGTTCAGAGACGACGCGTGGACCTATCGGGGCTCAGGCGGTTGCGCGTGGACCATTTGGGGTTCGGCGACGGCGCGTGACCGATCGGCGCTCGGAGACAGCGCGTTAACCGATCCGGGCTTAGGAAACGATGCATGGACCGATCGGGGCTTGGAGACGGCGCGTGGACCGATCGGGGCTCAGGAGACGACGCGTGGACCGATCCGGGCTCGGAGACGGCACGTGGAATGATCGGGCCTCAGGAGACGGCGCGTGAACCGATCGGCGCTCGGAGACAGCACGTGGACCGATCGGGGCTTAGGAGACGGCGCGTGGACCGATCGGAGATCAGGAGACGATGCGTGGACCGATAGGGCTCTGGAAGCGGCGCGTGGACCGATCGAGGTTTGGATAAGACGCGTGGACCGATCGGGGCTCGGAGACAGCGCGTGGACCAACCGGGGCTCAGGCGGTTGCGCGTGAACTAATTGGGGTTCGGCGACGGCGCGTGGACCGATCCGGGCTCAGGAGACGGCGCGTGGACCGATCGGGGCTCGGAGACGGCGCGTGGAGCGATCGGGGCTAAGGAGACGGCGCGTGAACCGATCGGCGCTCGGAGACGGCGCGTGGATCGATCGGGGCTTAGGAGAAGGCGCGTGGACCGATCGGGGCTTAGGAGACGATGCGTGGACCGATCGGGGCTCGGAGACGGCGCGTGGACCGACCGGGGCTAAGCAGGCCGCGCGTGGACCGATCGGGGCTTAGGAAACGGCGCGTGGACCGATCGGGGCTCGGCGACTGCGCGTGGACGCATCGGGGCTCAGGAGACGGCGCGTGGACCGATTGGGGCTCGGAGACGGCACGTTAACCGATCGGGGCTTAGGAGACGATGCGTCGACCGATCGGGGCTCGGAGATGGCGCGTGGACCGACCGGGGCTCAGGGGACAGCGCGTGGACCGATTGGGGCTCAGGAGACGGCGCGTGGACCGCTCGGGGCTCGGAGACGGCGCGTAGAACGATCGCGGCTCGGCGACGGCGCATGGACCGATCGAGGCTCAGGAGAAGGCGCGTCGACCGATCAGGGCTCAGGAGGCGGCGCCTGGACCGGTCGGGGCTTAGGAGACGACGCCTGGACCGATCGGGGCTTAGGAGGCGGCGTGTGGAACGATCGAGGCTCATAAAACGGCGCGTGGAGCGATCGGGGCTCAGGAAATAACGCGTCCATGGATCGGGGCTTAGGAGACGATGCGTGGACCGATCGGGGCTAAGGAGACGGTGCGTGAACCGATCGGCGCTCGGAGACGGCGCGTGGATCGATCGGGGCTTAGGAGAAGGCGCGTGGACCGATCGGGGCTTAGGAGACGATGCGTGGACCGATCGGGGCTCGGAGACGGCGCGTGGACCGACCGGGGCTAAGCAGGCCGCGCGTGGACCGATCGGGGCTTAGGAGACGGCGCGTGGACCGATTGGGGCTCGGCGACTGCGCGTGGACCAGCCGGGGCTCAGGAGCCTAACGTGGATCGATCGGGGCTCCGGAGGCGGCGCGTGGACCGATTGGAGAGCAGGAGATGGTGCGTGGACCGATCGGGGCCCGGAGACGGCGCGTGGACCGATCGGGGCTCAGGAGACGGCGCGTGAACCGATCGGGGCTCGGACACGGCGCGTGGACCGATCGGGGCGTAGGAGACGACGCGTGTACCTATCGGGGCTCACGAGACAGCGTGCGGGCCGATTGGTGCTCAGGAGACGGCGCGTCGACCGTTCGGGGCTCAGGAGACGGCGCGCGGACCAGCCGGGGCTCAGGAGCCTAGCGTGGACCGATCGGGGCCCGGAGACGGCGCGTGGACCGATCGGGGCTCGACGACGGCGCGTGGACCGATCGAGGTTTGGATACGACGCGTGGACCGATCGGGGCTCGGAGACAGCGCGTGGACCAACCGGGGCTCAGGCGGTTGCGCGTGAACTAATTGGGGTTCGGCGACGGCGCGTGGACCGATCCGGGCTCAGGAGACGGCGCGTGGATCGATCGGGGCTTAGGAGAAGGCGCGTGGACCGATCGGGGCTTAGGAGACGATGCGTGGACCGATCGGGGCTCGGAGACGGCGCGTGGACCGACCGGGGCTAAGCAGGCCGCGCGTGGACCGATCGGGGCTTAGGAAACGGCGCGTGGACCGATCGGGGCTCGGCGACTGCGCGTGGACGCATCGGGGCTCAGGAGACGGCGCGTGGACCGATTGGGGCTCGGAGACGGCACGTTAACCGATCGGGGCTTAGGAGACGATGCGTCGACCGATCGGGGCTCGGAGATGGCGCGTGGACCGACCGGGGCTCAGGAGACAGCGCGTGGACCGATTGGGGCTCAGGAGACGGCGCGTGGACCGCTCGGGGCTCGGAGACGGCGCGTAGAACGATCGCGGCTCGGCGACGGCGCATGGACCGATCGAGGCTCAGGAGAAGGCGCGTGGACCGATCGGGGCTTAGGGGGGGACCCGTCGACCGATCGGAGCTCAGGAGACGACGCGTGGACCGGTCGGTGCTCAGGAAGCGGCGCCTGGACCGATCGGGGCTCCGAGACGACGCGTTAACCGAGCGGGGCTTAGGAGACTATGCGGGGACCGATCGGGGCTCGCAGACAGCGCGTGTACCGACTGGGGCTCAGGAGGTTGCGCGTGGACCAATTGGGGTTCGGCGACGGCGCGTGGACCGACCGGGGCTCAGGAGACCTCGCGTGAACAGATCGAGGCTCGGCGACTGCGCGTGGAGCGATCGGGGCTCAGGAGACGGCGCGTGAACCAATCGGCGCTCCGAGACGGCGCGTGGACCGATCGGGGATGAGGAGAAGGCGCGTGGACCGATCGGGGCTTAGGAGACGGCGCGTAGACCGATCGGGGCTCGGAGACGGCGCGTGGAACGATCGGGGTTCGGGTGACGGCGCGTGAACCGATCGGCGCTCGGAGACCGCGCGTGGACCGATCGGGGCTTAGCAGAAGGCGCTTGGACCGATTGGGGCTTAGCAGAAGGCGCTTGGACCGATCGGGGCTTAGGAGACGGCGCGTGGACCGATCGGAGCTCGGAGACGGCGCGTGGACCGATCTGGGCTCGGCGACAGCGCGTGGACCGACTGGGGCACAGGCGGTGGCGCGTGGACCAATTGGGGTTCGGCGACGGCGCGTGGACCGATCCGGGCTCAGGAGACGGCGCGTGGACCGATCGGGGCTGGGAGACGGAGCGTGGAGCGATCGGGGCTCAGGAGACGGCGCGTGAACTAATCGGCGCTCGGAGACGGCGTGTGGACCGATCGGAGCTCGGAGACGACTCGTGGACCGATCGGGGCTCAGGAGACGGCGCGAGGAGCGATCGGGCTCAGGAGAAGACGCGTCAATTGATCGTGGCTCAGGAGACGACGCGTGGATCGATCGGGGCTCAGAAGACGACGCGTCGACCGATCGGGGCTCAGGAGACGGCGCGTGGATCGATCGAGGCTCGAAGACGCCGCGTGGAACGATCGGGGCTCAGGAGACGGCGCTTGAACTTATCGGCGCTCGGAGACGGCGCGTGGACCGATCGGGGCTTAGGATACGGCGCAGGGACCGATCGGGGCTCAGGAAGCGGCGCCTGGACCGATCGTGGCTCGGAGACGGCGCGTGGATGCATCGGGGCTAAGAAGACGACGCATGGACCGATCGGGGCTCAGGAAACGGCGTGTGGACCGATCGGAGCTCGGAGACGACGCGTGGACCGATCGGGGTTTAGGAGAGGACGCGTCGACCGATCGGGGCACAGGAGACGGCGCGTGGACCGATCGGGGTTTAGGAGACGACTCGTGGACCGATCGGGGCTCGGAGACGGCGCGTGGACCGACCGGGGCTAAGCAGGCCGCGCGTGGACCGATCGGGGCTTAGGAGACGGCGCGTGGACCGATTGGGGCTCGGCGACTGCGCGTGGACGCATCGGGGCTCAGGAGACGGCGCGTGGACCGATTGGGGCTCGGAGACGGCACGTTAACCGATCGGGGCTTAGGAGACGATGCGTGGACCGATCGCGGCTCGGAGACGGCGTGTGAACCGACCGGGGCTCAGGAGGCCGCGCGTGGACCGATCGAGGCTCGGCGACGGCAAGTGGACCCATCGGGGCTCGGAGACGACGCGTGTACGGATCGGGGCTTGATGACGGCGGCTTTATCGATCGCGGCTCGGAGACGGCCCGTGAATCGATCGGCGCTCGGAGACGGCGCGTGGACCGATCGGGGCTTAGGAGATGGCGCGTGGAGCGATCGGGGCTCAGGAGGCGGCGCCTGGACCGGTCGGGGCTTAGGAGACGACGCCTGGACCGATCGGGGCTTAGGAGGCGGCGTGTGGAACGATCGAGGCTCATAAAACGGCGCGTGGAGCGATCGGGGCTCAGGAAATAACGCGTCCATGGATCGGGGCTTAGGAGACGATGCGTGGACCGATCGGGGCTCGGCGACTGCGCGTGGACCGATCGGGGCTCAGGAGACGGCGCGTGAACCGATCGGGGCTCGGAGACGGCGCGTGGACCGATCGGAGCGTAGGAGACGACGCGTGTACCTATCGGGGCTCACGAGACAGCGTGCGGGCCGATTGGGGCTCAGGAGACGGCGCGTCGACCGTTCGGGGCTCAGGAGACGGCGCGCGGACCAGCCGGGGCTCAGGAGCCTAGCGTGGACCGATCGGGGCCCGGAGACGGCGCGTGGACCGATCGGGGCTCGGCGACGGCGCGTGGACCGATCGAGGTTTGGATACGACGCGTGGACCGATCGGGGCTCGGAGACAGCGCGTGGACCAACCGGGGCTCAGGCGGTTGCGCGTGAACTAATTGGGGTTCGGCGACGGCGCGAAGACCGATCCGGGCTCAGGAGGCGGTGCGTGGACCGACCGGAGCTCAGAAGATTCGCGTGGATCGATCGGGGCTCCGGAGGCGGCGCGTGGACCAGCCGGGGCTCAGGAGCCTAACGTGGATCGATCGGGGCTCCGGAGGCGGCGCGTGGACCGATTGGAGAGCAGGAGATGGTGCGTGGACCGATCGGGGCCCGGAGACGGCGCGTGGACCGATCGGGGCTCAGGAGACGGCGCGTGAACCGATCGGGGCTCGGACACGGCGCGTGGACCGATCGGGGCGTAGGAGACGACGCGTGTACCTATCGGGGCTCACGAGACAGCGTGCGGGCCGATTGGTGCTCAGGAGACGGCGCGTCGACCGTTCGGGGCTCAGGAGACGGCGCGCGGACCAGCCGGGGCTCAGGAGCCTAGCGTGGACCGATCGGGGCCCGGAGACGGCGCGTGGACCGATCGGGGCTCGACGACGGCGCGTGGACCGATCGAGGTTTGGATACGACGCGTGGACCGATCGGGGCTCGGAGACAGCGCGTGGACCAACCGGGGCTCAGGCGGTTGCGCGTGAACTAATTGGGGTTCGGCGACGGCGCGTGGACCGATCCGGGCTCAGGAGACGGCGCGTGGATCGATCGGGGCTCGGAGACGGCGCACGGACTGATCGGGGCTTAGGAGACGACGCGTGGACCGATCGGGGCTCGGAGACGGCGCGTGGACCGACAGGGGCTAAGGAGGCCGCGCGTGGACCTATCGAGGCTTAGGAGCCGACGCGTGGACCGATCGGGGCTGAGGAGACGGCGCGTGGACCGAACGGGGCTCGGAGACGGCGCGTGGAACGATCGGAGCACAGGAGACGGCGCGTGAACCGATCGGCGCTCGGAGACGGCGCGTGGATCGATCGGGGCTTAGGAGAAGGCGCGTGGACCGATCGGGGCTTAGGAGAAGGCGCGTGGACCGATCGGGGCTTAGGAGATGATTCGTGGACCGATCGGGGCTCGGAGACGGCGCGTGGACCGACCGGGGCTAAGCAGGCCGCGCGTGGACCGATAGAGGCTTAGGAGCCGACGCGTGGACCGATCGGGGCTCAGGTGACGGCGCGTGAAATGATCGGCGCTCTGAGACGGCGCGTCGACCGATCGGTGCTCGGAGACGGCGCGTGGACGGACCGCGGCTCAGAATGCGGTACGCGGACCGACCGGGGATCGGACACGGCGTGTGGACCGATCGAGGCTCGGAGACGACGCGTTTAAGGATCGGGAATCAGGAGACGACGCGTTTAAGGATCGGGAATCAGGAGACGACGCGTGGAACGATCCGGGCTCAGGAGACGAAGCGTGGACCGATCGGGGCTCGGAGACGCCGTGTGGAACGATCGGCACTCGGAGACGGCGCGTGGATCGATCGGGGATCGGGGACGGCGCGTGGAACGATCGGAGATTAGGAGATGACGCGTGGACCGATCGGGGTTGTGGAAGCAGCGCACGGACCGATCGTGGCTCGGAGACGGCGCGTGGAGGCATCGGGGCTTTGAAGACGACGCGTGGACGAATCGGGGCTCAGGAAACGGCGTGTGGTGCGATCGGGCCTCAGGAGACGACGCGTGGATCGATCGGGGCTCACGAGACGACGCGTCGAACAATCGGGGCTCAGGAGATGGCGCGCGGACGACTGGGGCTCAGGACACTCGCGTGGATCGATCGGGGCTCCAGAGGCGCCGCGTGGATCGATTGGGACCAGGAGACGGAGCGTGAACCGTTCGGGGCTCGGAGACGGCGCGTGGATCGATCGGGGCTCGGAGACGACGCGTAGTCCGATCGGTGCTCGGAGACAGCGCGTGGACCGACTGGGGCTCGGAGACGGCGCGTGGACCGATCGTGGCTTAGGAGAAAGCGCGTGGAATGATCGGGGTTCAGGAGACGGCGCGAGGAGCGATCGGGGCTCAGGAGAAGACGCGTCAATTGATCGGGGCTCAGGACACGACGCGGCGACGGATCGGGGCTTGGAGACGGCGCGTGGACCGATCGGGGCTTAGGAGACGACGCGTGGACCGATCGGGGCTCAGGAGACGGCGCGTGGACCGATCGGGGCTCGGAGACGACGCGTGGAGCGATAGGGGCTCAGGAGACGGCGCGTGGAGCGGTCGGGGCTTAGGAGACCCGCGTGGACCGATTGGGGCTCAGGCGGTTGCGCGTGGATCAATTGGGATTCGGCGACGGCGCGTGGACCGATAGCGGCGCGGACACGGCGCGTAAAACCGATCGGGACATAGGAGACGATGCGTGAACCGATCGGGCTCAGGAGACGGCGCGTGGAGCGATCGGGGCTTAGGAGACGAAGCGTGGACCGATCAGAGCGCAGGAGACGGCGCGTGGAGCGATCGGGGCTAGGAAACGGCGCGTGGACGGATCGGCGCTCGGAGACGGCGCCTGGACCGATCGGGGCTCAGAAGACGGCGCGTGGACTGATCGACGCTCGGAGACGGCGCGTGGAACGATCGGGGCTCAGGAGACGACGCGTGGACCGATCGGGGCTCAGGAGATGGCGCGTAGACCGATCGGGGCTCCGAAACGACGCGTTAACCGAGCGGGGCTTAGGAGACGATGCGTGGACCCATCGGGGCTCGGAGACAGCGCGTGGACGGATCGGGGCTCGGAGACGGCGCGTAGAACGATCGGGGCTCAGGAGACGGCGCGTTAACCGATTGGGGCTTAGGAGACGTTGCGTGGACCGATCGGGGCTCGAAGACGGCGCGTGGACCGATCGGGGCTCGGAGACAGTGCGTGGACGGACTGGGGCTCAGGCGGTTGCGCGTGGACCAATTGGGGTTCGGCAACGGCGCGTGGATCGATCGGGGCTTAGGAGACGGCGCGTGCATCGATCGGGGCCCGGAGACGGGTCGTAGACAGATGGGGGCTTAGGAGATGGCGCGTGAACCGATCGTGGTTGGGAGACGGCTCGTCCACCAATCAGGGCTTAGGAGACGACGCGTAGATCGATCGGGGCTCAGGAGACGGCGCGTGGACCGATCGGGGCTCAGGAAACGGCGCGTGGACCGACTGGGGCTCAGGCGGTTGCGCGTGGACCAATTGGGGTTCGGCGACGGCGCGTGGACCGATCGGGGCTCGGAGACGGCGCGTCGACCGCTCGGGGTTCGGAGACGGCGCCTGGACCGTCCGGAGCTCAGGAGGCGATGCGTGGACCGATCGGGGCTCAGGAGACTGCGCGTGGATGGATCGGAGCTTAGGGAACGACGCGTGGACCGATCAGGGCTCAGGAGACGGCGCGTGAACCGATCGGCGCTCGGAGACGGCACCTGGACCGATCGGGGCTTAGCAGACGGCGCGTGGACCAATAGGAGATCAGGAGAGGACGCGTGGACCGATAGGGCTCTGGAAGCGGCGCACGGACCGATCGTGGCTCGGAGACGGCGCGTGGAGGCATCGGGGCTTTGAAGACGACGCGTGGACCGAACGGTGCTCAGAAAACGGCACCTGGAGCGATCGGGGCTCACGAGACGGCGCGCGGACGGACCGGGGCTCAGAAGCCTCGCGTAGATCGATCGGAGCTCCGGAGGCGCCGTGTGGACCGATGGGGATCAGGACACGGTGCGTGGACCGATCGGGGCTCGGAGACGGCGCGTGGACCGATCGGGGCCTAGGAGACGACGCGTGGACTGATCGGGGCGTAGGAAACGACGCGTGTACCTATCGGGGCTCAGGAGACAGCGAGTGGACCTATTGGGGCTCACGAGACAGCGAGTGGACCTATTGGGGCTCAGGAGACGGCGCAGGGACCGATCGGGGCTCGGAGACGGCGCGTGGAACGATCGGGGCTCAGGAGACGGCGCGTTAACCGATTGGGGCTTAGGAGACGATGAGTGGACCGATCGGGGCTCGAAGACGGCGCGTGGACCGATCGGGGCTCTCAGACAGCGCGTCGACCGATCGGGGTTCGGAGACGGCGCCTGGACCAATTGGGGCTCGGAGACAGCGCGTGGACCGACTGGGGCTCAGGCGGTTGCGCGTGGACCAATTGGGGCTCCGGAGGCGGCGCGTGGACCGATTGGGGAGCAGAAGATGGTGCGTGGACCGATCGGGGCTCGGAGACGGCGCGTTAACCGATCGGCGCTCGGAGACGGCGCGTTAACCGATCGGCGCTCGGAGACGGCGCGCCGACCGACTGGGGCTCAGGAGACTCGCGTGGATCGATCGGGGCTCCGGAGGCGCCGCGTGGACCGATTGGGATCAGGAGACGACGCGTGGACCGATCGGGCGTAAGAGACGACGCGTGTACCTATCGGGGCTCACGACACAGCGTGTGGACCGATTGGGGCTCAGGAGACGGCGCGTGGAACGATCGGGGCTCAGAAGACGGCGCGTCAACCGATCGGCGCTCGGAGACGGCGCGTGGACCGATCGGGGCTTAGGAGACTGCGCGTGGACCGATCGGAGATCAGGAGATGACGCGTGGACCGATCTGGGTTGTGGAAGCGGCGCACGGACCGATCGTGGCTCGGAGACGGCGCGTGGAGGCATCGGGGCGTTGAAGACGACGCGTGGACCGATCGGGGCTCAGGAAACGGCGTGTGGCGCGATCGGGGCTCAGGAGACGACGCGTGGATCGATCAGGGCTCAGGAGACGACGCGTCGACCAATCGGGGCTCAGGAGACGGCGCGCGGACCGACTGGGGCTCAGGAGACTCGCGTGGATCGATCGGGGCTCCAGAGGCGCCGCGTGGACCGATTGGGATCAGGAGACGGTGCGTGAACCGTTCGGGGCCCGGAGACGGCACGTGGACCGATCCGGGCTCAGGAGACGGCGCGTGGACCGATCGCGCTCGGAGACGGCGCGTGGAACGATCGGGGCTCAGGAGACGACGCGTGGACCGATCGGGAGTAGGAGACGACGCGTGTACCTATCGGGGCTCACGACACAGCGTGTGGACCGATTGGGGATCAGGAGACGCCGCGTGGAACGATCGGGGCTCGGAGACGGCGCGTGGAACGATCGGGGCTCAGGAGACGGTGCGTGGACCGATTGGGGCTCGGATACGGCGCGTGAACCGACCGGGGCTCAGGAGGCCGCGCGTGGACCGATCGCGGCTCGGCGACGGCGCGTGGACCGATCGGGGCTCAGGAGGCCGCGCGTGGACCGATGATGGCTCGGCGACGGCGCGTGGACCGATCGGGGCTCGGAGACGACGCGTAGACCGATCGGTGCTCGGAGACAGCGCGTGGACCGATCGGGGCTCGGAGACGACGCGTAGACCAATCGGTGTTCGGAGACCGCGCGTGGAGGCATCGGGGTTAAGAAGACGGAGCATCGACCGAGCGGGGTGCAGGAGACGGCGCGAGGAGCGATCGGGGCTTAGGAGACGACGCGTGGACCGATCGGGGCTCAGGAGACGGCGCGTGGACCGGTCGGGGCTTAGGAGACTCGCGTGAACTGATTGGGGCTGAGGCGGTTGCGCGTGGAACGATTGGGGTTCGGCGACGGCGCGTGGACCGATCGCGGCGCGAAGACGGCGCGTTAACCGATCGGAGCATAGGAGACGATGCGTGGACCGATCGGGCTCAGGAGACGGCGCGTGGAGCGATCGGGGCTTAGGAGACGAAGCGTGGACCGATCAGAGCTCAGGAGACGGCGCGTGGAGCGATCGGGCTCGGAAACGGCGGGTGGATCGTCCGGGGCTTAGCAGACGATGCGTGGACCGATCGGGGCTCAGGAGACGGCTCGTGGAGCGATCGGGGCTCGGAAACGGCGGGTGGACCGTCCGGGTTTAGGAGACGACGCGTGGACCGATCGGGGCTCAGAAGACGGCGCGTGGACGGATCGGCGCTCGGAGACGGCGCGTGGACCGATCGGGGCTTAGGAGACGATGCGTGGACCGATCGGGGCTCAGGAGACGGCTCGTGGAGCGATCGGGGCTCGGAAACGGCGGGTGGACCGTCCGGGTTTAGGAGACGACGCGTGGACCGATCGGGGCTCAGAAGACGGCGCGTGGACGGATCGGCGCTCGGAGACGGCGCGTGGACCGATCGGGGCTCAGGAGACGGCGCGTGGACCGATCGACGCTCGGAGACGGCACGTGGAACGATCGGGGCTCAGGAGACGACGCGTGGACCGATCGGGGCTCAGGAGACGACGCGTAGACCGATCGGGGCTCCGAAACGACGCGTTAACCGAGCGGGGCTTAGGAGACGATGCGTGGACCGATCGGGGCTCGGAGACAGCGCGTGTACCGACTGGGGCTCAGGAGACCGCGCGTGGACGCATCGGGGCTCGGAGACGGCGCGTCGACCGATCGGGGCTCACGAGACGGCGCGCGGACCGACCGGGGCTCAGGAGCCTCGCGTGGACCGATCATGGCTCGGCGACGGCGCGTGGACGGATCGAGGCTCGGAGACGACGCGTGGACCGATGGGGGCTCGGATACGGCGCGTGAACCAACCGGGGCTCAGGAGGTCGCGCGTGGACCGATCGCGGCTCGGTGACGGCGCGTGGACCGATCGGGGCTCAGGAGGCCGCGCGTGGACCGATCGGGGCTCAGGAGGCCGCGCGTGGACCGATCGCGGCTCGGCGGCGGCGCGTGGACCGATCGGGGCTCAGGAGGTCGCGCGTGGACCGATCATGGCTCGGCAACGGCGCGTGGACCGATCGATGTTCAGAGACGACGTGTGGACCGATCGGGGCTCAGGCGGTTGCGCGTGGACCATTTGGGGTTCGGCGACGGAGCGTGGACCGATCGGCGCTCGGAGACAGCGCGTTAACCGATCCGGGCTTAGGAAACGATGGATGGACCGATCGGGGCTTGGCGACGGCGCGTGGACCGATCGGGGCTCAGGAGACGACGCGTGGACCGATGGGGGCTCGGATACGGCGCGTGAACCAACCGGGGCTCAGGAGGTCGCGCGTGGACCGGTCGCGGCTCGGTGACGGCGCGTGGACCGATCGGGGCTCAGGAGGCCGCGCGTGGACCGATCGGGACTCAGATGACGGCGCGCGGACCGACCGGGGCTCAGGAGACTCGCGTGGATCGATCGGGGCTCCGGAGACGCCGCGTGGAGCGATGGGGATCAGGAGACGGTGCGCGGACCGATCGGGGCTCGGAGACGGCGCGTGGACGGACCGCGGCTCAGAATGCGGTACGCGGACCGATCGGGGATCGGACACGGCGTGTGGACCGATCCAGGCTCGGAGACGACGCGTTTACGGATCGGGGATCCGGAGACGACGCGTGGAACGATCCGGTTTCAGGAGACGAAGCGTGGACCGATCGGGGCTCGGAGACGGCGTGTGGAACAATCGGGGCTCACGTGACGGCGCGTGAACCGATCGGCGCTCGGAGACGGCGCGTGGATCAATCGGGGATCGGGGACGGCGCGTGGAACGATCGCGGCTCGGAGTCGACGCGTTAGCCGATCGGGGCTTAGGAGACGATACGTGGACCGATCGGGGCTCGGAGACGG